>JASVEL010003802.1:0-485522 GCA_032618575.1 Nicotiana noctiflora | reverse complement strand
GAGAAATTTGCAAGTAAAAAAAGCCACTAGAAGTTAATTTAGAGAAAATACCAACACTAACGAAGCTATTCACAATGGAAAAAGTCTCTCAGCACAATACTAAGGATGATTGTCGGGTCGTTATTGACGGGTAAAATATATCGTCGGTCGGAGGAGGGGGTTAGGGGTGACTCAACAAGGAAGGGGGAAGTGGTCGTTGGCGGTATCTGGAGGAAAACAGCCATGCTAGGGTTTTTAAAAGTGAGGGAGAAAAAAATAGGGAGAAAAAGAGAAGAAAGAAAGAGGAAAGAGGAAAGAGAAAGGGAGCGTATTTAATGGCGTAAAGGTAAGAAGTGGTTATAAATAGATATTTTGCTATAAAAATTAAAAGGTAGTTATAAGAGATAATTTTTTAAAAGGTATTTATTTATAATATATAAGGTATCAACCTTTACTATAAAAAGTAAAATTTTTAATAATATATTAGATAATATTTTTTAGTTATGCATATAAGGTAGTTTCTTTATTGCAAAAGAAATTACCATATATTAGGAGTCCTTAAGGTAATTATAATTTATGTAAGTCTCTAAGGCAAAAGTATTTTCCTAAGAGTCCGTAGTCTACCTGTAAATACGCCAGTGACTCCATCATCCTGACATCCTACGATATCACAGACTAGAAGGCTCCTAGGTTTTCTGTCAAAATTTTATGAAGACAATTCCCTACAACATTTGAATAATTATGACTGAAGATACATTCGTTGTTTATTTTCCGCTGTTATGGCTCTGTGTATGTATCTAAATTCTAAAGTATATTCTAGGAATGTGCAAAGATAGAAAGTAATATTAACACTTCACACTAAAGTGTAACATGAGGTTGTTTGAATTGACTTAAAAACTGGTCAACAAGACAGCAACAAGAATCTTATTTTAAATGTTTTTTTAAAAATTTCTTTATTATGAAATGAATTAACTGGCCAAATTTAATTTTTTTCAACTTCTACCAAATATTTTCGGAACATTTTAACATAAATTTTGGATGCTCACAAAACAAAACAGAAAAAATAAAAAAATAAAAACAGTAACGTGTGTGTGAAAGTCCAGAACACAAATTTCCAGAAGTATTGGATGCTTAAAAGGAGGAGAGTCTTGGACGCTTTTGAACCTTTGGGTTTCAACACGTATTGGGAAAGGACAAAAGTCAAAAAGATGTATATATAACATGCACACACAGACACACAATATACACGTAGTAGTAATAAGTTAGGTTAACTGTTTTTTTAATTGGAAAAGAACACTCAACGGCAGCAAAAAGTAGTAATGTTTTCATTGTTATGTGCTTAGTTGTGAGCTGTATTCGAGGTTTTGTGCTAGAGTGAGTATGTATTTTTTTATTTTTAACCGGCAGTCTCGGACGTATAATAGATCTTTATGGTCCGATATTTTTTTAAACCTCGTGTGTAGCGGGAATTAATTTAGTACACCGGACTGTCATTTTCTTTTTATCCCTCCCCTCCTCATTGTGGGATTTTTCTGTAACATCCCAACTCGAATCCTCGCGGGTTTAGAATGCACTACTAAGATCTAAAACTTGTTAACTTATATATCAATCGTCTCTCTTCTATTTTTGTCGATGTGGGACTCTGATTAAAACTTGAGGTGTTACATACACCCCTCTTATGGACTCAACGTCATCTCTTAGGTTTACCCCATGTGTAGGATTTGCCTAGACTTCGCGTTGAGGTTGGCCCCGTCTAATCGGGGTTTGCCTAAATTCAACTGAACTCTGACATACCATCGGCAAGACTGCAATAAGAGTGACTCTGATACCATATGTAACAGCCCAACCGACTAGTGATATTGTCCGCTCTGGGCTTGGGTCCTCACGGGTTTAAAACATATCACTTGAGGCTAAGACTTGTTAACTAATTATTCACTCTTGTGTATTTTTTCAACGTAAGACTTTATCTAAAGTCTAGGGTGTTATATTTTTGGTACAAATTCAGATTTAATCGAACCCCAAATATCAAAGGTGAAAAAATAATAAAAGGAGAAAAATTAAGGGAGACTTTTATGCACTTGTATTTATCCTCGTGAACCATTTCGTATTTTGTGTGATAAAGTTAGTTCTATATATATGAACTATAGGAAGGTGTTTCATTATCGTACTAAGCATATTGATATAAATTTTTGTTAAGTTTTGTAGTAAACTTATTCAAGGAAATTTTGTAATTCAATGTTTCTTGCTTAGAAATTTGGAGGGTCCATCAGTTTTGTGGCCTATTGAGATTTTTCTTTTAAGTTTTAGCTTAAATCTTTCAAAAGGTTTTAATATTTACGCGTAAGGGATTTAATAAAATATTAAAACTATTGTACAACTTTTTATTCTATTCAAACAGTACAAGGTTATGTGGATAACAAATAAGAAATGGTAGCTAAGCAATTGGAATATTAGTTTAGACTAGAGGTGGCAAACTGGTGGTCGGGTTGGATACGGGCAGATAAAAAATAGGTAATGTAAAAACGAAAAACGTATTTGATTTGATCCATATTCAATACGGACAGAAAATAGATTAATTGGCATATAATATAGATATTCATATTATCCAAGGCTTCTTGAATATGATTAGTTTTGGGAGAATTTTTAGTCTTCCAAATTTGAGGGACTCTCAATATGAGTCATTGCAAGTGTAAAAGTTAAACCTATTGATTTTACAATTTTAAGTAGATAATATAGATCTTATCCATAATCAATTCATTTTTAAAAGTTCTTTTTATCCAACCTATTTTTTAATAAATAACATGGATAGATAAAAAAGAAGATTAATCTATTTTTGTCACTACTAGTTTAGACCTTAAAATGAATTATCTAATAACTGAAAGTTAATTTATATTAGCTGTTGTTCTTATAAAATGTAATAGTACTATACTACTATTGTAGGGTATCAATATTCTAAACATCACTATCAACATGTATATATGAATCTGTTGAATATATATATATTCATATTTTCAATATTGGAAGGAATAAATGGACACGTGTCAAGGTCTAAGGGGTTCTTTATCGTGATGTGACAATATTATATATATTTTATATATCTGCTATTAATTTAAGCCATTGAGTGAGTGACAATTTAAATTAATTTTTTAATTTAATCCCCGCAATATGGCTACCTATACAAAAATTTAAAGGATGATATCCACTACTCAATTTTTCATTCGTAAATATATAGCGACCAATGTTTTTTCATAACATTTGCCATTTCAACTTCAGTAAAATGGGAGCATTTGGCTTCTGGTAATCGATCCAACGAAAAGGGTAAAGGATTTGAGTTTAATTTATATATGTTGATAGTATAATATATATTATTTGAAAAATGATTAGATCATATAAATATTTTTTATATTGTCAATACATTTAAGTTAAAGTTCGAAGACATTTAAGAATTTTTATGCCACATACTTGTACAACGTATTATTAGTCATGATCACTTAATTAACAACAGCAACCAAAGTAGGTGTTATTGACATTTTTTTTAAACCTAAATTGCCTATATATTCATTATTTATCTTTTAGCATTTAATTCGATCCCAAATTATGTGATGAGAAATTAGTTGACAACTAACTTTCTCAATCAATGTCTCTTTTTGTCATTTTCATATCTCAAATCACATAATGAGATGGCAATTTTTATAAATTGGCTATTTTTGTAATTTAGGTAATAAAAATATATACGCTGGCAAATTCAAGATTCAGACGACATGAATTTAAGTTGATGAAGTATGACATATATATTTAATTTTATTTATATTTATTTTTCACACTAATATGCGCAAAACTCTTGCTAATTTGCCACCTTTTACTATATGATACCATATTGTCGCTAGGTATTTATGGAATTATTATAGTTGATTGGTCTAGTAATTAGGTGTCGGCCGTTTGGTTGCCGATGATACTTGGACCAATAGGTTTAAAATGAGTTTGCGCCGCAGGTGGGCATTAGTCCATACTCGAGTTCTTCCTTGTTCCTATTTTGATATTTTTAATTTTCGGAGAGGGGCCATCAAAAGTTATGATGGAGCGGTAAGTATTTCGGGTTCAATTATTAGGTAGGTCGTGTTTATGGAACGTTTTACCCCGGAAAGGGAGATATTGCGAATATAGGTCGATTAATTAGAATCCCAAAGCGATACCGATATCGAACAGGAAAAAGAAAAGTTATACAGGAGAGAGTTAGGGTTTGTTGAACTACAAACGAAACAACTTAATATATGGACGGTTCCTAGTTATTACTTGGCTTTAATTAATTTGGTGCAACGTGGTACTTTTAATTTGCCAACAAACTTCGGAATTGAGCTAAAATATTCTAAGCTTTTCATTCAAATAAAATTGATAGTGATAGGAAACAAAAAGACTATTCAATTTCCTACTTATTTGTCATGGTCAACAAAATTATATGAAAAATGGTCAAAAGTAGCTCTATCGTTACCTTTGATTTACCTTTTAGTTCGTAAATATCACCAATGTTATTTACTAAACAATAAGGGTAATTGTGTAATTTGGTTACAAGGTTGATATTGTCCTTCATGTTTTTTTTCAAATATTCAGTGTCTGATTAATACAATTCGTATTATATAATGTTCGCTAGAGCGAGATTCTAATGCTTCTTATCGAAGAGAACTCACCATAGAGTTCGAACTCGAATACTTTATTATTCAACTTTTGCTCAAAGCAATCTCTAGTAAATTTAAGCTATTTCTTCAAATTTCCTAAATTATATCACTAACCCTTTTTTCAATTTTTTTTATCATTACTTTTTGCATAAATTTACTTAAGATTTATAAATTACTAATATTTATTGCTCTAAGATCAATATCCAAGAGCTAATGTAATTTTGTATGTTATATCACATGTGTATATTTAGTTATAATGAGTTATTAATTTTTTACTGTAAAAAGATAATGTAACATACAATAAAATAATACTTCACCGTAAGAAGGTATTGTAATATACAACAAAAGGGATAAAGTGTTAATTCACTTGGTGAGCTCCCGACTTTCAACAGAAGGTATCTTTTTCCTCTTTTTTCCGTTTTCAATGTAATAAAAAGATATAGGGTAGGCAGATAGGGAGCATGCAGCCAAACAACCACTAGGGTTTCCAACCGTGATGGTTGAACTAATAAGATATGGACCGCCCTAAATTATACGCTAACATTTAAATCAGAAATTAATGTCGGTAAAAAAGTATGAATTAAATGGAAGAAGCCAAGAATTGAAGGAGAAGATGTGCATAAATTTGTGGAAGACTAAACACGGCAAAAAGCAATTGTAAAGTTTACACTTTAATGTAAAAGTTTCACAAGTAATTGACTAAATTTAGATAATTGAAGGTTACTTGTAGTCTTTAGTGAAGTGGTTCAAAATTTTTCCCTATTTTACCCTAGATTAACTACAAGCCTAAGCTAATCTTGATAATGATAGAAATTAAGTGCTTTTTAGTCATAGCCTCCAAAATTAGTTCAACAAGAAATTTCAGCAATTAATAAAGTGGTTTACATAAATCTATTAATGCTAGTTTAAAGTGGATACTTAATTTGGTTTAGCATAATTATGGTTCAATGTAAGATAAGCTTGAGGGAGTAGGTAAGTTTATATTGTATCAATTTATGTATTTACTAGTACTAGTTATAGTAAATAGAGAGGAAAAATGGTCAAATTTATTCATGTATTATTTAAAATTAAATAATTTTATTACCCGTTAGAATTTTGGTCTAATATTATTGACGTCACTAGGGACACTCTTGTTTTTCCGTTGAACCCTAACGGAATTTAATCTAATAGTAATTTTAAATTGTAATGAAAATTTAAGGAGTAAATTTGAAGCTTTTTTTTTTCCTCAAAGAATTTGGCACGTACTCCATTAATATTAAAAATAAATACAACTTTTTTTTTTGCTAATTGCTATGCTATGAATAAACCAAAGTGTACCGGAAGGTAAAATTAAACAATTTCTAAAAATATATCGGCGAATTTACAACTAATAAATTTCTGGAAGGAGTCAAGTAAATCAAAACACAACATTTAAAACAATTAGGCCTTTAATAACTATTTTTTAAATTAGTTCAAATAAGTGATCAAGTAGGTGACTCTATATAGTGTTGCTTAAGCTATATTATATAGAGGTTCTATTATTTTTGGTGAAACAAAAGAATTAAGAACCACATGCCCTTAAATGAAGACTACCAACAAGAAACTAATTAAGGTTTTGTAACATGATTTATTGCCACGGGCGAAGGCACATGCAGGCAAGGGTGGTCAATTACCACCCTTTGTCGAAAAATTACACTGTTTATATAGGTAAAATATTATATTTAAGAGGTATATAACATGTATTGAACACCCTTTGTCGGATTATTTTTTACACATTTCAAATTTGAACACCCTTAAAAAAATTTCTGGCTTCGCCACTGTTTATTGCCCATATATTCAGTGCTTTTATTGTTATAATAAATACTTTAATTTTTAAAATCACGAGTTCAATTTATCCAGATATAACGTGTCATTATATTATTTTTCAAGTTATCATATTAGGCTTGTTATAAAGAATTACGTGTTGTTATATGTCAACTTAACATAATAATATAAATTATTTTAATGTATACTATCAGTATATAGAACTTAATCTCATAAATATTTTTAGATACGAAGTATAAATCTACATCAGCTTTTCCTAGTAAAGATTACGAGATCCTTTATTATCTTTATTTCATGTTTACTAATTTGATGACATGTACCTGAACTAATTAATCATATGAAATTATGAATAATTGAGTTATCACTTTTTTCTAAGAACATGATGGTACAACTGTCAACTAATTTCTAAGAAACATTTAATCCTGTAGAAATGACACCAGATAGCCATTTTGAAGGTTTGCTATTTAGAAATTAGTCAGTATATCTTAAATTTTAGTTTTTCAATTTACTTTTTCAGGGTAAGAGCACCATGAAATTAAAATTTTTAGTTTAAAATTTTAAAACAAATGGATATGAATTAATCTCTAAATAATATCCCTAAAAATGACTGTTTGTGCACGTACCCCTTTAATATCTCAATTTTCTCATTGTAATACTTCGTGAAGGACTAGAAAATCAATAATTGCTAGAGCTGGTTAGGGCCCAACGTGATATGGGGATATGAAGCCCAACCCAAATTTGCTGGTCTGGCAAAATTCATAAGGTGACAACACATAATAGGAATTGGCAAAATTCTAACCTTAGATTAAGTTTGACAAAAAGAGGCCCAAAAAGATTGGCATTCTATAGCCATATCCCATAAAGCACGATTTTGTAATCTCTCAAAATTATGAAGATTTTGTAACTGTATCTCTCGTCTCCCTTTCTCTCTCTTTATGTCTATTCTTCCATCTCTCACCTCCAAAAACATCTCCCTCTCTCTCAATATACGTAAATTTTTTTGATGTAATGAATATACTTTGTAAATAATTTGTAATGAATATAGTATTTCGTGAAATAGAGTGTCGACACCGAGCTGAATAGTTTAACGTTTAAATATCTGAGAATATTTTTTTTGTGTTGTAATCATGCCCACAATAATTAAGAAACTCTTGAGTGAAAATAAATAACTATTGAAATATAATGATATGCAATCGATACATCCTCTTTTTCCCCCTAACATTGCCATTAGCCAGAACTTCATTTTTGTTTCTTCCCCCCCTTTTTTTGGTTAAATAATGTACGTTTGTGGTATATTATAAATTATGTATATTTTAGGAAAAATTATGTACATATGCATATGTTATTTATACAAACGACGTCCGAATGACCTGAAATTTTATACACACATGACAAATCACATATCGAAGCTATAGCAACTCTCGTAATTCCATTCTGACCCTCGGATCAAAATCTCACATATCAACCGAAATTCGCCAAAATCCAACCTTAGTCAATTCAAGTCTAATTCTACACCAGACCTCCAAATTCAACTCCGATTGCTCTCCTAAGTCACAAATCATCCCCAAAAACTAGTCGAATCATCGGAAATCCATTCCGAAGATTCTAACTCATAAGTCAATATTCAGTTGAATTTTTCAAACTAACCTTCTAATAAAGAAACTTATTGTCATTTCTACCCGAACTCTATTCGAATTACTTCAAATTCTCCAAACACATATAATGAAACCAATAGGAGCATAAAACAAGGCAAACGGGGTGATAACTTCCGTAACGACGGGTCGGGTCGTTACATATAATATGCATATTTGTATAAATTATCCATATAGAAATAGTATATGTGACATATTTATTTTCTTCTATATACATATTAGTGGCATGTTGATTTTTTAGATTAAATTGTATGTAAGGTATATGCTAGCAATATACTTTGAATAATATCAATATAATAATGTATTATATATATATATATATATATATATATATATATATATATATATATATATAAAATACATTATTATATTGATATTATTCAAAGTATATTGCTAGCATATACCTTACATACATATTAAATACCACGTTGTATACACACACACATACGTTGTAAATTATCACGATATAATATACTTAAAATATATTAAATATACATTTTGAGTTAAAATAAAATTGTATAGAAAAATATTTAAACTCAAAAAAGAAAAAAATATTAAAATTCTCATTGTGGAGATGGATTTATTTTGAGATATTATGCTTTCAGAATCTTGATATATTTGGGTAAGTGTTATTTATGGAAGAGAAAAAAGAAATTATGGAAGAGTGAAGGAAAAGAAAACGTAGTAAAAAATATATTAAGGTATATGGATCCCTTAGTTAATGGAGTTATCAATGTGAAAGTGCTAAAAAAATAAAAAAATATGCTATTTTTCAAATAAATTAAGCCTACTATCATTTACGAGAATAGTTCTTAAAAAGGAATCAAGCATGTAATTAAAGTTAAAGCTCCCAATTAACAACGAATCAATATTTCTTCATATTAGTCTCACCCATTTCCCTCTTGAATGTTCAAAATTATCATTTTAGACTTTCGACATTTGCTTCAGATAAAACTTTAGAATTCGAAGGGTAATTTTTTGTAATGTCTCATTTAATTATCCCCTTTTTTAAGTGTTCTCTGTTTCTCTTTCTCCCTTGTGTTATGGCAGAGCTACTTTAGGCTAAGAGATACACAGAGCAAGAGTCACAAAATTCTATGAAATATGTGGGTTGATCACCTAAAAATTTGTGGGTTGACTCTTGCTCTGTGGGTTAATCATTGTCATTTTTAGATGACCTCGAATCACCTAAAAATTTGTGGGTTGATCACAAACAACCTAATAAATCATTGTCATTGCCTCGCCATGACAGTTTGTGACGATACAAAGGGGTCATCACTCGTTTTAAATAAATTTTATGCTTCCGAGGCCTTAAAAATCTCATTTAAAATCATCTCGATTTGCATGCACAGTCTGTGAGTATAGCCGAGAAGTTTAAATGTAAAATTCTATGAAATATTGCTAAATTTTGGTGTTAAAATGAATAAATTTAACTTTGGTCAACCTTTTGTAAATGAACTCGGACACATAATTTGACGGTCCCGGAGGGTCCGTATGAAAATACGAGACTCGGGCGTATGCCCGGAATCGAATTCCGAGGTCTCGAGACCGAAAAATAAATTTTTAAAAGAAATTATTATGGAAAATTGAAAAGATATTTGATTAGAATGTGTTGCTATCGGTCTTGTATTTTGGTTCCGGCATCTAGTACAGGTCTTATATATGCTTTAAGTCATTTCTTTGGAATTTGGTTGAAAACGGACGTTGTTTGACGTGATTCGGACCTAAATTGAAAATTTTGATATTTTATGAAGTTTGAAAAAATTCATAATTTTTAGGTGTAATTCGATGTTTATGATATTATTTTGGTGATTTGATCGCGCGAGTAAGTCCGTAGAATATTTTTGAGGTTGTGTATATATTTGGTTTGGAGTCCCGAGGGCTCGGGTGAGTTTTGGATAGGCCACGAGTTGTATTTTTAAACTGAAAATTTGCTGGTATGAACTGACCTACAGGCTTCACATTTGCGAAGCCAGCCTCGCAAATGCGAGCTTTCAAATGCGAGTCATGCATCGCAAATGCGAGACAACACCCGGGCAGCCTTCTTCGCAAAATGCAAAGATTTCCATCGCAAATGCGATGCCCACCTAAACCCTCAGTCATCGCAAATGCGATATTTCTCTCGCAAATGTGAAGTCGCAATTGCGACTATTGCTTCGCAAATGCGAAAGCTGGGAAATTAGGAAGGGTTTGCATTTGCAATTCCCACATCTGAGATGCCGGTGTTCGTAATTGCGAACCCATATTCGCATTCCCTGTATCAAAGACGTGCAATTTTTACACTTAAACGATTTTGAACTCCATTTTTCATATTTTCTCAAACCCAAGCATACTTGGGCAGTTTTCCAAGAACAAGTCTTCTTCCACATCAATTGTAAGTTAATTTTTACTCAATTCTTTCAATCATTTACATCTTTTAATATGATTTCAACCTAAAAAGAGTTTCATGGGGGAATTTGGGTGTTTTGGGTAGAACCTAGGTTTTTCAAAAATTGGGGATTTGGACCTCAATTTGAGGTTTGGTTTCAAAATAAATTATATATTTGAGTTTGTAGGGGAATGGGTAATCGGGTTTCGAACGTCGGGTTTTGACCAAGTGGGCTTGGAGGTGATTTTTAAATTTGGGTAAAACTTTGAAAACTTTATTTTCATGCATTGGGGTTGATTCATTTAGTGTTTATTAATGTAATTAAGTAATTTGTGATTAGATACGAGTAATTTGGAGGTGAAATTACGGGGTAAATCTATAGTTGAGGCTTGAGTTATATTTAAGGCATTGAGGTAAGTGTTTGGTCTAATCCTAGCTTGAGGGACTAGGGTTTGAGTCTTATTTTCTAATTGCTTCTTGTTGAGTACGACATATAGTCATGGTGACGGGTATCTATACGTTGGTGTCTAGCATGACCGTGAGTCTTTAAATTGTGAATATCTTGACTTTGTTGTATTTCTCTTGCCTATGATTCCTATTTGTTGTAAAAATCTTGTGAAGGAAAAATGTGACCTATGAACAACGAGGAGCAATGACTCAAGTTATATTACAATTGTGAACGTATATGAAATGGTTGAACCCTTCGGAACATTGGCTCAAGTGGTAAAGTGGGATATGAAATAAAAGTGAAAGGAAGAGAAAGAGTATTTAAATTGTTCCCTTGCCGGGATATTGTTGTTTATTGATAATTTTCCCTCTTCGGGACGTTGAGATTAATAATGTTGTACCCTTGTCGTGATTTAACTTTTTAAATTGTGTTCCCTTGTTGGGATTTCTATTATTAATTTTTTGTTTATTCCCTTGCCCCTTGTTTGTGATTGCTGTTTGGGTAAGGAAGAGTGTTAAAACACGAAGGGTGATGCCGTGCATTGTTTGTTTGTTGTGAGGAAAGAGTGTAAAACACGGAGGGTGATGTCGTGCATTGTTTGCTTATTATGAGAAAAGAGAGTAAAGCACGAAGGGTGACGCCATACCGCACGATGTACCATTCTGTACTGATTCTATTGATTATATGTGAGAAAATAGAGTAAAAGCACGAAGGGTGACGCCGTGCACACTTTATTATATCATTGCTTGGTGAGGATGAGAGTAAATCATGAAGGGTGATGCCATGCACTTGTTACTTTCTGTTTCTTATTTAATGTTTGAGTTGTGTTGTTTTCCTTTGTTACTAGACGACTTTTAATTGAAATTGTTGTTTCCCCCATAGCATGCTTGTCACGAACCAAACCCTAGTCGTGATGGCGCCCAACACTATGCTAGGCAAGCCCGACCATATTATCCCTTAAAACAGCCAGTTATTAATCAAATTAAACTTAAACAGTAAATGATCATATTAGGTGATAAACGAAATGTAAAACATACAAAATACGGTCCCAACCATATCGTGGTGTCACGAGACTGAGCCTCTACAGAATAACATCCTAATACAACCAAGTCTATGCAAAAGGAATCAACAAGATGATATAGAAGAAGAAAAACAGGCTCTGCGGACGCTGGCAGCTACCTTGTAATCTCCACAAAAGTAGACAAAGATCAACAGCTACAATGTCTCAACTGCTCTCGGCACCTGTGGATCTGCACAGAAAGTGCAGGGGAGTGGGGTGAGTATATTTCAACTCAGTGAGTAACAATAATAAATAATAACCGAAGGTAAGAACTCCTGTGCTATCACTTAGCAGTTCTAAGGCAACCCTCACAGGTACGTCATCACTATAGTAATACTCAAATCTCCAATCCACGTTTATCTCTACAAGATTCTTACGCTGATCCAACCCTCACTCGTACCCCTACGGTGTACGGTCATCTCAACATATAAAGACACATACCTATGTCTATAATGTATAAGTATTTAAGTAGATAGTAGGATATGATTAAGTATAATGCTGCGGCGTGCAGCCCGCTCCAATACATATATCGCAGCCCGCTCAAATACATATACCGCTGCGGCGCGCAGCCCGCTCCATTTAACGTCGACAGACTTCGGAGGGGCTCCCTAGGCCCAAGTGCTATGATACTGCGGTGTGCAGCCCGATCCATACATATACACTGCGGCGTGCAGTCCGATCCAATATATATCTATACATATATAACTATACTGCTACGGCGTGTAGCCCGATCCCATGATATACACCAGCGCTCACTGAGAATGTGTGCAGACTCAGACTCCGAAGGGGCTCCTACAGCCCAAGCGCAATAATACCGCGGCGTGCAATCCGTCCCACATGTATATTACATGTATATTACATGTATATTACTGCGGCGTGCAGTCCGATCCAATATATATACTGCTGCGGCGTGCAGCCCGATCCAATATAGGTATATATATATAATACCTCATAATGGGTCCTCGACCCTATCCCAGTCAATATGTGCTTGGCCTCTCGGGCCCAATATAATATATCACAGTGGGTCCTGGACCCTGTCTCAGTCAATATAGACTTGGCCTTTCAGGCCCACTCAGCTTGAACAGGGAATTCCACCCTAGATAATTTCTCTCAATGTACACATCTAGTAGAGGCTCATATTATGCTATACAGCTAGAGCTACGGCTGAGTGTATGTTTCCAACATGATATAAGGGTCACCTAGCTCTATAGGTTCCCTAATGCTCTACAGATCGGCACAAGGCCCAAAACGTGGCTATTAGCCCAATCGTACAGTTATAATCTCATTAGCAGTCATACAACACAGTATTCTATTAGCGGGAAGGACCAAGTCCAAGTCCCCAATCACAATGTCACCACACTCGTCTCAAGACGTGCGTCTCATCTCAACATAGCACTGTGAAGTGCTAGTACGGGGTTTCAAGCCCTCAGTACATTATTTACTATCACCACTCACCTCGAACCGGTAGAAGCTTCAATCCGCCTTGTGCTTGCCTCGCAAATCAATCTCCTCGGGTGCCAAATCTGCTCAAAATCATAGAGAATGCATCAATATTTGCTAATTTCACGCAATTCATTCGAAATAACCCAAATTATATCAAAACCCGCAAGTTGTCAAAACCCGACTTTTGGTGCGCTTCTCGAAAAATTATAAAAGTTACATATTCGGAACCCTCGTCTCAATACGAGTATAGGCATATCAAATTTACCAAATTCGGACTCCATTTGCCCACTCAAATCGGCAATTTACCAAAACCCTGGCTTAGGCTAAATTTCCCCACAATTTGATCCAATTTTCGTGAATTAAAGGAGGATTTCATGATAAAAACGCGTAAAGGAACCATAAAACTCACCTCCGATGATAACTCGATGATCTCCCAGCAATAACTCGCCCAAATCGCCCAATTCGCCTCCAAGAACCGAGCCCCAAATATTTTGCAACTTATGAAATTTTTAACCCTTCTGTTATTTTTAACACAGGCCCGATTTCCGCTTCTGCGGACAAAAATTCGCCTCTGCGAGGCCGCCCCTGCGACCAAATGGTCGCTTCTGCGAGATCACACCAAATCACCCAGTTCTGCTTCTGCGGCTGGGTCTCGCACCTGCGCGACCGCTTCTGCGGATACTCCTCCGCTTCCGCGATCTCCCCCAGTTGCCCGCCTTCCGCTTCTGCGACCCATGACTCGCAGAAGCGAGTCCGCTTCTGCGACTGACGTCCGCTCCTGCGGAACCTCCTCGCCAAACCCATTTTCGCTTCTGCGATTAAATCTCCGCTTCTGCGGTCCCGCTCCTGCGGTTCCCAATCCGCACGAGCAAAAATGCTGCTGCAATTCATGACAGCAGCTCCCAAACTCCAATTTCCTCCCGTTCAACCTCCCGAAACCACCCCCGGGCCCCCGGGACCCCAACGAAAGCCACAAACATACTCCATAGCACCATACGAACTTGCTCCAATCATAAAAACACCATCCTAAATATCAAAATCACCAATTACGCACGGATTCAAGCCTAAGTTTCTTCAAAACTTCCGAAATCGACATTCGATCAAAAACCCGACCAAACGACCTCCGAATGACATGAAATTTTGCAAGTGCATCCAAAATCACCTAACGGAGCTACTGCAACTATCGGAATTCCATTCCGACTCCCGGATCAAAATCTCACCTATCGATCGGATTTCGCCAAAATTCAACCTTAGCCAATTCAAGCCTATTTCTACACCGGGCCTCCAAATTCAATTTCGATCGCTCCCCTAAGTCACAAATCACCTCCCGGAACTAACCGAATCATCAGAATTCGATTCCGAGCTCTCTAACTAAATAGTCAACTCCGAGTTGACTTTCCTTATTCAAGTTTCCTTCAAAAAGGCTATATGCCTCATTTTCAATCCAATTCACTCCTAACTTCCCCGATAGACTCTAACACTGATATAAAAGCATGAATTATATAATTACAACATAACGGGGTGGTAATTCCCGTGACGACGGGCCGGGTCGTCACAATGCTCTCCTTCCCACATTGGTTACTTGTCTCTGTATTTTGATTTTGATGTATATGTATATACAACTGCACATGTTTATGTATTAGTCCATCCTAGCCTCTGTAGTTTTCTCTCTCTTGACTGATATTTGCTGGTTTTGGACAACTTATGTCAACAAATATTTGTTGTTTTGTACTTTTGGGTACTTTAATTAAGAATATTATAGTTTATGACTCTATGCACTTGTTAGTATTCAAACCGAATAAACCAAAGTGATCGAACCGAAAAGATAAAAATCGAACCATACCGAACTTAATTAGGTACATTATTGGTATAGTATATTAAGAAAATAAATACCAAAAATACCGAACCGAAATATCTCAATACCGTGCCGTACTAACCAACGAACACCCCTACTATGAAGCATGCGACGCGTCCCATACGTTGTTCGAGTTCTAAAGCCTTTTAAAGGCAATTACGGGAACCTTTTTAGTTTAGGCATTGTCTTGGGAGGCTTAGAGAGAGAAAGGAGTTCCATACTATTAATGCATCTTCAAGGTAAGAATTAAATGTCTTTCTTTGGTAGATTTGATCTATTTATTTCATCTCCTAACCCTGCAACATCATGAAATTCATAGATGTTTGAAGAAAATCTCAAGGATACTTCAAGAACTCAAATCTTAAAAATTTTATGGTTTGACAAAGAGGTAATCTCTTCATTCCAAACTTAGGTATCATACTCCATATACATAATGGAGTATATTTGTGAAAGTAGAATTTTATTTAAACATCTATTCATGAAACCTTAGAAGAGTTGGTTGGTAAGGGATGATGAATTGTGTTGGGTCTTGTTTGAACGATATTATTTTGAGCTTCTAGTGGAACGAATAGATCCCATAATATGTGTAATGAAGGATTTTGAGTTAAAATTCAAGTATTTAACTTCCAATGATGAAATGCGGATTTTTGCTACACTTATAAAATTGGACTTAAAGTGTTAGACACTTAGTTAGGTTAGTTGGCTTTGTTGTGACACGTTATTAAATTATGTGAGTTCGTATATGTAGATTGTGACTCATCGGCATTGTTGGATAATTTAGGGTAATGTTGAAAGCAATTTGAGGTACGCTGAAATTTATTACTCTCGGAGCTTCTCTCCAAACTTATATCGCAACATAATTAAATTGAGTTTCTAAACATATGCACTAGCATGTGGGGACGAGCGATTTGGGATTGTACCATTTTTTGCATCATAAAAGATTTGAGTGTTATAAATATTATGGAGAATAACACTTGGAGTATTTTTTTAAAAACAGAAATACATGAGTTCTGAAATATCTTAGATTAACCATTTTCAAATGGTAGTTGATTTGGATATGAATATCGTCTTTGATAAATTAAAGATTTTGGGAGTTATTTAAGTTCACCAAGATTGACCTTGGATACTTTTCCTCGTTAGGTTATGAATACTATGAATACTCATTGCTTTGCCATGAGTTTCGAGTTTGTTATCGGGTATTTCGAGGTCATGCAACATGAATTTATGACTATATTCATTTTTTATATGTATTAGTACATATTGATTTTGTAAAATATTTTTGATAGACTCTGATTGGCCTAAAATTTGTAGGCTCGTTGCAAACAACCTAGTGACTAACACTCATTGCTTCGCCATGACTTTCAAGTTCATTTTACGACGTTTAGACGTCTTGCAAATACGAATCTATGATTATATTTACTTTTTTCGTGTGTATTAGTACTCGCTGATTTTGTAGAACTTTTTGGAAGTCCAAAATCAAAATGCGAACCCATCGAAACCATCAAATTTCGATTCCAATGTCGTTTACTCAAAAGTCAACTTTGATCAACTCTTCTAACTTGGAGCTTTTTAATTGAGAATCACTCTTCCAAATTCATCCCGAACCACTCGAAAATCAAAACCAACCATACACACAGGTCGTAAAATATTATATATAGCTAATCAAGGTCTTGAACCATCAAACCGAATACTAAAACTGAAAACGACCGATCAAATCATTCTATTCTCCCCACTTAAATATACATTGGTCCTCGAACCTTCGATAAAACCTATACGAGCGAAAACAATACACAAAAGTTTCAGTACCAAATCAACCATATGCACAAATACTTCCCAAGTATAACGTGTTATAAAAGCAAATAAAAAAAAAGAAAAACAAACAGTAGAAGAAAACTGAACCGAATCAAAATATAAAAATACATATAGATACAATCATATCATTATCATACAATAAAAAAAGAATTATATTTAGATAAAGGAGTCGGTGGTTCAATGGGTCACAAGAGATGACAAATTATTTCCCTTTTGGCAGAAAGAAAAAAAGCGAATCCCTAATTTCAAAAGGCTTTTTCAACGTGACGAAGCTTGTCAATCACCATTTATTCGCTGGTAATTTTACGATTTTCCCATTCGTTTTTCGTTTAATTCCAGAGTAATTTACTTTTTTTTGAATGGATTAATCGGTTAATTTGAGGATTTTTCTACAAGAAATGATGTTTCGTGGCGAATTTGAGTTTTTACATTGAATTTTGAGCTGAAATTTGCTTCATAAAGTTATATTAGGGCTTAGGATATTTCCGTAACAGTGTTGTTAAATGTGCCCAAATAGAGTTTCAAAGGATTTATAATTGTAAAGCTGCTGTTTTACCATTTCATTTTGTTGGATAAATGTCACAATTAATCAGAGTTTATGTTCTATATCACTGATGGTGTAAAAAATAATTTACAAAATCATGTTATTTATTAGGTAATTACAAGCAAATCTTTGAATAAATATTACTCCCTCCGTCCCAATATATGTGATACATTTTCTTTTTAGCCTGTCCCCAAAAAAATGATGCCTTTTGTATTTAGAAGCAACTTAACTGTAAGTTTCCATTTTACCTTTCATGGGATGATTTATAGCCAAATATCTATGACTTGTTTTAGACCATAAGTTTCAAAAGTTTCTTTTTTTTAAAACTTTGTGCTTAGTCAAATAACATTATATAAAATGGGACAGAGAATAATTTGTAACCTAGTAAAAATGGTAACTAACCTGTTATCACAGGTTAAATTTCACGGACAGATTGGTTATATGAATCCTCTATATCCATTCTGCTCTATTCAGGTTCATATCACTCCAATAGAATTAATTTCTGCTTTCAAGGAGAACTAGGAGTCCTTGAAATTTCACATTTAACCCACTGGGATAACATTACGCGAGTCATATTTTTTCTTTGTGCTGTGTTAGCTAATTTTGTATTAATTTCATTCCTGCTACTGTTATTCACCAAAAAAATAAGGATGTGGCGGTGTTATCCTAGGCTTTACGTGCAACTTGAATCAAGGGGTTACTTTATGTGCTCGTTTGTGCTCCTTTTCTGAGAGGAAATCCTTTGCTTAAGGTTTAACAATGGACTAGCTTGTAGCTTTTATAAGTCATTTAGATAAAAAGAGAGGTTAAGTTTGAAGTTTCAATGCCTATGCGCCTCATGCAATTTCTTGTCCTTACATTAAAGGGTGTGAAGGGATCATGGTTTGATCAGATTCAAGGATTGTGGAGCTCGATGGGTTGCTGGTAGTTGTAGTCTGTGAAGTTTATGATGGTCAGTACTCGTATAGATGCAGTATCATTAACGTTAAGCATAGATTTGTATGAGTCATGTTATTGTGTTTCAGAAGAATTCTTGCTCGTTCTTTCAGCATCATATGTTTATGCGAGTCCATATAAAAGTTCCAAGTGTGAGATATGAGGAGATTGGGCGAATATATACAGTATTATGCAGTGTTGTCAAAGGCGCGCTTAAAGCGCGCTTAAGCCCTGAAGCGAGGCTCAAAACACGTTGAGCGCTTCGCCTCGCTTTGTGGGCACTTTAGTGTCGCATCAAAGCTCTAACACATACTGTAATTGTGAAATGGCGACCTTAAACAACTGATATTTCACTTTATCATAATTTTTTTTTTAAATTTCTTTGTCCATATATTTGTTATTCATGCTTATAATGATTAGTCTTGGACTACTATGCATATTTTTACTTTTTCTCCTGTTGCACATTTTTTATTAAAGCTCACACTTTGTTTGCGCTTTGCGCTTAAAGCCCTAACGCACCTTAGAGCTTTTTTGCGCTTTTCGCCTCTGATAACACTGGTATTATGTCATACATCTGGGCACTATTTTAGATAATTACAATCTTATCATGACACCGCAAATATATAATCTATCTACACATGTGACTGAACTTAACACTTCTCCTGAAGTTGATACATATATGTTGGATCATGGATGTAGCGAGCTTGTTACATGTGAAAACTAGTTCTAGGATTGACAAGCATCATGAATGTGTATGCTGCTTGATAATGATGCCACATCTTTAGTGACAATGAATTTGGAAAGTATCTTTTTTGTAAGAAGTACGAACTGATTTCCATGTTCTTGGTCCTTTCAAGAGAAATAGGATCTGATGAATACAAAGTGCAACTTAGTTATCATAAATGAGAATAATCTGATTTAAGTTTCCATTATCAACAATTGAGTATTGATAATGGAATAGTTGTTTGATTAAGGCATACTTGAGTAATACTTGAGTATTGGAATAGTTGTTTGATTCATTTGGATCCAATTCTCGCCCAACCTGTACCTATAGAGCAAATAATCTAAGCTGGTATCCTTGTAAAATGGTCCTTTGCTAATTAGCTGATTTTATGTATCTAACAATGCGAACTACTACATTTCAATAAGTATCACATGGATAATGCTCAGAAGAAGCCTCCTTGTCCTGGTAGAAGCTTGCCCTTCGAGTCCAATGGAGTGATTCATCCTCTCTAGCTCTGGCAATTTGGGAGAATTGAGACATATGAGAGAATTTTTCGAAAACAAAAAAAAGTAAATGGAAGTAGGAAGACATATGTGTTATGTCTTACGCTTAGCAGTAAATTATAGATCTCTATACGTTCCAAAAGTACAATATTTTGATGAGGACACTATCACAAATGCTTACATATTTTACATGTGTGACAATGTAGCACCAATAAAATCATTGATGAATTAAAAGGTACATGCTAATTTGTGGGTATGTTCTTCAATATGGCTCTAAGCTCTGCCACCTGTTATTTTTATGCATGTGTTCAAGTTTTGTTGAACTTTTTTAATGTATATTTTAATTATACTAATTTCTGAAGTGATCCTTCTTCTGTAGATACTAAAAATTTTCATTTCTTACGCAGCAAGTAATATTTCTTTCTCAAAATGAAATCATCAGGTAAGCATTGCTTGGAGCATAAGGGTGGTAGCTGAACCGGTATAGACATTATCCTTGAGATTTATGGTTGAATGGCTGTTATCTCTGAAGAACTTACTCAGGAGAACCCAACTGACAGATTTCCTTTGCTCATGGAGCAAGCAGAAAGTCATGAGAGGAATGAACATGTTATTGATGTAGAACAAGGAGGTGGTCCGTCATCATCAGGTTCATCTGATAATGATTCACCTCGGGACTTGGAAATACCCAACCACGAAGATAGACCATCTGGTCGACATTCCTCATCTTCATCCAATGATTCAAATTCTCAAAGCCCTTCAATCGGAAGGAGAGGTGAAGGTTCTGATCGTCGTTGGAGCCCATTTAATACCCTGTTGTGGCTTTCCATTGAGCTAGTATTCACCTTAGGACAGATTGTTGCAGCCATTGTTGTTTTATCCTTGTCAAGAGGGGAAAACCCAGAAACCCCATTATTTGCTTGGGTTGTAGGTTATGCAACTGGGTGTGCAGCAAGCCTCCCTTTACTATACTGGCGTTATCTTCATCGTTACCGAGCCACTGATCGGAGGTCAGCTCAACTGCGTCAAGGTTCCCCCCAAGTCAATTCCAATGCAGAGCCAAATTCTTATATTACTATCTCATTGACTCGGTCCTCAGATGAGGAAGATGGTAGGAACACATCTACAGAAATTTTGACCAGGCAAAGCAATGCAAGGTAAATATATGCACATTACTCTCTTTCATGCGTTTTCTTCTTTATTGTTGCTGTTGTGTACAACTAACCCAAAACACAAATAAGCATGTTCAGTAAGTCAGGATGCAGTCAGTTGTTGCCTTAAGAAACCTATTAGTTGGATTGTACGAGTTTCGGCTTGATGATTTTTTAGGTACAACTGCTTCATGCTTCATAAGAGTAACTAAGAAATTTTATGTTTTTTCATAACCTTTTCTCCAATTTCTTTAATATGGTATAATAAAAGGTATTTCCAAGCATTCTTCAGTCTTTCTGTATTCCAATTTGCACAGCCAATAGAGACTCTCACAGAAATGTAGTCTGTGTTTGAAAATGATGTCCACATTTTGCGAACCAATGTATCCTCAGTACTATGATCTTGGATTCTGTCTTATATCATGAATAGTCTTATTGACCATGCATTGATATTTCTTTTTCCAGACTTGGTTCACTGGTAGATCATTTCAAGATGGCCTTGGATTGCTTCTTTGCAGTGTGGTTTGTTGTTGGCAACGTTTGGATCTTTGGGGGGCACTCATCTTCTTCAGACGCTCCCAATTTGTACAGGTGTGGTTGTTTCCTTTTTATTTGTTCTTCCTTTCCCACACTGATATCACTGAAACTAACATTGGTTCCATACTTTGCAGATTATGTATAGCTTTTCTTACCATTAGTTGCATTGGATACGCTATGCCTTTCATCTTGTGTGCAATGATATGTTGCTGCCTGCCTTGTATAATTTCAATCCTTGGTGTCCGTGAGAATATGCATGGAGTGAGAGGAGCCACAGAAGAGTCCATTAATGCTCTTCCGACGCATAAGTATAGGGTCAAGACCAACGGAACAGGGAGCAATGGAAACAAAAGTTCAGAAGGGGAGGAAGGTGGTTTTATAGCCACCGGCACAGAGAAGGAACGTGCTATCTCGGGAGAAGATGCAGTAAGTTTATCCTTTCATTTATAGCCTTTTGGAGTCAGAAACTGAATTTGTGGATTAGTCTCTCAGAAAGTAGGTTTTACTTCTTGATTTGATGTTGTTTGCATCTGAATAGAACAACAACAACATACCAGTATTATCCCATACCGTGGGGTTGTGTACGCGGACCTTACCTTTCCTTGCGAGGATAGAGAGGTTGTTTGGCTCTGGATAGAATAAGTACCACATTAATGAAAATATAGGCAAGAAGTGACAGTATCAAAAAGCCATATAAAAGCAGAATAAAACAAGACAGTAAAGTGATCAACAATGAAAGAAAACAACGGTTAGTCATAAAGACCTATTACCAACAGAAAACGAGACTTCATGCTAATACTAATGTTATGAACACTCTACACTACCGATTCTACTACCCTAATTTTCGATATCCATACCTTCCTATCAAGTATTATGTCCTCGGTCAGCTGAAGCTGCGCCATGTCTTACCTAATCACCTTCTCCCCACCCCTTTTTGGCCTACCTCTACATCTCCATAGGTCCTCCAATGTCAACCTCTCACACCTCACCGGGGCGTCTGTGCTCCTTCTCCTTACATGACCAAACCACCTAAGATGCGCTTCCTGCATCTTGTCCTCAATAGAGACTACACCCACCTTATTGCGGATAACCTCATTTCTGATCCTAAATGATCTAAAATATTTATGGGTGTACAACATCAACCAAATGGTTATAAGCAAAGAGACAGCATTTCTATTTTTCCATGACTGCTATTCATACTATCAATGAGGCAATAATGACAGACTATTTTAATAAATAACTGTGTTTGATGTTGAAACTCAACATGTAAAGCATTTCCTGTAGTCTATTTTTGTGATTATATTTTGCTTTATACCCCACTACATTTGTATTTTCAATGTAATTTGTAGTTTTCCCCCGTTAAAGTAAGGCAGAGCAATTAGAACACACCGTACAGGACAGTTTCCTCTATGTCTTTACCACTTCCTGTTTGGTTTTGTCTTGTAGTTTTGATTGATCTGGTTTTGTATAATTTCCATTTGCATTCCAAAAAACAAGAGTAACGTCCATACCCATTGCTAGGGAGGTGGAAAAAGCTATCCATACACATGCAAATTGTTCTTAGTAAAACTGTTTAAAATGCAAAGGAGAAGGAGAATGAATGATCTGATTTGTCAATCTTTAGCAGTCGGGCGTTCAGTTGACAGCTTACATAAAATTGAATTTTAAATACTGACCTATACAAAGGAGAAGAAAAAATGGAAGGCATGTGAAAGTTTACAAGTACTAGAAGAAGAGATAATACATCTTTGTGATGTTACTCTCTACAGCTATGGAATAGTATGTGGCCTTAAGCTTATCATTGAGAGAATATGAGATTTCATTTAATACTTCTTGACATTCATGCTACTACACAGATGGCTGCCTAATATTTTACATAAAATTGAATTTTAAATACTGACCTATATATAGATCATGTCAGTTCATATCTATCGAAACCATCGAAAATGATATTACTAATTATATTGCTGGATCATCTTTTATTAACTCGATCGTATGTGACCTTTTAGAGGTCCGCTATTAGCCTGTTACATAATACATGTGGTATTATATAAGAACTGTAACCTTGCTGAATTCACTAGTCGATTCGTGTCGAACATACATGAGCATTTTATGTAATTGAGTTGTAAGTCTCATATATTAACCAGTACTTATGCTTTAAATGCATACAGGTATGTTGTATTTGCTTAACAAAGTACGAGGACAATGACGAGCTAAGGGAGTTGCCTTGCTCGCATTTCTTCCATACCCAGTGTGTAGATAAATGGCTGAAGATTAATGCGTCTTGCCCCCTCTGCAAATCTGAAATTGGCATCAAGGACACAAATGAGGAACCGCTTCAACAGTCCTAAAGTAGTACAGAAACCTGACTTCTTATGGTCCAAACCGAGATCATTGCGGCTAGCTTATCTCATGGGTGCCGGGCTAGTGTTTCACAGCTGACTGTCCCCCCCCCCCCCCCCAACCCCTCTTTCCTTTCTGCGGTGAAATTTTAGTTTGTACATTTGTTTATATCAAGAATGTGTAACAGGCTTGAAAGAAAAAGGTTTTCCATTGCTCAAATCTGACATCAAGGTCGCGAGCTGTACAAAGATTCCAGAAATTCAACAATTCATCCTGCTACTTGTGGAAGGAATCCTTTATCTTATAGAATGTTTCTTCATCAATTTGGTATATCTTTCTTGGGTGTTCCCACATCTCTTTCCAGCCTCCCCACTTGCCTCCTCTTTTGTATAAACAAATTTAGGATAATGATTGTTCAATATCTGCATTATGAGGAATATTGTATAATGATTGTATCTCGATTTGAAAGACCGAGCCCCTCAATATGGTGGATAGAGGTCGAACAAATTTTCGAATTGTATTACATATTACATATTTTTAGTAAATGAGATTCTCGAAAGCCAGTGACTACGGTTTGAAACTCGATAATGGGCTTGCTTTTCACGTTCTTCACTTAAATACAAGTAGATTTTTGTTTGCAGCAAGGTTGATGTGTGTCTAATCCACATTACATGATGCGCTCTTACCAAAACTTAGTGTTATTTTGATAACTAAGGATTGTATTCTACATTCAAGTCAGTGAGAGGAAAGGAACCAAACAATATATCCTTTCAATCTCATACATGACCTCTGTCGTCATTGAAAGCTGAATTGTAACTTAGGCACAGGAAAAAGTGTTATGCCATGTTTTATTATTGTTATTTGGAGCTCAGGGGATGAGATAATTTTTGGTGATTTACTGTAAAAATCTGAAAACACCAACGTTGGACCTTAGAAAGTATTGCAGAAGACGAATTGAATCTTCTTGATTTGATTTTATTTTCACTGAATTGGTGATTGAGAATTGTTTATGTTGGTATATGGAAGCTTTGTTTCATATCTAAGATCATGTAGAGCAGATTTAGGGTGGTTTAATATGTTGAAGTAGCAAATTTGAATAACGCTTTGTTAAAATAACATAGCAAAATATGTCAATCGAGTAGATTTCGATGAATAACTTAATAGATATGTAGAGTAAATGTAGCATCAACTCTAGCAAGCCGTTAGAAAAATCTCTAAAGAGCAAAAGTATGACTAGTTGGAAGATTCCGATGAACAACATAACAGATAATTAGAGGGGAGAAATTCAAAAATAGCCAGATTTACAAGTGGTTATTCAAAAATAGCCACAGTTTCAATAGTAATCGAAATCTAGCCACTTTCGTGTAAAAATAAATTTGAACTAAGACACTGTTCAAAACCTATAAAATACTCCAGCATAATATACTGGAGTTCCAGCCTAAGTATACTGGAGCTCCAGCATAAGTATACTGGAATTCCAGGATATTATAATGGAGTTCCAGCATAATTATACTGGAACTCCAGCATAATTTACTGGAGTTCTAGTATAATATATCGGTCCAGTATAATATATTGTAAGTTCATACACAGATTCTCCAATCTCCAGTATATTATGCTGGAACTTTCCGCGTGTTGGAGTTCCAGAATAATATGCTGGAAGTTCATGTACAAGTGCACCGATCTCCAGTATATTATGCTGGATTAGTCACTGTTGCAGCAAAATAGTGACAATTTTTTAATGACATTACAAACGCTGACTATTTTTTAATTCCAAAATCTGGCTAGCCCGTGCTATTTACATGCTGCTAATACCAACCCATTGCGGAGCCATTTCTGCCAATCTCCCTTATATCATTACATCTGAAGTTTTTTGTTATGTCAAAAAAAATCAATAATATATATATATATATATATATATATATATATATATATATATATATATTAATCCTATTTATTATACCAAACATAAAAGGCAATTTTCACTAAAAGGAAAGAATATCAGTATTGGTTATTATTTTTAAAGCGGTTATACAATATCATTTTTTTTTAAATTTAGAAAACCTAATATATCCTCCTTTTATTTTCGTCACAATTTATCCTTATAAAGTGTTAATTCTTACACTTATCAAAACTTTTAGCCATATTTGTAGTTAAACACAGATAAAGTTAAAATGATTGTCACTCCATATTTGTAGCCGTTTTCACCTTATTTCCAACCAGTAATTTCCTCTTTATATGTCGCAAATTTTCACCCCGAATCAAAGTTGATTAAGTAGCAATTAATTACTTCTTCTTTCTATTATCTTTTTTAATTAGTTGCTAATATAAGAGTGTCCCAGCATCTGGGACATCTCTTCTATCCTTAGGTCTCTAATTTTATCCATGTTATCTTCTCTTTATTTTCAATTGATCTTCATCCTTGTAAGAAAGTGATTTATTCTCCAAACTATCCAGTGCGGGTAAGTTTTTAACTTTTTTTTCAGTTTTACTTTCTGCAAATGATTTGATGGAAACTCTGTAGCAACGGTAAAATTGTCTCCACGTGATGTATAAGTCACGGGTTCGAACCGTGTGAAATTAACCACTAATACTTGTGTTAGGATTAGTTTGCCTACCTAAGTCGGACCCGTGGTTTGAAGGTAGCAAAGGTACATGAGCGGATTGCTTAATCTGTGGCCCATCGTACTTTTGATTTTAAGGGTTCCAGGCAAAATATATGATCATTTTCAACATATATGTACATATATGTCTAAAAAAATTATCTAAGGGTTCGGTGACCCCTCTTCTCTTATACGTAGGTCCACCTCTGCCTACATTACACCCTTCTTTGGGGTGCGATCTTTCCTTTATCCAACGTGCGGAATGCTTTCGTACGCCGGGCTGCCCCAAAATTATTTATGATTACAAAGTTATATAATGGATCTTTAGTATTTTAAATGCTTCAACCTTCTAGTGTTTTCAATATTTCTCTTTTTTTCCTTCTTTCCCTATCAATTTTTCCAACAAGAGTATTATTTTCAAATTTCTTGAGGAAATTCATATACAGAAATATAACTCAAGCTTTGTTCCAGGCAGGAATTTCAGCTCCATTTGCAACTATTCAGAAAAGAATTCGGGTAAGAAATAAGAATAACAAAATAAGAAAGAGATTTCTACTGACCGATATATATTATTTTCTATTTGCATAACCCAATGAAAGTATTGTTATTGCATTAAATGTGGGGTGTTTGGTATGACGAAAAATATTTTATGTAAAAATGTTTTCCAAAAAATAAGTATTTTTTGTGTTTAGTTGTTAGAAAATACTTTTTACCAAAAGGAAAAAAATGACTTCTGTCACTTTTGGACAAAAATCATTTTCCTTCACAAATTATCTAAATTCGATACTAATTTCACTCATACCAAACACATCCATAGAGTTATTCCTTAGTTTAATGATTATATATGCTATTTAGGATTAATTCTTGGCAATTAGTTTTAAGGTGCTATAATTTGATCATAGACATAGTTTTTTGCACATTTATATCTTTTCCTAATCTAGGAAAAAAGACATTAAAGAACTAATATTATTTGAAAGTTTCATATGGCCTGTTAGGATTTTATTTAATACAAGAGTCTAAATATTTATATATTTTCCTAATTTAGAAAAAATCATATTAAAGAATTATGACTCTTAAAAAGTATCATATGGCATATCTAGTATGAGGAGATCTTGTGTCATTAATAATTTAACCAATAAAAGTATCAATCATATTCACCTAATATAATATGAACATAATTCCTTTTAAGGAATGTTCATATTCACACCTAACTGAATTCAAAAGATTCCATCCAACTCAAATTTACTTACAAATATATGATGTTACCATTCAAATATCTTTTCATTTTCTTTAGATATTTTCTTTTAGCTAAATGGAATAGCATCATGTAATTTGTATTATAAGATAATAAAATTTTACTTAGGTAATGGAAATGAATCTAGTCCCAAGATTAAAAAAAAAAGAATCTAGTCCCAAGATAAATTACCAATAAATTTTACTTTACACAAATAGTTGGACAAATTTACTGTTTAGTATTTTTCTAACCGATACATGCTTATAGGTTATACTCATTTATATATACATATATTAGACATGGGTTATACATATATTATGTATTTATTATCTATTTTTATTTTAAAATATTTGGTGAACAGTCATTTAGGTTAATTTTTCTTCTTCCTTTTTTTAGCTTGTCACATTGTCATTGAACACGATACCGGCGATATGATTTACATGTTATTGTTCACAAAAAAATATTTATAATCTGAAAAATAAGGCAGGTTATCTATTACAATAAATTAAAATACCTAAAAGAAAATTCCACCTTGACATAATTGCATCAATTTTCGTAATTTGTCGTTCTACATGTCACCTAAAATATGACTAATTCATGTAATTACTCAAAACTACAGGAATTCATAATCTAAAAAATAAGATACATTATCGGAAAATGGCATTGTATAGTAGTAGCTCTAAAAACAAATAGCCAAAAATATATATTTTGTATATACAAAGAATATATATATTTGTACACTTTTGTGGCTACCGATTGTATTTACAGCCCCGAACTAAAAGTCATCTTTGTCCTAAATTATCTGTTAAAATGCCAATAAAATTTCTTTCCATCTTATCATTATTGCATCACTTTACACTATCAACGCATATTATTAATTATTTCCTATATATACATGAATTAAAGTTCCCCCTTTTCAAATTATTCTCCTTAAATAAATTCTTTTATTTCTCCTTTTCTTGCAGAAATAGCCAAAAACAATGAGTTCTCCTAAGAAGTCTTTGCATGGGGTTAACTTTGCACCACCACGTAGCTTTGGAACAGTTCTTAAAGCAAATTTAAAAGAAACACTTTTCCCAGATGATCCATTCCATGAATTCAAGAACGAGAAACTTTCAATAAGAATTCTAAAGGGAATTCAATATTTTGTTCCAATATTTCAATGGTTGCCTAAGTATAATTTAGGGTTATTCAAGTTTGATCTTCTTGCTGGAATTACCATTGCTAGTCTTGCCATCCCACAAGGGATAAGTTACGCCAAACTCGCCAACCTTCCTCCCATTATCGGACTCTGTAAGTTTAATTTATATTTACTGACATTATAATGATAAGTTTATTCTATCCATGCAATTAAATTTGATATAGAATATTGCTTGCAATTCCCTTCTCTTCTCTGTCTTTCTCGTATTCTTGAGCCGATGGTCTTTTGGAAATAGTCTCTCTACTCATTCGGTTAGGGATCAGCAATGGCGGAGCCAGAATTTATACAAAGAGGTATCAAAATCAAAAGAAATTATGCTACAATTGGGAATGGAGCTTGCGATCCTTCAATAACTTTTGACACCCATTGACCATTGCACAGGGAATTTGCCTTGTATCAAGGGTTGTCAACCCCTTGTATATATTCATTTTTTTTAAATATCTATCTACCGCCCGTGGGGGTCAGATCTGCGTGCACACTACCCTCCTCAGACTCAACTTCTGAAATTTTACTGAGTCATTATAGTTGTAGAATATTGCCTGCATTGTTATTCCGGCTCAGGGGCGGATGAAGCTTGAAAGCTTTGGGTTCATTAGTACTTTCGATACGTAGTATAAATTTATGACTAAAAATTCACTATAATTACAAGAAATAGTATATATAAAATTATAAATTAAATATATAGTAATAGACTTGAACTTAGAGAATTAAAATCCTGAATTTAACCTAAATACTAGTTTAGGAGACATAAAGATTTCTCCTTGCGTAAGCATTATTCATCGGTAGAAAATATCACACAGCGAAAGAATTTCTTGGTTTCCGAAGCCTAGATATCCTATCGTCTGTAATAGATAAACATTATTTATATAAATAGGTTATTATAGGTCAATTTAACATGATAATATAAATCTTATTTCGCCTTTATGCAAGGTTCTTGTAACCAATAGGTCTGAGTTTGAGTCGTGAAATCAGCCACTAATATTTATGTTAGGATAGGCTGTCAGTGGCGAAACCAGAAATTATCTTAAGGGTGTTCAAATTTGAAATGTGTAAAAAAATAATTCTATAAAGGGTGTTCAATACATGATATTTACCTCTAAAATCTAATATTTTACCTATATAAATAGTGTAATTTTTCGACAAATGGTGGTCAGTTGACCACCCTTACTTGCATATGCCTTCGCCCCTGTAGGCTGCCCTCGATCCGTGACCCCTCGATGCCGAAGGCGTGCTTCGGGTGATCTTCCTACGGGGTAGAGTCCCCTATCATGTGTCATCAGGTCACCAATCTCCTTGACCTTCCGGTACTGGGCAGGCGTCAACCCCAATACATGGTCTTATAACTTTGCACGGACATGTATTTTTGGTAAACAGTTGCCCTGGCCTAGTCACTGCGCCTACAACATACTCCCTTGGAATGCGTCCCTTCCTTGGATTTTGCATGAATATGAGATGCTTCGTGCACTGGCTGTTATTTTTCTTTTCAATGACATAACCTTAAATTTTCGAATTAATTAGTTATTATTATGAATGTTTTTGCAGATTCAAGCTTTGTTCCTCCTCTTATTTATGCTATTTTTGGAAGTTCAAAGCATATTGCTGTTGGGACAGTGGCAACTTGCTCATTACTTGTTGCTGAATCCATTCAAGAAAAAGTTAAACCTCAGGAAAATATGCAATTGTACCTCAGTTTATTCTACACAGCCACCTTTGTCTCTGGTTTGGTGCAAACAGCTTTGGGTGTACTAAGGTATTAATTTCGATATAATCCTGATAGTGTAAAGAATTTTTATATTTTTGTATTATTTAAACGATAATTATAAGTAATTTAAGGGGAAGTTTTATAGAGCTGTGGTTAGACCTGCCATGCTGTATGGGACAGAGTGTTGGCCGGTGAAGGAATCTCATGTTCAGAGGATGATGGTTGCGGAGATGAGGATGCTTAGGTGGATGTGCGGGCTCACCAGGTTAGATAAGATTAGGAACGAAGTTATTCGGGAGAAGGTGGGGGTGGCCCCAGTGGATGAGAAGATGCGAGAGGCGAGGCTTCGGTGGTTCGGGCATGTGCGGAGGAGAAGCCCCGAATGCCCCGGTGAGGAGTTGTGAGCGGCTAGCAGTGGTTGGTGTGAGGCGAGGCGGAGGGAGGCCTAAGAGATACTGGGGAGAGGTAATTAGACAGGACATGGCCAAGATGCGGATTTCCGAGGACATGACCCTTGATAGGAAAGTCTGGAGGTCTAGTATCAGGGTTGTAGGATAGGGACTTCTAGATTTTTCGTACTCCTTACCCGGGGTGAGTGAGGCGTGGTAGGGCCACCCATAGATGATTAGTTTGTGTTCTCTTGTGGTAGTCATTTCTGGTAGCTACTGTTTTAATATCATTACATGCATACATGCTTATTTATGGTATCTATATCTCTTATGTTTAGATAATTTTTTTGCGATGTATGCTGGCATAACTAATGCGGTTTTTGTTTTTGTTTGCCTTTCTTTTCCCCGCGCCGAGGGTCGTTTGGAAACAGCCTCTCTGCCCTCTCGGGTAGAGGTAAGGTCTGTCTACATATTACCCTCCCCAGACCCCACCTTGTGGGAATATACTGGGTTGTTGTTGTTGTTGTTGTTGTTGTTGTTGTTGTTGTTGATAATTATAAGTAATGTAAGAATTAAAGGGAGATTTGTGCTTTTAGTCCTTGAAATGTCTAGAAATTATGATTATGGTCCTTGTGATATTTGGTTAAGCACATTTAATCATGAACCAATGAATATGTTCACTTTCGATCCTTCTGCTTGTGAATCTTTATAAATATAATGAATTATTAATTGTAAAAGGAATTAATATCCTTGTGTATGTTAGATTTGTATTGTCACTCCGTATTTAAGGGAATTTATCAGTAAACTGAGAGATCAAAAGTATAATTATTTCAGAATTATTTATAATGCCTGTATATATAAGGTAAATTATTCAGGTTAAAAAGGATATTATATCCAACAATTTACCTGCATAAGGTGTTTATATCAACCCGTTATCATCTAATCAAACTTATTATATTGTCATTTGCAGGCTAGGATTTTTGGTGGATTTTCTATCACATTCAACAATTACTGGATTTATGGGAGGGACAGCAGTGATTATCTGCCTACAGCAACTAAAGGGCGTCCTTGGCTTGAAACATTTTACTAGCCATACTGATGTTGTTCATGTTTTAAGTTCTATCTTTGAAAACAAAAAAGAGGTAATTAGTCAATTATACTTATATATGCGGTCAAATTTATGTATAACACCCTCGTCTCTGATCCGATATTTTTTGGCTGCTATATTAAAGTTTTGTTATATATTATAACATAACGTTAAAATCGATTTCGATAAAACTTGGCTTTTATAGTGAATGGTTGTTATATAGGTATGCTATTATAGAGAGGTCTGACTTTATATACACATTGTGATATTATTGTAATTATTTTTTTCACTACAAATATCTCTATAGCAGTAAATATCCTTTATAAAATCATTTCACTAAAATGGCCAAGTTTATTTTGTAATCGATTTTCATGTTGTCTTATATTACATATTCTCTACAACATCTTTTCGCTATAATTGTCAAAAATATAAGAACACATGACACTATTATAGGAAGGTTAACTCTCTCTCTATATATATAAAATTCGAAATGTGATGGCAAATTAGTTAAATATTGCTATTATTTTATGAGGTTATGTAATATTTATCACAAAAAAATAACTTTTAATTTAAGTATTATGATTATATAAATAAGTTTATATCGTTATTGCATAAAACTTAAACTTGTAAAAAAGATAAATATACTGCCAAATTAAGGAAAAGCATAAAAAGAGTGTTAAAAGCAAAAATAAAGAAGAAAGAATTGCATTTCACTGATAAAAGCTATTAATGGTTTTGGCCAAATTGCATATAGACAGTACATTGAGAAATTCTAATTATTTATTACCTACATGAGTTATTTAATAATAGTAAGAAATTCTAATTATTTTCTACCTATTTGATTTATTTAATAGTAGTAATTTTTTGCTTTGATATTCATTGATATCCTTTTTTTCTATTTTTATTTGCATTAAAACAGTGGACATGGCAGTGTGCAGTTGTTGGTGTAATCTTTCTTGTTTTCCTACAATTATCTAGATATGTGGTGAGTTTTTCCTATTGAAGTTATTTTAATTTATACATACTGACAATATAAAAATATTACGTATCAGTAATTAAATCTGAGAAAAATAATTGTGGAATTTTGCAGAAAAAGAAGAGACCAAATCTTTTTTGGGTTTCAGCCATTGCTCCAATTATTGTTGTCATACTTGGCTGCCTTTTTGCTTATTTATTCCATGCTGAGAAGCATGGCATTGCCATTGTGAGTTAATCCCTCCTTTTATTAAGTCTTCTTTTCTTTCAAAATAATGAATAAATAAATATGTTCGTTTCGCTTTATGTGAACGTACTTGACTAGATATATACTTAAAAGAAAAAGATTGGTGGTACATGTGGCTTCAAATATATATGTCGTGACATTTCCGTGACTATAAAATCGTGTCGTTAAGAGCTATGTTGCTTGAATTCTTTAAAATATCGCAGGGTGCCTCTCAGATCTTTCAAAAATAGTTTATTTTTGGAAGATTTGACACAAGTATGCCATCATTTTGGAGAATCAACGCAATATAGATTAGGAGTAAAATGACAATTTTATAGTTAAATTGTCTCTAATATTATAAAAATGTACATTTTTTAAATAAATTATAAATAAAATATGTCTCACAAAATTAAACAGAGTAAGTACAAAGAAAATGCAAAAAAAAAAAAGATGTTCTAATATATACTAAATTATTTTTCCCTTTTATTCTCTCATATTTGGAGCAATTTTTTTTTACTCAATGCAGGTTGGTGAATTGAGTAAAGGAATAAATCCACCATCCATTCATCTACTAACTTTCAACCCGGAGTATGTATATGTAGCTGTAAAAGCTGGGATTATCACAGCAATTGTTTCTTTAGCTGTAAGTACATTCCTTTCGTATATTTTTTCAGTCTTTTCGACCTTAGGTATCGTAGAATCAAGTCAGAGAGATTGATTAAATAGTCATACTAACCGAGTTAATTCGTTCTCAATAGTCATGAGATAATCATTTTGAACTTGAAAATAAAATTAAAATTAATTTTTCAAAAAGTTTTGGCTTAAATTTTCCCAATGGAATATTTTATAGGAAGGAATAGCTATTGGAAGGAGTTTCTCCATTATGGATAATGAACAAATTGATGGCAACAAGGAAATGGTAGCTATTGGCCTTATGAATATTGTTGGCTCTTTCACTTCTTGTTATTTGACTACAGGTAATTTAAAAATAAGTCGATTGATGTCATTCTGAAAATTAGGGTTTAGAAGTCTTTTATCAGAGAGAGATATAGCTCCTAAGCGCATCTACTAATGACGCTATATTTTCAGGGCCATTTTCAAAAACTGCGGTGAACCATAATGCGGGATGCAAGACTCAAATGTCAAATGTAGTCATGTCACTCTGCATGTTGCTAACCCTACTATTTCTGGCTCCGCTCTTTGGCTACACACCACTCGTTGCGCTCTCTGCTATTATCATGTCTGCAATGCTTGGCCTAATTGATTATGAGAAGTTTTATCATCTTTACAAAACAGATAAATTTGATTTCTTGATTTGTATGGTTGCCTTTTTGGGTGTTGCCTTTATAAGCATGGACATGGGACTCCTAATGTCGGTACGAGCCAAACGTCTTCCTTTGTTTCTTAAATTCTGTAGCCAGTCAAATATTGTCATATAAAATTAAACTGACCGAATGCAGTACCATATAGACCAATGATTTTTTTTTTTGTAATTTAGGTTGGACTTGCCTTGGTTAGAGCACTTCTATATGTAGCACGGCCACCAACTTGCAAGCTTGGAAACATAACAGAAACTGTGTTTAGAGACATAGAACAATATCCTGGTGTAGATGGAATTCAAGGAATTCTGATTTTGAAGCTTGGTTCTCCAATATACTTCCCAAATAGCAATTATGTTAGAGAAAGGTAAGATAATTGGTCTTAATTTCTTTCTTTTACATGGCCAATTCGGTTGGTGTACTAAGCTTCCGTTATGCAAGGTTTCGTGAAAAGACCAAACAATGTTCGGTTTATGTACACAACCTTATGGCAGGGGTGAAGCCACATTTTGGTTAGGGTGGTCAGTTGATCACCCTTTTATCGGAAAATTACACTGTGTATATAGGTAAAATATCAAGTTTTAAAGATGCATAATATATGTTGAACGCCCTTTATCGGTACTTTTTTTTACTTGTTTCAAGTTTGAACATTCTTGAGGAAATTTGTGGCTTCGCCACTACTTATTGAGCTTTTCTACAAGAGGCTATTTCCACGGCTTGAATGTGTGACTGTCCTTGTCACGTGGCAGTAACTTTTTTTTACTTGTATCAAGTTTGAACATTCTTGAGGAAATTTCTGGCTTCGCCACTACTTATTGAGCCTTTCTACAAGAGGCTATTTCCACGGCTTGAATGTGTGACTGTCCTTGTCACGTGGCAGTAACTTTTTTTTACTTGTATCAAGTTTGAACATTCTTGAGGAAATTTCTGGCTTCGCCACTACTTATTGAGCCTTTCTACAAGAGGCTATTTCCACGGCTTGAATGTGTGACTGTCCTTATCACGTGGCGACAACTTTTTTTTACTTGTTTCAAGTATGAACATTCTTGAGGAAATTTCTGGCGTTGCCACTACTTATTGAGTCTTTCTACAAGAGGCTATTTCCACGGCTTGAATGTGTGACTGTCCTTGTCACGTGGCGGCAACTTTTATTGCAGCGCCAAGACTCCCTCTGAATTTCGTTTGTTTTTTCTTTCTATAAACAGAACCAAAATGCTGCTTCTTTTAATTTCCTTAATCTTTTTCTTCTATTAATTAGATCTTATTTTGATGATTAAATTGAGCAGGATTCTAAGATGGGTCAGAGATGAGCAATCTCTTGAAAACTCTAAAAGAAATGAAGTTGAATTCTTGCTACTAGATTTTGGAGGTATGAGTACTTATCACTACCTAACAAATTAAATGATATATATAGATGTTATTATTTAAAAACAACTATATGCTTATAATGTTACTAAATAAATGAAATGTAGGTGTTACATCAATTGACATAACGGGTGTTGAAACTTTATTTGAAATTCGAAGATCCCTAGATGCAAAAGGGATCAAGGTAAAACTTTACTTCCTTTTCAATTACACTTACATGGACTAATTTGGGAAAGTGCACTAGTAGCCATTTTCAGGGATATTATTTAGAAATTAGTCGTTAATTTTTTTGTCATGATTAAACCAAAAAAATTTAAGTTCAGGCCAACTCAAAACATTTTTGTCTTGATAAAATTGAACTAAAAAACTAAAAATCAGAACTTGCTGGCTAATTCCTAAATAACAACCCTTTAAAATGGCTACTTGATGTCATTTTTGCAGATTAATTTCACGTGTGGTCACTATTATAATTTTGTGAGTTTACTTTTATAGCAAAATAAAGTTCAGCGGTCATACGTAAAATTAATCAATATTTACACAAGAATTTTACGAGTTTCTTAATATTATTATTACTGCAAATTTTTATGTAGATAATATTGATTAATCCAAGATTGGGAGTTATGGAAAAGTTGATAGTGACAAGATTCATAGATGTGATTGGAAAGGAATCAGTGTTCTTAACAATTGAAGATGCAATTGAAACATGCAGATTTTCACTAAAATGTTCAAGCCAGTCCAAAAGAGAAGATGTGGAAATTGCTTAGCCTACATTTTTTGGTTGTGGTAGGCTAGAATTATGAAATAACACAACCAATTTTATTTTTATTTTTATTTTAATTGTAAATATACATCAAGAAAAGAAAAAGAAAAAAAAAGAAAAAAAAAGTTTAGTTAATTCTACCATAGGGAATTGTAGTCCTATTTTTTCCTTCAAATTTTATCAACCTTTTATCCATTTGTTTTTAGAGTTGTTAGAAATTTTGGATACTTCATTGTTACAATTACTTTAAGAATTTTGATGCGTGTATAGAGAGTGCTAAATTTTGATGCAGATCAATGTAGTTATCAGATGTTTATACTTTATTGCTACGAGCCATATTTCGTTTCGCTCGATATCTGATGTTCGTTTTTAGATTTGACTAATCAGGATTCGCATCGAAAAATTTCATTTCGAGAGGGTAAGTGCTCTTTACCAAATGTGACTCGACGAATTTAATTAATCCTTTTGAATTGTTGAGTTCTAAATTAATAATTTATATATCTTAAATAAACTTTTAAGAAAGTGTTCCTTATTATTTAGGAAGAGCTATTTTTTATTTTTATAAGGAATTGTCCTTATAGTGAGATTGTAAGGAGTTCAAAAAGGAACTGGAGTCGCGCGCACAAGAGTTGGGCCTCAAAGCAAAATGGGTCGATGCTCCTTGCATGCGAACTAAAAGGCAGCAATACCCACTTTTAAGCTCATTCTTTGAAATATATCCCCATTTTGTAATATGTTTAAACATTACCCAACTCATCCAAACTTCAGGGCTAAGTATCATGAATTTAAAAATTCGGGATTAGTATTATAAATTTTTGAACTGCTAATTTTTAAACTTTAGGACACGATGTGCTGAAGTTTGAACTTTGAAGTTTAAACCCTAAGACGTCGTATCGTGAAATTTAAACAATTGGGTAATACTCAAATACATTATAGATTATGGATATATTTTAAACAATATGCTTAAAGTAGTTATCGGGTGTCATTTCCACGAACAAAACCTAGTAGCCCAACAAACTTATGTTACTATTACAATACATAAACCAATCAAAGAGGAGGGGCCTTATGTTATTAATAATAAAAAAATTATCTCCTATAGCAAAGGTTAATACCTTAATTATTCTAAATAAATATCATTTAAAAAAATTATAATCTATACATAATTTTCAATGTTTATAGCAAAATATTTAATTTTGGTTACCTCATACCGCTAAGCCACTAATAAATAAGGTATTAACTTTTGTTATAGGATTAAAAAAATTATATTCTATAGATAACTTTTAATGTTTATAGTAAAATATTTAATTTTAGTTACCTCATACCCCTAAGCCACTAAATAAATAAAGTATTAATATTTGCTAAGGTAATAAATAACCTTTACTAAATAAATAAGGTATTAAATACACTATTCAATTACATTATTTTCTTTCTCTCTACTTTGGTACATGTCATTCTCTTCCCCATTCCCTGAAAACTTGATGTTCAATCTCAATAAAGATCATGCCACCAAAAGCCCAACCAATACCAAGAATACCATCGTCACAGATATCGCCGCTGTCTTTAGTATCTGACTGATGCTTGTACCCAATTACAGTAAAAATAGTTACATAAAGAAACAACAAAGTAGAAATAAACTCAGCAATACACAGGAGAAATGCCTCGGAGAAATACCATTGAATCTCGCTGTATTCCATTTGCTATCAATTAGCAGTATAATCCCCAAATCGGCTACTGTACAAGATGCGTGTGAACATTGAGAATCAAGGTTTTTGTTCGACAGTGAATTCACTAGGAATTAGATTTGTTCTTGAACAAAGACGATGGAGTTTGGGGCTGAGCAACTGTTGAGTTTTATTTTAAGAGTGAATGGGAAATGAGAGTGTATTGCACCAACAAGCAACAAGTGCCTCTCCCACCAAGTAAGTGTACATTCCACCATGTAAGTGCCTCCTCCATGATAGCCTAGTGCTTGTTACATCATGGAAGGGGCGGATTTATCTCAAAAAACTGCTATAAATAGAACAGAAGTTGGAGAGAACGATATAGATCGGAAAAAACACTTGAGATACTCTCTGTATACACTCGATATACAGTCTGTATACACTCAATATATACTGTATACACGCGATATATACACTGTATACACTGGAAAAACGAATTGCAATCTCTTCGGTAAGAATTCAACATCGGCTATACATTGCATTCCTTCCTCTCAGAATTTCCATTCGACTTCTGAGTTGTCCTTCTTTATTCTGCATTGTTTTAACCACAAACAAAGCATCCGTAAGTGTGATTTGCTGTCGAACTTTGTGTTCGCTGAAACACTGGGGTTTGAAGTACCGCTACACTAGTGTGTAATTCGTTCTATCCTGGGAGGAAATAATCCATAACCTTGGGTACTAGGAGGGCATTAAATTCCTTAAGGAAATACTGTGAATTCAGTGGGCTCGAATTAATTATTGATTTATTTATATTTACGTTTTATACGCTAACATTTTTATTGTCCAGAATTGTTATTTAAAAAAAATATAGGATAACAACCAAGGAACCAACAAGCTTAAGTAATTTAATAATTTTTATTTCTATATTTGTGTTATCCTTATTATTCTGGAAATTAAAACCTTTGTGGTTTTGTGTACTCCCGTTTTGGAGAGTAAAGCCTTCGTGGCGGTTTGTTGGAGATTAAAATCTACGTTATATTTTTAACTCCGGTTTTAAACGTTTATTAAACGTTTGTTTGTGTCATTTTTTTCTCCAGAAAATGACTAACGAGAATGAGAACTAAGCTGTTCCAATGGTGACTGCTAATGCCTCAACAAGCCGAACGACTCCAGCAGCATTGGCACCGGCGGAGAAACCCGAAAACTTTTCCGGGATTGATTTCATGCGCTGGCAACAAAAGATGTTCTTCTATTTGACTACTCTAAGTCTCCAGAAGTTCATCAAGGAAGATGTTCCTGTGTTGTCCGACGAAACTCCAGAAACTGAACGCTTTCTCGTCATTGAGGCGTGGAAGCATTCAGATTTTTTATGCAAGAATTATATTCTAAGCGGGTTGGAAGATTCTTTGTATAACGTCTACGGTGGCGTAGAAATGTCAAAGGAACTGTGGACTGCGCTTGAAAAGAAATACAAAAGTGAAGATGCCGGGTTGAAAAAGTTTGTTGCTGCAAAGTTTTTGGACTACAAAATGGTAGATAGCAAGTGTGTTATTACCGAAGTCCAGGAATTGCAGGTGATTATTCACGATCTCCTTGCTAAAGGTATAAATTAAATTAATATTGATGTTGAAAGTAGTAACCTTAGTATTTTTACTAATGAAAATTTCATTGAAGGTCTTATTATCAATGAAGCATTCCAAGTAGCAGCAATGATTGAGAAGTTGCCCCCTTTGTGGAAGGACTTTAAAAACTACTTGAAACACAAACGCAAGGAGATGTCCCTTGAAGATCTCATTGTTCGGTTGAGAATCGAAGAGGACAATAAAGCTGCTTAAAAGAGAGGCCGTGGAAACTCAACAATAATGGGAGCAAATATTGTTGAAGAGAACAAGAAGAGGAAGAAGGCTTCTGGACCAAAATACAACCCAAGCAAGAAGCGGTTCAGTAGAAACTGCTACAATTGTGGAAAAATCGGACACAAATCTACGGAGTGTCGTTCTCCGAAGAAAGGCAAGAAGAAGGGTCAAGCAAACATGGTTGAAAAGCATGATGATGTTGATGACTTATGTGCCATGCTTTCCGAATGCAACTTGGTAGGCAATCCTAGAGAGTGGTGGATTGATTCTGGAGCCACTCGCCGTGTTTGTGCAGTTAGAGAAGCGTTTGCTACTTATGCTCCTGTTGGACCCGACGAGACGATTTCTATGGGAAATACTTCTAAGGCCAATATTGAAGGATGTGGGAAGATATTTCTCAAAATGACTTCCGGCAAAGTGGTGACTTTGAACAACGTCCTTCATGTTCCCAAGATTATGAAGAATTTAGTCTCTACTGGACTTCTTGTTAAGAATGGTTTTAAATGTGTTTTTGTTTCCGATAAGGTTGTAATAAGTAAGAACGAAATGTTTGTAGGAAAATGTTACCTCACTGAGGGCCTTTTCAAGCTGAATGTAATGGTCGTTGAGAATAATAATAAAATTTCAGCTTCGTCTTACTTACTTGAGTCAAATGAATTATGGCATATACGTTTGGGTCATGTCAATTATAAAACCTTATGGAAAATGATTAATTTGGAAGTATTGCCTAAATTTGAATGTGACAAATCAAAATGTCAAGTATGTGTGGAATCTAAGTATGTTAAACATCCTTATAAGTCGGTTGAAAGGAATTCAAATCCTTTAGACTTAATTCACACAGATATTTGTGACATGAAGTCAATACCATCTCGCGGTGGAAAGAAGTATTTCATAACTTTTATTGACGATAGTACTCGATATTGCTATGTTTACTTACTTAATAGTAAAGATGAAGCAATAGACGCATTCAAGCAATACAAAAATGAAGTTGAAACACAACTTAACAAGAAAATCAAAATGATAAGAAGTGATAGGGGTGGTGAATATGAATCTCCTTTTGAACAAATATGTTTAGAATATGGAATTATTCATCAAACAACGGCCCCTTACACGCCCCAATCCAATGTGATTGCAGAAAGAAAGAATTGCTCCATTAAAGGAGATGATGAACGCATTATTGATAAGTTCTGGTTTGCCACAGAACTTGTGGGGCTAAGCTGTACTTACGGCTAGCCGAAAACTAAATCGAGTACCCCATAGTAAAACACAATCCATTCCATATGAAAAATGGAAAGGAAGGAAGCCCAACTTGAATTATTTTAAAGTATGGGGGTGTTTCGCAAAAGTGCAAGTTCCTAAACCCAAAAGGGTAAAAATAGGACCGAAAACCGTTGATTGTGTTTTCATAGGATATGCGACTAATAGTAAAGCATATCGATTTCGGGTTCATAAATCAGAAAATCCCAACATTCATAATAATACGATTATAGAATCAGATAATGCTGAGTTCTTTGAAAATATATATCCGTACAAAAAGGAATGCGAGTCAATTAGTGAAGGATCTAAACGACCTCGGGAAGAAGCAAAAGAAAGTACACTTAACCAGGAAGATCCAAGGCGTAGTAAACGTCAAAGAACGTCTACTTCATTTGGACCAGATTTTGTGACTTTCTTATTGGAAAATGAGCCTCAAACATTTAAAGAAGCTATGTCTTCTTCGGAATCATTGTTATGGAAAGAGGCGGTCAATAGTGAAATAGAATCTATATTGAACAACCATACATGGGAATTGGTTGATCTTCCTCCCGGAAACAAACCGTTGGGTTCTAAATGGATCTTTAAGAGGAAAATTAAAGATGATGGCACTATTGACAAATATAAGGCAAGACTTGTGGTCAAAGGGTATAGACAACGAGAAGGTCTTGATTATTTTGATACATACTCTCCAGTTACAAGAATTACGTCCATACGAACGTTAGTAGCATTAGCTGTAGTTTATGGTCTTGAAATTCATCAAATGGATGTTAAGACGACTTTCTTAAATAGAGAGTTGGAGGAAGAAATCTACATGGAACAACTAGAAGGGTTTGTGGTTCCAGGTGAAGAAAAGAAGGTCTGTAGACTTGTTAAGTCCCTTTACGGATTAAAACAAACATCCAAACAATGGCATGCTAAATTTGACCAAACAATGTTGTCAAATGGGTTAAAGATAAATGAATGTGATAAATGTGTGTACATTAAAAATGTTCCAAATCACATAGTCATTGTTTGCTTATATGTGGATGATATGCTCATAACGAGTAATGACATTGCCAATATAAATGCTACTAAGCGTATGCTAACTAGCAAGTTTGATATGAAAGACTTGGGAGTTGCTGATTTAATTCTAGGAATTAAGATCCATAAGACTTCTCAAGGTCCGGCGTTGTCACAATCTCATTATATCAAGACAGTACTTGAAAAATTCAAGCACTTGGGCTTTAAAGTTGCAAAGACTCCAATTGACGTGAATCTTGCATTAGCAAAGAGACAATTGGATTATGCTCGTGTGTTGGGTTGCTTAATGTACATCATGAACTGTACACGACCAGATATAGCATGTGCTATAAGTAAATTGAGTCGATATACGAGCAATCCAGGTCAATCTCATTGGATGGCCATGAAACGAGTTTTGGGGTACTTAGTACATACCCAAGACTTTGCTTTGCACTATAATAAATATCCTGCGGTCATTGAGGGATATTGTGATGCAAATTGGATCACCGGATCAACTGATTCCAAGTCCACAAGTGGATATGTATTCACCATTGGTGGAGGAGCGGTATCTTGGAAGTCGTCCAAACAAACTTGTATTGCCCGCTCTACAATGGAGGCTGAGTTCATAGCCTTGGATAAAGCCGGTGAAGAAGTTGAATGGCTCCGGAATTTCTTGGAAGATATTCCATTTTGGCCCAAACCCTTGGCACCAATATGCATACACTGTGATAGTCAAGCGGCAATTGGAAGGGCTTGGAGCGTTATGTATAACGGTAAATCTCGTCATATACGACGAAGACATAAAACCGTTAGACAATTACTCTCTAGAGGAATTATCACGATTGACTATGTAAAGCCAAATGATAATGTGGCGGATCCACTTACGAAAGGCCTAACTAGAGATGTAGTTGATAAATCATCAAGGGGAATGGGACTGTGACCGAGAATAAGTCATAGTGGCGGTAACTCTACCTAGAAGACTGGAGATCCCAAGATCTAGGTTCAAGGAGATCAAACAAAGCTATTTTTGACGGTTCAACATTGTCAAATAAACTTTTGGTCCATTCTCTTATAAGACAATGTTCAATACCAAGGATAAAGCATTAAGGCTTTTTAATGATTTCTAAATTTGATACAGGGTATATCAAATAGTGTATCTATGGGATGCCACGTTTAGGAATCACCTATGTAAGTGTGAAGTGTTAGCCGCTTCAAGGAGAATTCACTAAGGCCAGTTCTCTACGCACTTATGAAACCAGGCGGTGTTCATGGCTGAAACGAACACAACAATGAGAGCCAAAGACGGTTAAGGGTTGGTTGATCGAGTATATCCGACATAAGTTCACTACGGAAAGTTCAAAGGGAAACCTACTTATCCAGATGCAATTAATCCTTACTTGTGAATCACATTGTTTTTCATGCATACTTCCATGATATAGCCATTCCCCATTCATGTGGGGGATTGTTGAGTTTTATTTTAAGAGTGAATGGGAAATGAGAGTGTATTGCACCAACAAGCAACAAGTGCCTCTCCCACCAAGTAAGTGTACATTCCACCATGTAAGTGCCTCCTCCATGATAGCCTATTGCTTGTTACATCATGGAAGGGGCAGATTTATCTCAAACAATTGCTATAAATAGAACAGAAGTTGGAGAGAATGATATAGATTGGAAAAAACACTTGAGATACTCTCTGTATACACTCGATATACACTCTATATACACTCTATATACACTCTATATACACTCAATATATACACTGTATACACTCGATATATACACTGTTTACACTGGAAAAACGAATTGCAATCTCTTCGGTAAGAATTCAACATTGGCTATACATTGCATTCATTCATCTCAGAATTTCCATTCGACTTCTGAGTTGTCCTTCTTTATTCTGCATTGTTTTAACCACAAACAAAGCATCCGTAAGTGTGATTTGCTGCCAAACTTTGTGTTCGCTGAAACACTGGGGTTTGAAGTACCGCTACATTAGTGTGTAATTCGTTCTATCCTGGGAGGAAATAATCCATAACCTTGGGTACTAGGAGGGGATTAAATTCCTTAAGAAAACACTGTGAATTCAGTGGGCTCGAATTAATTATTGCTTTATTTATATTTACGTTTTATACGCTAACATTTTTATTGTCCAGAATTATTATTTAAAAAAAAAATATAGGATAACAACCAAGGAACCAATAGCAACTTGATCTTCTATTAATATATTTCAATGTATTATCGACGTACCACACTATATTGTCATATATTTTATTGTATTCATTATCTATTTTTCATTGTAATTCAATCTATCTCGTTCTATTCCAGATATTTTATTGTATTCACTGTCTTTTTTGGCTAAGCTTTTTCTTTATCCGAACTTTGGACTTGGTGGCAGCCCAGAAGGGTTCCCAGAAGCATGGAATCCCGAACGTGAGTGTCGTTTTATGCACTTAACACTTTCCACCGCTTACGCATGTTCAATCTTCGTGACCTTTCTTGCTTTCCTATTTTTGCACCTAGGGTTTCTCCGTCCGGACTTGTACCAGATGTAAGGTCGTGGGTGGAGAGAGTGATCCTCCCCGCGGAGGAATGCCTGACATGGGCAACATTTATCACAAACACTACTGGAAAATTAACCTACGGCTACGCCAAATAAACCGTTCCAATAGGTAAGAAAACCGTTGCCATAGATGTACGGCTACGGTTAAGCACCCGTTCCATTAGCTGTCGTGGCTATAGGGTTTATGGAACGGTTTGTGGAACGGTTCCCAGAACCGTTGCTATAGGATAGTCTATCGTTACGGTTTTCCCTCTTCCTGTTGGAACGATTATTCTTAACAACTGCAACGTTTAATAACCGTAACCATAGAGTTATTGCAACGGTCATAAACCGTTACTATATCTACTAAACCGTTACATGTATAATAGCAATGGCAACGATTTCTTTAAGATATTGTAACGGTTGAAATACATGCTGCAACGGTTTGTAGATTATTTTGGAACGGTTTGTTGATCTTATGGCAACGGTTCACTAACATATTGCAACGCTTGTTAATTTTTTGGAACGGTTTGCAGGTCCTATGGCAACGGTTTTTTATTATTTGGAACGGTTTGAAATCCCTATGGCAACGGTTGATCTACCTATTGCAACGGTTCTAATATTATTTTGGAACAATTTTCAGATCCTATAGCAACGGTTTTCTTAGCTGTAACAATTTAACTAAATTAAAAATAATGCCCCCTGTTGTAAACAAATATTTTACATATATATACAATAAACTATAAAATACTAAAATTTATATAAATACAAAATGAAACTTTTGATAATCCAAATTGTCCGACAAGTTAATAATAAATACCAATAACATACATTTGATATTTCAACATCAATAGTTTTAAAATGTTTTTGATAATAAACATTCCTAGAAATCGCCACATGCATCTACGTTAACAATCAACAATTCAACATTCAAGCAAGGTCTAGATCTTTATCACTGCCTCCGTCTTCCATCTCTTCATCTACTCCACCTACAAAAGAGTATAAAGTGAGATTTACATTCTTGCAACTGATGAGATTGCTGGCCATGGTAAGGGAATATCTAACAACCCTTTAACACTTGTTGTGAAAAAGAATGGTGTGCCTGACTTGACCATGGTAGATTTGCCTGGAATCACTAGAGTTCCTGCTCATGGACAACCTGAAGATATTTATGAGCAAATATCTGATATTATTATGAAATATATAGCTCCTCGGGAAAGCATAATCTTGAATGTATTGTCAGCTACTGTTGATTTTCCTACTTGTGAATCTATTAGGATGTCTCAGAAGGTTGATAAAACAGGGGAAAGGACTCTTGCTGTTGTGACAAAGGCTGACAAAGCTCCTGAAGGTTTGCTTGAGAAAGTTACCGCAGATAAAGTGAATATAGGACTCGGCTATGTTTGTGTAAGGAATAGAATTGGGAATGATTCTTATGAACAAGCCAGGAGTGATGAGGCAAGGCTTTTCTCAACCCATCCACTATTATCAAAGATTGATAAATCCATGGTTGGCATTCTAGTTCTGGCACAAAAGCTGGTGGTTGTTTCATTCTTCTCACATTCCATTCGCCAAAGGTAAACAAACGTTCAGCTAGTAAGTTTTATTAATGATCTAACTGAAAAGCTAAGCGAAAGATTATAGCATTGGTACAATACATTTCAGGTGTGCAATAAGTTAAAATTGCTACTGCTGCTCCTACAAAAGCTGGGCAAAAATACTAATGGGATCCACCACATAAAAAACTTGATAAACTTGTGATGCCAACACAAAAGGGTCATCTGTATTGCATAATCTATTGAAGTACACCCGAGTTAACCCATAATCATCTATTTCATTACGAAACCAATCACATCTAAATAGTACAACGCTAAAACAACCCCAATAATCAACCTCAATGATATCCTGAATAGCTCCATAATAGATAACCTCTCCATCGATGGGATTTTGGTCCCTAGCACTAGCAAAACTACCAGTTGTTGCCAATAAAGTCACTCTACTATTTTGAGTCTTGCCTCGGGAATCCCGTTCTTTGGTATGAAAACGGTATCCATTAATAAAATATGCATTATATCTTTTGGCAACCGTATTGGGTCCTTTGGCTAGCCATCGTAAATAATCTGGCACTACAATATTTTTAACTTTATCCTTAAACCAATTACTGAATTCCCGACTATGATTCCTTGCTCTTTCCCATGCATTTGATCTACCATGACTAACAATTAAATTCTTATGTTCCCTGCAATCATGATATTTCAAGTTTAATCATTTAATAAACAAATATAAAATATAAATAAACATATATAAAATTATCTTACTCGATAAACTTTTCCATTTCTTCATCTCCAGTATTGAACAAAGCATATCGATGTGCTTCAAAAAATAACTGTGAATCCATGAGAAAAGTATTTTTTTTCTTACTTCCAATTGGATGGCCTATATTAGGGAATAAAGGTGACAAATTTTGAGAGCACTCATCATCTACGGTTTGGTACCTACTGAATTTTGTCTTCACGCCATCATGTAGGTATCTCGAACAAAAAGTCAAGCACTCGTCAGCCAAAAACCCCTCTGCTATTGACGCTTCTCGATAAGCTCGATTGCGTACAAGCGCCTTGTACTTACATAGGTTTCTCTCAATGGGATACATCCAACAAAGATGAGCCGGCCCCCCAAGCTTAATTTCATTCACCAAATGAACAGGCAAATGTAGCATTATGTCAAAAAATGTTGGATGGAAAATTTTTTCAAGCTCATGTTATTTCAACAATTTCAGACTGCATCTTTTCAAGATCTCTTTTCCGTATGACCTTGCTACATATGGATCTAAAGAAATTTCCCAACCTAATCAAGGCTAATGAAACATTCTTGGGCAACACTTTTCTAACAGCAACCTGGAGCAAGTAATGCATCATAAAGTGAGCATCATGACTCTTGTACCCTGATATTTTCATCTCCTTCAAATGCACGCGTTCTGAAATATTCGAAGCACACCTTTTTGGTAATTTAGCATTTTTCATGACGGAACAAAACAAAATTTTTTGTCTTGGTTCCATGTAGAAACAAGATTTCGCCAAACTTATAGTCCCATTATTGTTTGTTTTTGGTTGTAGCTCCTTTCGTATCCCCATTTCTTGCAAGTCATAGCGAGAATTTTCATGATCCTTTGACTTTCCATCTATTTCCAATAACGTCCCGAGCAAACTATCGCATATGTTTTTCTCAATGTGCATCACATCAAGATTGTGTCTCAATTTGTTATGCACCCAATATGGCAATTCAAAGAAAATGGATCTCTTTTTCCACGGGCCCTTAGCACTCCGAGGCCTTTTTTTAGTTCCCTTTCCAAAGATATTGTTGAATTCTATCAGCTCTTCAAACACTTCCTCACCCGTCAAAGGAGCAGGTGCAAGTCTGTGCTCCTCTTTACCATCAAATGACTTCTTATCTCTTCGGAATGGATGATCAACAAGCAAAAATCTTCGATGACCCAAGTAACACATCTTGTGACTATGTTTGAGATAATGAGAGCATGTGTCATAATTGCAAGTGGGGCATGCTAATTTCCCCTTAGTGCTCCATCCTGAAAGCATAGCTAATGCTGGAAAATCACTAACTGTCCACAATAAAGCAGCACGCATTCGGAAAGTTTGGTTGGTTACAGCATCAAATGTGTCTATCCCTGTTTCCCATAGTTCCTTCAGTTCTTCAATTAATGGTTGTAGATACACGTCTATATCATTTCCTGGAGACGATGGACCTGGAATGATCATAGACAACATTATATACTCTGGCTTCATACAAATCCACGGTGATACATTATAGTTCATTAACATAACAGGCCATGTGCTATGAGAAATTCTCATCGTTCGAAACGGGTTGAAACCATCACTTGAAAGACCCAATCTAACATTACGAGGATCACTAGAGAATTCTGAGTGCAAAGAATCAAAATCCTTCCAAGCTTCCCCATCAGCAGGATGTCTTATATTCCCATCATTGAGTCGTTCATTAGCATGCCATCTCATCATAGCAGCAGTTTCAGGACACATGAATATCCTCTGAAGCCTAGACTTTAAAGGAAAGTACCTTAAAATCTTTTTAGGGATTTTAGAGCTTGCATTAGTCAAAGAACCAGCATTCTTCCATCTTGAAGACCCACAAATAGAGCAATTATCGGCCTTCTCATTTTCTTTCCAAAATAACATGCAATCATTGGGGCATGCATGTATTTTTTCATAATGAAGACCCAAATCTTTTATCATGTTTTTAGCCTTATTGAAAGATTCTGGTACCTGAGCAAAGGGAAATGCCTCTTTTATCAACTCTAACAAATCTAAGAAAGCCACATTGCTCAACCCATGCAAGGATTTAAGCAAGTACAACCGAATAGTGAAACTCAATTTACTGAAATTTTCACATCCCGGATATAACTCTTGTTTTCCTTCCTCTAGTAATTTGAAAAATTTCCTTGCTTCTTCAGATTGTCTTGCCCCAGCTCCTTCTCCATCCCATGTCTGACCCTCCATATTTCTAAATGTATCATGAAGCATTCCATCAATATCGTCACGCATGTTAGAACCTTCACCGTCATTGCTTGGAGAAGGTGTATTTCTCGAGGAAACTCCCTCCCCGTGGAAAACCCATTTGGTATAACCATCAACAAACCCATGAACAACTAAATGATCCTCTACCACATTTCTATAATGCCAATAGCGATTAATGCACTTTTTGCAAGGACATAAAATTTCATTTCCTTGGGCGGCTCGTTCAAATGCCTTATCAAGAAAATTATTCACACCACCTATATACTCATCCGTCCATCTAAGGAGATTCATCCAATTTTTATCACCATAATCCATGGATATCCTATATAATATATTCAAATCACCGAAATTAGTATTCAAGGTAAGCAAGATCTATAGTGGATTTAATAGGTCAAGCAATTAACAAGGTCCAGTTCGAGTATAAGAAGCAAGTACTAGCCATCAATCAGAGGCCATTCCATGTAAACTCTGATGTGTTCTAGGTACAATAGACTTCTGATTAACGTAGTTCTAATTTTATATTTTATAGATGTGGGAAAAACCTTTATCTACTACTTGGCTACAAATTCAAGTAACCTTTCCTTGCAACTCTACTCTAGGAATCAGAACACAACATTAGGAAAATGAATCAGATGTGATTAAAACGACAAAGGAGCAGTCATTGACTCATTTCTTATCAGCTCTGACAACCACAAATATCAATGAGATTGCAGATTAAAACTCACAAAAAAAAAAGTAAAAACGTATATATACACCACATTATTCTGAAACACTATATCTCCCCTAGTCATGAACAATTGAATGAATCAGTATTGAAGCCTCATCTGTTGCCGGAACTGCATCATCTGCTCTCAAACCCCAAAAAATACACACAAATTTCAGTCTAAAATAACTTGTTACAGCAGGTTGCTTCTCTTATTCTCGAAGTCAGGGCTGGAATTATACTAAAATAAATTTCAAGTAGCAACTACAGGACATTTCACAATGAAATAGGAGAATATAACATATCGATATAAGACATAACAGAAAATTGATTCCAACTCCATAAAAAAGACACCCAAGTTATTGCCAAAAAAACATAAACAAATGGATTGCAGAAAGTGAAATGGAGAAGAAAAGAAATAAAGTAGGGAGAAAGGGGTTACCTTGGTGTTGAGGGAGGGTGCAAACAAAGACAAGAAAATCTAATGATTTGAGAGGAAATGCCTTTGCTTGGATTCACATGCTGAACCGACGAAGAAGCCCTAAAAATGCTCTGAGCTTGGTCTCTTAAAGAAATAGCGAAATCAGGCGTACAATTACTTAAATCTCAAACCCAATCGATATATTTTGGAATTTTGATGGATTATTTTCGCAGATTTGGTCTGATTTTACACCTATATTTTGGGAGTGTTCTATTGGAGTATACTGTGAGTAAGGTCGACGTTGTTTCCAGGTATTTGGTCTAAAAATAAAAAAAAATAAAAAAAAATAAAAAAAATGGCGGGCGGGTATAAATATTAGGGTGAAAAAAAGAGGGAATTAATAACCGTAACAATAGAGATACCCGTTCCCGTAGATATATTTATTGTTACGGTTATAAAAAGTGTTGCCATATATGCCTCTATAGGGACGGTTTGTGGACTACGGCAACGGTTCAATTCGTAAGTGTTCCGATAGTTCTAATAAATATTAGTAACGGTTACAACCGTAACCATAGACCACCTATAGCAACGGTTCCAGAACCGTAGCAATAAAAAGTGTTGCCATAGCTCAAATTTCTAGTAGTGAAAGTACGGTCCTCCAGGTACTGTACCAACTTTTCGGTTTGGTTATTTTATTTTCAGGCATCGTCGCTTGACTTACCTTTTTTTGGTAAATGTTTTGGCAGCCCGGAGCGCCGCTCGAAGGAGGAGAAGACGTATCGCTGCAGCTTCCTCGGTGGTGGACTCTGATTACGAGTATGTGCCTCAGGAGCGTTCAGATGAGGATGTTCCTGAAGTCACTCAACCTGAGGGCGAGCATGCGACCGTAGAGGCCTCTAGAGAGGATGCTTCTGACGCTGCTCGTTTTGAGGGCAAAGATACGATCCGGGAACCCTCTGTCGAGGAAGTTCCTGAGGCTACTCGGCCTGGGGTCGAGCCGGTTATCGAATCTGTGAATGAGGCGACTCATTCACCTCCATCTCCTCGTGTCAAAGAGGAGGCTTCCGAAGGCGATAAACCAGGTCACCGGAACCTACCAAATTAAGGAGCACGTGCTGCAAAAATACCAGTCAGAAATCCATAAGCTGATGCCAGAGTTCGACGAATGCCGCTTCGAGCAGATCCTCAATGGACAGAACATCGAAGCAAATAGCCTGGCAAAATCAGCCACAACCACAAAAAATATTAACAAAGAAAATGTGGTCACTCTCCTTCACTCAGCCGTCGACCATGTCGAGATACTCTCCTTAAACTTGTCTTGGGACTAGTGCAACCAGTTTGGATCCTACCTGTAGGATGGAACACCCTTATAAAGCATGATCTCTACAAGAGAACGTTCGGTTGTCCCCTTGCTAAATGTCTCGGACCACACAGACTAGGCAAGTACTAGAAGAAGTGCATGAAGGCCATTGTGGCGCCCATACGAGGAATCGCTCTCTTGTCCGATGCCTCATATGCGCCGGCTACTACTGTCCACCATGAAGAAAGAGGCAGTGGACAACATCCGAAAATGTGAACAATGCCAAAAGTACGCCCATATGATACACCAGGCGGGAGAACTCCTCTATTCAGTCACTTCACTATAGTCGTTCATAAAATTGGGAATGGACATAATCGGCCCTCTACCATCCGGACGAGGAAAGGTACGATTTCTGTTAGTTTTAACTGATTATTGTTCTAAATGGGTGGAAGTAGGTGCGTATGCACAAGTTCGCGTGCAAAAAGTAATCGCATTCATATAGAAGAACATCATATGTCATTTCAGCATCTCCAAAGAAGTCAGATACGATATCGGGCCCTAGTTTATCGGCAAAAAGACAGCCGAATTCTTCGAGAAATGGCACATCAAGTGGATACTCTCCACCCCATATCACCCCGCTACTAATGGTCAAGTTGAATCCTCCAATAAAATAATACTAAACATACTATTAAAGAAGCTCGAAGAAGCCAAGGGGATATGGCCTGAATTACTACCTGAGGTATTATGGGCATACTGGACTACACCCAAATCCAGCACGGGGGAAACACCGTATTTACTAGTTTACGGAACTAATGCCATTATACACGTCAAAATCATAGGGCCTGCGTTGAGATATTCGCACACCAGCGGCGCATACAATGACCCCAGCAGGTTACAAGACCTTGACGAGGCCGAGGAGCAAAGAGACATGGCCCATATTAGAATGGCCGCCCAAAAATAACAAGCGGAGAGATATTTCAACAGAAAAGCCAAGCTGAGACCGCTTAAAGTCGGTGACTATGTTCTCAAAGCGAAAACATTGGCATCAAAAGACCTGAATGAAGGGAAATTAGGAACCAACTGTGACGGACTGTACAGAATCACAGCGGCAGCGGGCAAATGAGCATTCCAACTAGAAACGATAGAGCGAAAACTACTCCAGAACAACTAGAACATCGCCCATCTCAAGCACTTCCACTTCTGAAACGCATCTCCCAAGTCGTACTATTTTTCCCTTATCCGATTTTTGTCTTAACTGGGTTATCTCGAAGAAGTTTTAAGGAGGCAATGAAGCGGACGCCCAGTGGAACAAGAAGAATGAGTTCACCACGTCAACCCACCAACACGTCCCGTAGACCAACATGGTGAAGGGACTACCCTAGTATCTCCATTGAATGGACAAAGATCTCCATTGTATGAATAAAATTCTCCAATGAATGGACAACGATCTCCATTGTATGAATAGATTTCTCCACTGAATAAATAAAGATCTCTATTGAACGAATGAAGTTCTCCATTGTATGAATAGAATTCTCCATTGAATGGACAAAGATCTCTATTGTATGAATAGAATTCTCCACTACATGAATAAAGATCTCTATTGAACGAATGAAGTTCTCCATTGTATGAGTAGAATTATAAATTGAATGGACAAAGATCTCAATTTTATGAACAAGATTGCATCCCAATCGCTAAGGCCATCGACATCAGTTCGACCTCGTTCAAACCATAACAGGTATTACTTTGACGACAGTTGAAGCAACATCCCAATGGCTAAGGCCATCGATATTAGTTTGACCTCGTTCGAACCACGACAGGAATTACTTCGATGATAGTCGAAGCAACATCCCAACGGCTAAGGCCATCAATATTAGTTCGACCTCGTTCGAAACAAGACAAGAATTACTTCGATGATAGCTGAAGCAGCATCCCAATGGCTAAGGCCATCGACATTAGTTTGACCTCGTTCGTACCGCGACAGAAATTACTTCGACGACAGTCAAAGCAACTTCCTAATGGCTAAGGCCATCGACATCAGTTTGACCTCGTTCGAACCACGACGGGTATTACTTTGACGATAGTCGAAGCAACATCCCAATGGATAAGGCCATCGATATTAGTTTGACCTCGTTCAAACCACGACGGGAATTACTTCGACAGTCGAAGCAACATCCCAATGGCTAAGGTCATTGACATTAGTTCGACCCCGTTCGAACCACGACGGGTATTACTTCGACGACATTCAAAGCAATATCCCAATGGCTACGGCCATCGATATTAGCTCGACCTCATTCGAACCATGACAAGAATTACTTCGACGACAGTCGAAGAAACATCCCAATGGCTAAGGTCATCGATATTAGTTCGACCTTATTCGAACCATAATAGGAATTACTTTGACGACAGTGGAAGCAACATCCCAATGGCTAAGGCCATCGACTTTAGTTCGACCTCGTTCGAACCACGACGGGAATTACTTCACAAGTCGAAGCAACATCCCAATGGCTAAGGCCATCATATTAGTTTGACCTCGTTCGAACCACGACGAAAATTACTTCGATGATAATTGAAGTAACATCCCAATGGCTAAGGGCCATCGACATCAGTTCGACTTTGTTTGAACCACAACGGGTATTACTTTGATGACAGTCGAAGAAAAATCCCAATGGCTAAGACCATCGACATAAGTTCAACCTCGTTCGAACCACGACAGGAATTACTTCAACGATAGTCGAAGCAACATCCTAATGGCTAAGGCCATCAATGTCAGTTCGACCTCATTCGAACCACGACGGGTATTACTTCGATGACAGTCAAAGCAACATCCCAATTGCTAAGGCCATCGCTATTAGTTCAACCTCGTTCGAACCACGACGGGAATTACTTCGATAACAGTCAAAGCAATATCCCAATAGCTGAGTCCATCGACATTAGTTCGACCTTGTTCGAACAACGACGGGAATTACTTTGACGATAATCAAAGCAACATCCCAATGGCTAAGGCCATTGACAATATTTCGACCTTGTTCGAACCATGACGGGTATTACTTTGACGACAGTCAAAGAAACATCCCAATGGCTAAGGACATCGATATCAGTTCGACCTTGTTCGAACCACGGCGGGTATTACTTCGACGAGAGACGAAGCAACATCCAAATGGCTAAGGCCATCGGTATCAGTTCGACCTCGTTCGAACCATGACGAGTATTATTTCGACGATAGTGAAAGCAACATCCCAATGGCTAAGGTCATCGACATTAGTTCTACCTCGATCGAACCATGATGGGAATTACTTCGACGACTGTCGAAGCAAGATCCCAATGGATAAGGCCATCGACATTAGTTCGACCTTGTTCGAACCATGACGGGAATTACTTCAACGACAGTCAAAGCAACATCCTAATGGCTAAGGCCATCGAAATTTGTTTGACCTCGTTCGAACCACGACGGGAATTACTTCGACGACAGTCAAAGCAAATTCCCAATGGCTAAGACCACCTATATCAGTTCGACCTCGTTCGAAGCACGATGGGAATTACTTCGACGATAGTCGAAGTAGCATCTCAATGGCTAAGGCCATCGACACTAGTTCGACCTCGTTCGAACCACGACGGGTATTACTTTGATGACAGTCGAAGCAATATCCTAATGACTTAGGTTGTGCCTTCGCCATCAGAATAGTGCAGGTCGACCTCGTGCAAACTCGAACTTAGGATGCAGTTCGACCTCGCTCGAACTGGGTCTCAGACTAAGCGCCTTCGCCGTCAAAATAGTGAAGTTTTGCCCCGCATGGGCTTTGACCTTGTTCGAACTTCGACAGACATTACTTCGATGAATGCCACATCTTGATGGCTAAGGCTAGCGATATCGAATCGACCCAGTCGGACCACATCACGACATCTCGACAAACGAAAGGCTCTACCAAAATTAAGCAATACAAAGAACAAACGAAGCAATAAAGGGGAAAAGCTATATTACAACAAAAATCACATTTGCATTCATCCCGACGGGCGGATCATAATAGACTGTGCAAACAAAAAATATACATGTACATATGGTCAAGATTACCCATCATCCCCCTAATGGTAGACATCATATACCAAGAACCGGACTCAAGGTGGTTGATATCATCGGAAGCAAGTCCACCCCCCGTCGGGAGAGTCAGAATCATAACTGCATGCCTCACAGGCGACACGAGCCTCGTCCTTTCGGATCTGGACCTCTTCCTCAATGACCTGGCCCGCAGCCTGAAGGTCTCTGTACACATCGACCTTGGCCTTTGCAAAAATCCACATCTCATACGCATTACGACGTGCAATCTGTGCAGGCAATGGTGGGTTCAATGATGCAGCTGCCAGAATCATCTTGTTGCCACGACGAGGTTTAGTCATGGTGGTAATAGTAGAGGAAAATCTTTGCATGATATAGGGAAGGGAAATTCTCGACCAAGAAAAACGCGCCGGAAATAAGAAATATATAGGAAGGGAGTGTAAGTAATCAAAAGTTCCGATTAAGTTTAAACCCCTCCCTTATTTATACGCATAAGTAAGAGCGAGAATCGAAGAGTCAAAATTTAAACCGGTGAGGGAAACCAAGCATCGGAGTTGTTGAGTTCATACCTCGAGAATAGGTGAAATGATGACATCTGCAGATGCTGACGCCACATCGCGGAAAACGTTACGCTTTGATAGCATGACAGTCATAATGATTGCCTCATATATGTCATGTCATGGTTCCCTGGCATGGTCAAACTCTCCAAAGAGCGAGGGTATCAATTCCACCCATCAACGACGCACCTCACTGCGACCTCGACGAGCAGAGAGACTAATTGTATAGGGTCGAATTTGACCGGCTCCGCCCTCATACTGGCACGACCCATTGTACGGACAAAAATCTGCCCCGAGGGGTGACTCAAGGATAATTGGGGGGATGACCATACAATTATGTCGGCCTCTCTGCAGCGTGTGCTTTACCTTTATCTCGTATTTTTTCACTATATTTGGGATACGGTGAAAGGGAAAGGGCTCTGATATAAAAGGAAGATTTTCAGTTGTGTAAAGAGGGATAGGACATTTAATCAATAGAAATCTTTCTCTCTCTCTGTCTAAATCTCTCTCTCTTTATCTATCTGAGTTACTCTTTCTCGCTGATGAATTATATCCTTCATCTCTTTAATATTTTGATATCATCATGTTCTTTAAGCCCTTTAATCACCAAGCGATAAAGGGCAAATATATACTCTAGAGTCGATTATTTCTGATTATGATTTATCCCATTTTTATACATTTCATTGATTTTCTTAAATATTATTCGATAACATTTTAAGTCAAACAGTGTTCATGTGACTCCTACTGTTTTGCCTTTTCATTTTACTAAAATAATAATTGTCAAATACTGATCTCTTCTCCTTGTGAAGTTAACTGTTATTCTCGTGACACTTTGCTGGGGGGAAATGTTGTTTATAAAAATAGACAATCAAGTCCATTACTTTTTTGATTTTACAACATGGATGATTTTCCACAAGTATATATATATATATATATATATACTCAAACAATATGATTCCTTTGAAAAGTATCCATTGGTCAAAGTAGATATTGAATGAAAAATATATATTGAGTTGGTTTTAATATGGATGGACCGAAATGGTTTAAACTCAATAAATGAGTCATGATTTAACTCGCCTAAAATATGTTTTGATCAATATTAGTTATATCAAGAGGGGTCTGGTACATCAAGTTAGAGTGAGAAATATAAAAATAACTAAATTTATAACTAGTCATTAAAAAATAGCACAATTTTAAAAGTAATTAAGATTTAATAATTTTTTATGTAAAAATAAACCTGAGCAAAAATACTATTCAAAACATAAAAAATACTCCAGTATATTATGCTGGAGTTCCAGCGTAACTATACTTGAACTCCATCATATTATACTAGAGTTCCAGGATAGTATGCTGGAACTCTAGCATAATATGATGGAGTTCCAGCATAAATACATTAGAACTTCATTATAATATATTGGAGTTCCAGCAAGTATATTGGTCCAATATAATATACTGGAGTTTGGAGCACCAGTGCTCGAGTCTTCAGTATATTATACTGAAGCCAGCAAAGTATATATCGGTCCAGCATAATATGTTTGAGTTCATACACAAGTGCACAGAACTCCAGTATATTATGCTGGACCGGTCTCTATTGCAGTAAAATTGTGACTATTTTTTATTGACTCGGTAAACGCTTGCTATTTTTTGATTGACCGGCCCGAAAACTGGCTATCTCGTGCTATTTTTACCAAGTTAAAGATAAGGCCTACATATTTATAGGAGTACTACTTTTCTCATGCCCCACTTATAAATTACACGGAGTTTTTGTTATTATTCAAGACGGGTGTGACGCGCACATAACCCAACTCACCCAATATGACCTAATCTTTCGACTTTTTAATTTTCTCTTTATTAAGAATAAGATAAAAAATAATCTACTTTTCTTAAATTAGCTTAAGTTCTGGTAAAATTTACATATTTCCTATCTCCAAATTCAATTTTGGATATTTGGATTGCATTTAACTTATGGGGTTACACTATCATATGCTTTTACTCAATAATTTCATTGATCATTTCAACTCGATCGGTTTAAACTTGAGGAATTGAATAGATTATTAAAACAAGAATTGATGAGTGTGTTACAGCCTACAGGAGGAACCAACTACTTCTCCACTCCAAGAAAAAATATTATCCTATATATCTGCTTAAATTATGTAATTTCTCGATAAAAAATTGATGAGACAAATAATTTGAAAGTAGTTAACAGTTAATTCTTTTTCTTTGCTTTAACCTAGTAATTTATAAAAGAATGTTCCAAACCTTCAATCATATCCAATCATTTGATTCCCCTAAGGTATCAAACATGATTTTCCGACCACCAAAAAAATATGTTAGATTAGAACAATTAATCCTGTAGAGTTGTTCAAACTTAGCTGGTTATTCTTTTCTTTCTAACTTTTTGCTGTTTCTAATATTTCTTTCTTGTGCTTTCCTTGATTCTTTAAATATTTTTGAATATATAATATTATAATAGTCTCTAGAGCTTTGATCTAGTTCTGAGTGTGTAGTTGCATGATATTGAGTAGGTTCGCGTGCAAAAACTTGAAGTTTGTAGTTGCATGTTATGTTGAGCAGACACAAGTTACAAGTTCAAAATCATGCTGAAAAAACCCTGATATTTAAGTAAAGAATAGTAAAAAAGCAGGCCAATTATCTATCGATTTTCGAATCTTATATCAGAAATTTTTTGGTTATAAAAGAAATATGATATCATAATTAAATTATTTGGTGATGGATTTAGGTCTTTAATCATTTAAGATAATTATTTGTTCTCACAAAGAGACAAAGGAATATGGGCCTATGTCCTCGCAGTTCTTAGCAACTTCCACATGACTTCAACTTTAGAATATTATGGGAATAGTGCTATATACACTCATATGATTGGAATGTGCCAAAAAATAAATAAATTACTAATTGAAAAGTGGTGAAAAGAGTGAAATGTGGCTGTTCAAGTTCAATGAACTGAATATGTTATGTATTTTTTTTGTCTATAATTAGCCAAATATTAATCCACACTTTTCTACTTTCAAGTAGTAATATATTACTATTTCTTTCATACTACCAAATTCCTTATTAAATATTTAATTGTAAATTGAAGATATCTTGAACAAGTAAACAACTCCCCCAAGCCTGGCATCCTGAGAATTATTATTATTATTATTATTTTGGAAAAGAGGGAGATGAAGGAAAGAATGTTGAGAAAGAGGGAATCTTTTTCTTTTTTTCAGATAGAATAATTTACTTACTTAAAGGAAGAGTACCTATTGATGAAGAGTAAAGAAAGACATTTTTTTTTGTTTTCCATTCGGTATTGTGTTCTCACACTGAATTCAACCAAATTTGGGTTCGCACTGGAAAATTCTATATTAGGGGATAAAGCGTTCCCTAACAAAGGCAACTTCATACACATGAACTCAAATCCGAAATCTCTGATTAAGGATAAAGGAATACTTATCACTAAAAGAAAGACATATTATTATTAATTTTATTATATGACCATATCAACATGTGAAGTTGTTATTATTATTATTGTTATTATTTGGTCATACCACCAAAAATTTTCCATGTTCCACCTTAGCAGGAGATGAGGGGTTCGAACAACTTATAAGTTATCTCCCCTCTCTCATTTAGTGAGACACACTTCAATCGATATTAGTCAGACCAATACCTTGTTGAATAGGATGTGGGCAAGGAAAAGAATCGAGTCGACCAGATTCAACGTTCAGGAGAAGCTAAATATGGGCCGTGGGCAAAGAAAAGAATCGAGTCGACCAGACTCAACGTTCAGGAGAAGCTAAATATAGGCCGTGGGCAAAGAAAAGAATAGGGTCGATCAAGCACAACGTTCAAGAGAAGCTAAATAAAATTAGGGTATGGCCGAATATATTAAAATGTCAACTCGTCGGACCCATTGTATGAAGTACCAAAACTTACGAGAACTTTGACGAAGTCATCAACGTAGTAGTAATAATAATAATAATAATAATAATAGTAGTAATAATAATGATGATGATGAAAGGGAAAAATATTGGAAATTTAATTAGTCTCATTTGGTTGTCCATATCAGTCACAGCTAGGTAGAGAATAAAGTTTTAGAAAAGAAAAGGCAAGCTGTAAATGGGAACAATTATGTGTATTTCATTACGGGGAGAAACTTTAGGGGGCTTTTTTCACATCTTAATTTTAGGGATTAAGGTTAATTAATTAACTTAGCACCGGACCAGTTAGTTCAAATGTCCTTACTTTAATTTAGACTACTTTTACTTTTCTCTATCTCATAATGTTACTCCATTCATATGATAAAAAACTTTAAACATTTTTGTAAGCTAGCTAATTATAGAGAGCACATTAATTGGAAGAAAACTTGCAATATTTTCGTTTCAAGAAATAAAGTTGTTTTATTATAAAACTTACTTTAGCCATATCGGCAAAAATCATATGTGGGGCTACGGTTTAAACCTACAGGTTCAAAACCCATTATAATTTTAACTTTAATATATTTTATATATAAATTTATGATCCAGGTCGAAAGTTATGAGTTCAATTGAACTCATACTTATAAAGCTACATTGGCCTCTCGAAAAAATTATTATGTAAGAAATTTTATTTTTAATTTATAGTTGTAATACGTTTTTATTTCTTAAAATATTATAAAAGTAAAATGAAATGCCAACTTAGAACAACTAGCAGCCACAACAAACATACTGTCGTTAGGTTATTCCTTTATTCTTAAGTACAATTAAATCTCTAATTTGGGTAATTAATGAACTGTCATTGGAGTTATATGTGCTTTCTTCTTCAACCTCCACTAATTAGTTAATGAAAGCTTATAAGGAGTATTTCAAGCAAAATAATGATTTGCTCCCAAAATATCTCACATTTTTTAGTTGAAAATGTTGTTCAAACCCAATTTCAAATATTAATTTCAACCCTAATTTCAGTACTCTTTTTTTCCTTTCCAACTTGAACCAAATATTGTTCAAATACTTTTTTTTATTTTATGAAATGCGTAAAGGGAGCCTCGGCGTAACTGGTAAAGTTGTTGTCATGTGACCAGAAGGTCACGGGTTCGATTCGTAAAATTAGCCTCTTACAAAAATACAGGGTAAGACTGCATATAATAGACCCTTGTGATTCGGCCTTTCCCGGACTCAACGGAGCTAACGGAACCAACGGAATTCCATTTTGAGTCCGTATTCACACTACTCTAACTACGGTCTGAATTCTAAAACTTAAACTCTCATTTAGGGACTAAGTGTCCCAAAACTATCCAAAACTCCAAATAAATCCTCCCGGCAACTCACAATAGCAGAAAAAAATGCGAGGAATGCAGTTAATATGGGATCGGGGCTTAAATTCTTAAAATGACCGACCAAATCGTTACATCCTCCCACACTTAAACGTTTGTTCGTCCTTGAACGAGCATAGAGACATACCTGAAGTAATGAAAAGATGAGGGTAACGGGTGCATATATTCTGTTTGGTCTCATATGTCAACTCCTAGACCTGTTGACATCGCCACTGAACCTTCACTGATGCAATGTTCTTTGACCTTAGCTTCCGAACCTCCTGTCCAATATCTCCACCAGCTCCTAAACATAAGATAGATCCTTGTTCAACTGGACTGAACTGTAATCCAACAAGTGCGACAGATCACCGTGATACCTCCGGAGCATCGAAACATGAAATACCGGATAAACTCCTGCCAAGCTATAAGGTAAGGCAAGCTCATAAGCAACCTGTCAAACCATCTCAATATCTCAAAATGACCAATAAACTTCGGACTCAATTTTCCTTTCTTCCAAATCTCATAACATTTTTCATAGGCGAAACGCAAAGCAAGAGCCGCTATCCGTAGGAAATATCACGAACCTTCCAGTCCGCATAACTCTTCTATCTGGATTAGGCTGTGCCGAGTCTATCCTGAATTACCTTAACCTTCTCCAAAGCATCCTGATCTAAGCCTGTGCCCAATAATCTAGCCTCGCCCGACTTAAAATAACCCACCAGAGATCTACACCGCCTACCATATAAAGCCATATACTGTGCCATCTGAATGATGGACTAGTAACAATTATTGTAGGCAAACTCTGCCAATGGCAAGAGCTGATCCTAAAAACCTCCAAACTCAATCTCACATACACGTAGCATATCCTCAAGAATCTGAATAGTGCCTCAGGTTGTCCCTCCGTCTAGGGCTGATATGTTGTGTTCAACTCCACCCGAGTACCCAACTCAAATTGTACGGCCCTCCAGAACCGTGATGTGAACTGAGTACCTCTGTTTGAAATACCATATAGACGAACAATCTCCCGGATATAAGTCTCTGCTAACTGCTCTGAAGAATAGGTAGTACACACAGAAATGAAATGTGTGGACTTGGTCAGCCGATCCACAATTACCCAAATGGTATCGCACTTTCTCAAGGTCTTTGGGAGTCCGACTACAAAGTCCATGGTGATCTTCTCCCATTTCCACTCCGAAATCTCTATCTACTGAAGCAACCCACTCGGTCTCTGGTGCTCATACTTCACCTGCTGACAATTGATGCACCAAGCTACAAACCTAACTATATCTTTCTTCATCTGCCTCCACCAATAGCGTTGTCTCAAATTCTAGTACATTTTCGCGGCTCCTGGATGAATGGAATACTGCGAACTATGGGCCTCATCTAGAATCAACTCCCGAAACCCATCAATATTGGGTAAACACACCTGACCCTGCATCATCAATACCCCATCATCACCAATAGTCACATCTATGGCATCGCTATGCAAAACCTTGTCTTTGAGGACAAGCAAATGATGGTCATCAAACGGACGTTATTTGATACGATCAAATAAAGAAAACCTTGAGACCGCGCAAGCTAGAATTCAACTAGGCACCGAAAGATCCACTCTCACAAACTGAGTGGCTAAGGCTTGAACATCCATCGCCATGGGCCTCTCCGTTGTTGGTAAATAAGTCAAGCTCCCCTAACTCTCCGCCCGGTAACTCAATCGGTCGCCACATTGGCCTTTCCTGGATGCTACAAAATAGTGATATCATAGTCTTTTAGCAGCTCTAACCACCTCATCTGGCTCAAATTAAGATCTTTCTATTTGAACAGATGCTGCAAACTCTGATAATCGGTATAAATCTCACGAGATAGTTCTTCAAGGCGTGAACAATAGCAGCTAACTCAAGATCATGGACGGGGTAGTTCTTCTCATGTACCATCAACTATTTGGATGCGTAGGTAATCACCCTACCGACCTACATCAATACCACTCCAAGGCCTATCCTTGAGGCATCAGAATAGATAGTATAGGACCCCAAACCGGTAGGTAATATCAAAATTGGGGTTGTAATCAAAGCCGTCTTGAGCTTCTGAAAGCTCGTCTCGCACTGTTACGTCCATTGGAACGGATCAGCCTTCTGGGCCAGCCTGGTCATAAATGTTGCAATAGATGAAAATACCTCAAGAAAATCAACGGTAATAACCCGCCAAGCCAAGAAAACTGAGGATCTCTATAGCTGAGGATGGTCTGGGCCAACTCTGAACTACTTCCACTTTCTTCGGATCCACAAATACCCCCTCACTAGATATCACGTGACCCAAGAACGCCATAAAATCCAACCAAAACTCACATTTCGAGAACTTGCATATAACTTATTTACTATCAAAGTCAAAAACACAATCCTCAAGTGTTGCTCATGATTCTCTCGACTCTGGAAGTATACCAGAATGTCATCAATAAAGACAACGATGAACAAGTTAAAATATGGCCAAAACACATTGTGCATCAAATGCATAAAGGCTGCTGGGGCATTGGTCATCCTAAATGACATAACAAGGAACTCGTAATGACTTTACCGAGTCCTGGAGGTAGTTTTCGGGATATTTGGCTCCTGAATCTTCAACTAATGGTAACCTGAACGCAAGTCAATCTTAGAAAATAGTCATGCACCACATAGCTGGCAAAACAAATCATTAATACGGGGAAAAGGATAATAGTTCTTCACTGTAACTTTGTTCAACTAGCGATAATCAATGCACATACGCATAGAACCATCATTTTTCTTCACAAGCAAGATAGGAGCACCCCAAGGTGATACACTAGGACAAATAAAACCCTTATCAAGCAATTCATATAAGTGATCCTTCAACTCAAGAAGAGTTGCACGATACAGAGGAATAGAAATGGGCTTAGTGCCTAGCAACAGATCAATGCCGAAATCAATATCTCTATCGGGTAGCATTCTCGGAAGATCAGCTGGAAACGCATCAGAGAAATCTCGTACTACTAGGACTGAATCAATTGTAGGGGTGAAAATACTGACATCTCTCACATAAGCTAAATACGCGACACACACCTTCTCAACCATTCATTGAGCATTAAGGAAAGAAATAACTCTACTGGAAGTATGATCTAAGGTACCCCTCCACTCTACTCATGGTACACCTGGCATAGCCATTATCACAGTTTTGGCATGATAATTAAGAATAACATAATGGGGAGATAACCATCCTATGCCAAAAGTCACATCAAAATCTACCATGTTTAGCAATAATAAATCAGCTCTGGTCTAAAAACCACAAAGAGCAACCACACACGACCGATAAATGTGGTCCACAACAAGGTAATCTCCTACATGAGTAGAAACATAGAAAGAGGAATTCAAATAATCCGAGATACACCCAAATACGGGGCCAAATAAGAGACACATAAGAATAGGTGGATCCTGGATCGAATAAAATCGATGCATCTCTATGACAAACCAAGGCAATACCTGTGATGACAAAATCGAAGGCGGCAACCTCGATACGAGAAGGAAGGGCATAATATTTATCCTGGCCTCCCCCTCTAGGGTGAACTATACTTCCTCGAGCTCCACCTCTAGTTTATTGGGCAGGTGGGGTAGCAACTAGTGTTGTAATTATAACTTGAGAACTTTGCAGGGCACGCTGTGGATGAGAAGTCTGTGGAGGTGCGCCCTTCCTAAGTCTGGGGAAATCCCTCACCATATGGTGTGTTTCGCCACACTCAAAACAAGCACTAGGAGTACGTGGCGGCAGTGATTGGCTCGGGCCAGGTCTATTGGACTGCCCACTGAAAGCAGCATGTGTAGGAGGCGCAATAGATACTAGAGGTGCATAATAAGGCTCCTGAGGTCTACGAGGAGCTGGAAGAGTTGAATGAACAGGGAGACTCATATAACCCCTACCACGATGAACTGCAGCTGAAGCACGGGCACCAGAATAATGGTCCGACTCTCGAGACCTCTTGGCCTCTCTCTCCTCTCTATCTCGAGCATGCATACCCTCTACTCTCCTAGTTATGCTCATCACCTACTAATAAGAAATATCAATCTCCAGCTCATGATCCATGCTAGATCTAATGTTGGGAATGAGCTCTTTAATAAAACGGCAAGTCCTATCGCGAATAGTAGAAACCAAAGTTGGTGCATGTCTAGCCAAGCTAGTGTAATGGACAGCATTCTCTAAGACAGTCATAGTACCCTAGTGCAAATGCTCAAATTCAGCGTGTCATTCAGTCCTAAGGCTTTGAGGAACATACTCTCTCAAGAACATATTTATAAACTGAGTTCAAGTTAGGGAACCCACCCCATCCAAAATGTCTAACTCATAAGTACGCCATCACTTATAGGAGGCTCCTTGAAGCTGGAAAGTGGAGAAGGAAACCCCGCTCGATCCTGATATACCCATGAGAGAATACGGTAGAACGTGTCTAGAAATCCCAAAGCATCATCTGATGATAGACCACTGAATACAAGAGGCTTGTTACTTTTTGAACCTCTCAAGCCTCCGTTGCTCATCCTCGAAAGTCGTTGCTTTGTCTTCGGGATAATCTGGGGCTACAAGAGGTACATGAATGATCTGTATGACTTGATCAACATGAACTCGATGCTCATGAGTGCGGGCGGCTAGAGTCTGTGCTCCTCCATCGGCCTGGAATGTGGCTGCAACAAGGGGAAGCAACCCTACTTGAGCTAGAGTGGTGTACATGCACATGAACCGTGCAAGAGTCTCTTGAAGTGCTGGAGTAGTAGTTGCAGTAGGCGTATCAAGTGTCTGGGCTCCGGTAGGAACTGATGGTGGCTCCTCGATGGCAGCTTGCATAGGTGCTCTAGCTCCACCGCGTGCGCGTCCACGGCCTCTACCCTGGCCCCGACCTCTAACGGCTCCAGTAGAGGCGCGAGTGCCTGATCATCTCTCATAGCACGTTTCCTCACCATTTGTGAGAGAATAGAATATAGAAGTTTAGAATTTTGATATCAAAATCTCGCACGACAAGGAAATCAAATGAAGTGGAATTTTTCTAACAATTACATAACCTATCGTAGATAAGTACAGACGTCTTCGTAATAATTTGCGATACTCTAATAAAATTTTGAAAGTTGGAATAGGTCCTCTATGTCATTTGGAACGTGTGCAAAAATTCCAGGTCATTCAGGCGATGTTTGATAGACTTTTTAATCGAAAGCAAAAATTTGAAGTTTTGGAAATCCTTAGGCTTGGATTGGAGAATGATTTGTGGTTTTAGCATTGTTTGATATGATTCAAAGGTTGGAATAAGTTCGTATGCTGTTTTAGGATTGGTTGGCAGGTTTGGTTGAGGTCCCGAGGGCCTCAGGTGAGTTTCAGGTGCTTAGCGGAAGTTGAATTGGACTTAGTAAAAATGTGATGTTGGCTGAACCTGTCATAACTGCACATGCGTGAATAGGAACGCACGTTCGGCGTTGCAGAAGTGGTTGGGTGACAGCAGAAGCGGGATTTGGTCAGGCTCCAGAAACCATAGGTGCGACTGTTTAGAAAAAATGGCAGAACGAGGGTTTAGTCTCAAAACTTAGAAAATTGATTAGGGAGCTTGGGATTGACGATTTTGAGGGAGATTTTCACCTGGGTATTTTGGGTAAGTTATTTCTACTCGGTTTTGATTAATTTTCATGAATCTATGCTTAAATTCATAATTTAAATTCGAATTTTGGGTGAAAATTTAGAGAAAAATTGGAAATATTTCTTAGGCCTAATTTATGAGTTTTGATCAATACTTTGATGTCGGATTGGAGTAAATTCTATATATATGAACTCGTGAGATTGTGAGGATTTTGAATTTGTAAAATTTACCCGATTTCGAGATGCGGGCCTGGGGGACATTTTTTGGCGATCTTCCTAATTTCGCGTGTTAGCTTCTAATTAATTAGTTGAATTAGTTACTAGAAGTTATATTCACATTATGCAATTACTTTGAATAGTTTTGGGCCATTCTGAGTTGGATACTCGTGGCAAGAATGTGGTATTGAGTTGATTGGGCGGGTTCGAGGTAAGTGGCTTACCTAACCTTATGTGGGGGAACTCCCATTAGGATTTGGTATTGTTGATATATGAAATGCCTTGTACGTAAGGTGACGAGTACGTACATGTGCTAATTGCGAAAAATCTTATTTTCATTAAGTAATTACAACTGAGTATTCTTTCCTGTTTATGCTACCTGCAATTTAATCCTATTATTAGCCTAGGGAAGCATGTCTAATAGACTTAATTGCCTCAATTTCTCAAACTGCTTTATTTGAATTATGTGCAGTATGCTAGGTTAGAAATGCATGTTTACCTTGGTATGGAATTTGGACTGAATTGAATATTCTTCATGTTGTTGTTGTGTGTGTACTTTGGGACTACGGGACGGTATCCGGGGAGATCCTCTTGCATGATTACTTTGGGAATACGAATTTGTATTCTGGTAGTTTTCCCTGCACTTTTATATTGGAACTACGGGACTGCACCCGGTAGATTACCTAGTAATGGGTATTTATATTTGGAACTACGAATCGAAATTTCGATAGATCCTCGTGCACTATGAGTTGGACTATGGAGCACCAAGGAGATCCGCTAGATATTTATATTGGGACTACATGATGGTATCCAGGGAGATCCCCGGTTATCACTTCTATGTTGAGCTTTATTTTTCCTTCTGTGATTATTTTATCTCTGTTAAAGTTGTCACTCTTATCACCCCGTATTACTTTAATATTGTTTCTTTCCTTATATATATTACTGTACATGACCGGTAGGGCCCTGACTTTCCTCGTTACTACTCGATCGAGGTTAGACTTGACACTTACTAGGTACCACTATGATATACTCATGCCCTTTCATGCATATGATTTTCGTGTGCAAATCCAGGTACTTCGACTCAGCCTACTAGCCTTAAAGCGAGGCAATTTTTTCCAGAGACTTCGAGATATATCTGTCACGTTCGCAGGCCGTAGATTTCCTTTCCATTCTATCTTGTAGTGATAACCCTTCTATCTTTTATGTTGACTTAGACATTCTGGAGTTGGAGCATTTTTATCATATTCATAGCTTGTGATTCATGGGATTTCAAATTTTTTGGGAAGTTGTTCAATTTTTGAGAGTTATACTTATATGTCAAGCGGCATCTTAAATTTCATTATGTTATTTCGTATTTTTATTAGTTTTATCTGTTGTTTTTCCCTTTTTCGAATTGTTAACCTTACCTAGTCGTGGAGATTAGATGTCGTCATGATAGTTCACGGAGAGTGAGATGAAGTCGTGACATGAACTTTTTAATACGAGCTTTAAAAAAATTTGAAGGTGAGTTTCAAATTCTACAAAGTGGTTTTTAGCTCTTGTTCAAGTGAACAATATTTTCCTCTAATATTTTTTTTAAGTGAAATAAATGTTCAAATATAATTTTAATTTTTTAACTTTTTTTTTCATCTCACTTTAAAAATTGTACTTTTAAAAAATCTTATACTTGTCAGTCTGACCAATAAAGAAGGGATTGAATAAGGGAGCCAAAGAATCATATGAAATTGTTGGAAAATGGGTCCCAAATTCTGTGGCAGAAATAATACTTTTCGTTGACGGGCTGCATGTTGCCTACTGCCGACAGAAACGGAAAGAAAACCGTGAAAATGTAAATTTCATAAGTCAAGAGTCAAGCTCTCCATTCTAATAAATTAATATTAAATAGAATTTTTCATGTTTCATATTTAAATTAAATTAATTTTACTCAGTGCTCTATATTTGCTTTGTGCTCCCAATTAATTCAGATTCACATAGTATAAAATTTATTAAAGAAAAAATATTCTCTCTTAAATTCTTTTCAATCCCAAAACACGAAACGAATCTCATATAAGGGTGAAATGATCGTATTCAACACACCATTATTTTTGTGTATTAATTTTTTGTTTATTATAGTTAAGCCATAAAAATATTAGAGCTCCATGCTTAGTGACGAGTTCGAGCCTTAAGAGCATGTGAATGAATAAGATCTGGAATAAATCTTGTATGAGTCCTTTAATCTCTGATCTTGCTAGTCGGGGCCTCGGTATTTCAAGATTCAATCTTTTTCCTTCTAGTCCCACTAATCATTTTTATAGTAGGTGTCAAAGGAACTCAGCAAAATGACTCTGTAACTTCTGATATATGATAAATATATACTATATATTATTAATTGAGTATTATTAAACAACAAAGTTTATGTAAGGGACACAAAAATCATATATCTATTGATTAATTCAAATGCAACATAATAGATTAGTTTTTTTTCTCCAATTTCTATTTTTAGAGATCTTTTCTATTGCTAATATTTCCCCATATCTTACGTGGCTCTCTTCCTTTTTCACGCGTGCCTTCCTTATTTACATTTTTTTAATCATTTTATAATGATACTCGTAGTCATTGACGGAGGTAGAATTTGAAAATTATGGATTCGGGTTTTAATCATTTTAAGTTATTGGATTTTAAAATAATAATTAATATATAAAGTATTTAATAAATTTCATAAGATAAATATAAAGTTTGGATTAAAACTATTGAATTTATCGAACCCGCCTCTGCTCGTAGTATTTAGGTCTGTCTACACTTTTCTATTTATAGTCTATTTTTTTTCTTTCTAATTGGTTAAATTAATTGGCTCCAACTTTACATCTATCTACCAGTTTTGCTTTGATTTTGGCTTTAATACATTTCTTAAGTTTTGACTAATGTTGGTTCCTAGAACATGATTTGTCCTTCGATTTTTTCCCTCTTCCATTTTTCATATTATCTGAATTAAATAATTAATCACACAAAAAACAAAAGTTAGTAATGCGCAGCTGGCACTTCCAACTGGCATATATTACTAGGACCGAAACATCGCCTTACTGACACGCGGCATAATTGAATCCACGTTGTTTTTGTGTGATTTGGACTTCCTTGATAATTTTTTTTTTCTAGCTTCTCATCCGGTGTCCGGCACTTGCACAACAGCCCGACTATGTTCGGATTCATATCGCTAGGGTGCCATTCGGGGGGAAACGATCCTTATCAAGAATTTTTTCATATTTAGAGCTCGAACACGAGACCTCTAGTTAAGGAAAGAGTACCTTCATCCGCTACACCACGTCCCTTACTGTTCGCTTTGCCTTTTGGAATTTTTGCAAATTAATTATTTTTTATGATTAACAAGTAAAAATTCCTTTTTTTTAATGTATGTGGTCCAAATAAACCTGCATGAGGTATGTCTTTTTTTTTTTGGCACAATCTAATCCAACTCAATTTATTGAAGAAGTATGCAATTTTAAACGCGTCATAGTTGTTCAAGTAATATACTATACAACAACAACAACTACCCAGTATGTTCCCACAAAGTGGGGTCTGGGGAGGGTAATACGTACACAGGCCTTACCCCTACCCGAAAGGGTAGAGAGGCTGTTTCCGGCTCAAGTAATATACTATATGATATTAATTTCCCCTTTTTACACTTGTGTAAACTTTTATTTGACTTATTATCAGTGGCTAAATGAAGATAACTTCGACTGAAATTGGTAAGTTGACTTTTAAACCAACCTAAATGAGCCACTGATTAATTTAAATTCACGCCGTGTAAAGTTCATTAAAAGAATGTAAACATATTCTTGTACCGGTTCCGAAAGAGCTAAGAAAAAGGAGATATTTCGTGCTTGTGCCCAGATAGAGAATAGGCATGACTCCCCCTCTCCCCATTCTCCGTTCAAACAAGCCAGCCGTTTAAAATTCAAGAGATTGATCAGATAGGACCAGATCTAATCGAATTTTTTTTTATTTATCTCTTCACAACAGACTTCTGATTTATCGCTTAAAATATCAAAATGGAGCATGTAAGAAGAAAATCAGAGGAGTGTAATGGGAGAATTGAGACGTTAATTTTATTGCACACTGTTCTTGTTTCGAGTTACATTATGCCAAAAATCGCTCATCAAATAGTCTGAGACATCAATCTTATCCATCCCTCCACAAATATACTTTTGATCTACCGCATATATATTAATCTGGGTATGAAATAAGAATTCAGAGAAGTATAACATCTATTGGAGTATTTAGACATATAAGTGGTGTACACATGATATTTTATAAGCAGTGTCATAATTTAAAAAGGGCGTAATAACTTTTTGGCCACTTAAAGTTATAGGGCTTTTGAAAGCCAATACACAAACTTTACACTTTACCATTTAAACACTCGAACTCATGATTCCATTAACTAATAAACACTCTCGACCCTTGAGCCTATGCTAGTGTATTATATATACACAGACGTGTCCATCCAGTATGCAAATGATCCATCCAGTCAGGAAATGACCAATAAAATTGTTACACGTCAAGGGTGCGAAGACAAACCCCAACTGATTGGGATCCCCCTCTTTAATTAACAGACCGACAAAAATCAGCCATGAACTTTCATAAAATCCATAATTTTTCACTTCTAACAAAATTGGTTTTTTTTTGCTCGCCGAAATTCAATAGATCTTACTGATTTTACAAACTTTTCGGCAACCATACAATATCGTTGTTCATAGGCCGGAGCTATGTCACTCGTCACAGATACTTTTCCTATTCATTATTATTGGTTTTTCATTTGAGGGATTGGACTGTTTATTGTAGTTTGCTTAATTGAGTTTGTGCTTTGACTAGTATTTTGAGTGATTTGTGTTTTTCTGGTCATTGTTGGTTTCGCCGATGCTTGACTGTTGCAACCATTTTGTCAAAACTCCAAAACTAACACCCAATCCCTCAAGCATGACTCATCATCTTCTTCGGCTTCCATAACCGACGTGTAAAAAATCGATGATTTAAACCTTTCGCAACAGGAGGTGATTCGCCGCTTTAGGTTTCTGAAACAACCGGTGACTTGGTTCGAAAAAGATGATGTGGCGAGGGGAATACGGGTTTAATGATTTTGGAGCAGGGGCTTATTTTATTTCTTTTTATTTAGATTTTTTAAATCAAATAATTATAATGACGCGCTTAGTTGAGGTGATATACACATTCTTTGTTCATATCATCTCTGTCACTACCAAATGTGCATGGTCAACGGTGAAAGTTATTTATTAATTATTAAATATACAAGTTTGAGTGTTCAAATGGAAAAGTTCAAAATTTGTGTATCGGCTTTCAAAACCCTACAAGTATAAGTAGCACGGAAGTTATTACGCCTTGAAAAAATTGACTAATGAATAAAATACTATAATAATAACAATAACAACCACAACAATAACGTACCTAGTATAATGATAAGCTATATCATTTTTTATATTTATATTTAATATTTTTATTTTTCTTATATATATTGAGTAAAAAAATCCAAATAAAATTGTAGCACCGCATGCAACAAGATGCATACGCTCTTGTAGACGTCAATTTTGCCGCACAATGCTGCTGTTTCGCGTTACGTTATTGCCAAAAACAGTTCATTAAATGTTATAACAAAGAATTCACCCACCACCTGTTTGACATTTTGTCACTCACCAAAAGTTAAAAAAAGAGATGATTTTTTTTTCTTTTTCTCTCCCCAAAACATACTTCAACTACACAAACAAACAAATAAAAACAAATAGACCCCACTTAGCTTTATATTGGAACAAAGAAACTGTCTTCAACCTCACCAAAAAGCCAAAAAGTAAATTTAAAAAATAAAATAAAAATTATTTACTAGCTATACCCCTCAATCGCAGGCTGCCGGCCACATATAACCAACTAATCTTTTAAGAAACACATCATGTCATTATTATCCGTCCGTCCCATTTTTATACGAAGATACTTAGGGGGCGTTTGGACATAAGAGTTATTAAATTTCAAAACAAAAAAAATTTAAGTAAAAATAATATTTAAAAATTTTGAATTGTGTTTACACATAAATATATTTTTGTATTTTTTTTTTGAATTTTTGTAAGAGACCAGAAAAAAATTTTAAAAAATAATTTTTTACAGTTTCTCAAATTTTTAAATTTTTGTTAGCTTTAAAAACAAATTAATGTTTGTTAAAAAGAAAAAAAAAAGGAATCTCTTCTTGTGGCCTAACAGGCCATAAATATATTTAAAGAACCAAAATATCTTTTTAAATGAGTGTCATGGGGAGTTTTGCAAAAAAATTTTATTTTCTCTTTAAAAGATAATTTTTATATTAAGCGAATCCCGACAAATAACTTCTATGCCTTTTTAATATATGGATTAAATTTGTGTATATATTATCCTCTCATTTGTGAGATTATAATGAATTTGTTATTATTACCGTAAGCGGAGTCGTGACAAGTTGAAGTAATAACTATTATTGCTAAGGCCATCTCCAATATTTACCGCATTTTTATCTCCAAAATGGGGATTTTCTCATTTTGGAGATAATTTACTCCACACATTCCCTTTTTTTTTTCCCAAACTTTTCTCTCTCTTCTATGTTATAATATTATCTTTTATTTCAATATCATTTTTTAATTTTAATTAAACAAATTCCATCTTTTATTTTTATTAATTTGTAATTTCTATAATTAAAATAATATAATTTGTAAGCAATTATTATAATTTGACTAATAATTCAAATAAAAATTCAAATAAATGAAAATCATTGCGATACAAGATTAATTAAATACATATAACATAACGATAATTTAATGAATTTTCATTTAATGTATTTTCAATCTTCACTTTTCAATTTAGCAACATCTAATATTTAATATTCGCACCTGTCAATTTTAGCAACATCTAATATTTATATTTACACCATTCATTTTTTGAGATAATTATATATTTTTTGTACAATTATAACTTATAATAAAATTAACTTATAATTTTACATAAAAATAATAAATGCCAAAAATTAATTTATCAAAATTATACATCAAAATTAAGATTTAATATTAATATTATAAAAATAATAAATAAACATAATTAAGTGTATATAAAGAGATAAAATAAAAGATTAAATAATAAAATAATAATAAAAATATAATGAATAGTAATGTGGGAGATGAATAGTGTACATCATATTTGAGGGAACACTAGTCATCCCCATTTTGGAAATAAAAATAAGAGAGAATCGGAGTAAAATTTTCCCAAAAATTACCCCCATTATGGAGGATGGGGCAATGTTAAAGATGCCATAAGAGATTTTCTTTTCTTTCTTTTGAGGGTGGAATAGATTAATTTTAATTTTGTACCTATTAGAGCAAAATGCAATTTTGAATTTTGTAACACTTAATTGGCTTGAGAAGTCGCACCTATTAGAATAATTTGAATTTTGTACCACGTAAGGGTTGCTAGAAGCTGTAACCATTAGACTATTGTTCTAATTTCAATTCTGAAAGATTCATAATTTTTGTTAAATCAAATTATTCGTTCTTAATGATTGACTTAATTATATGATTATAAATTATTCCAAAACTACTAGTTATTAGAAGCATGGGAGGCGCCAGAATACCACTTGCTTGGTTAGGCTAAACTAAACTTTGGTTCAAACTCTATCTTTATCTTTAAATGTTCATTGAAGATACTATATAACTTTTTAACGCAAAACCTAATAACTTAAACCTGTTGAGATAGAGAAAAATCTTCACTTTATTCAATTTTTTTTTGAGAACGAGTGTTTGATCATAAAAATTTAAATTTTACTTAAAATTGAATTTCAAAATTTTTCAAAAATTTTAAAAACTCCAAAAAGCTATTTTTCAAAATTTTTATTTTAAAATCACTCACAAAAATTCATAAATAACTTCAAATTCTATTTATGTCCAAACACAACTCTAATGTTCCAATACCAATTTTACTTGAATTTTTTTTTAATTACTTTTTTTAAAAATTTTACAATTCTTATGTCCAAACGCTTATTTAAGTGGATTACAATCTTGAATCCATGAGCTTAAAATTTTAGTTTCGTTTAATTAAAAAAATATAAGAACAAAATTGTATAAAGTCACATATTATTAAAGTGAGAAACATACATAAATGAGTAATAGTAATAATAAATAAAAAAGAAATAAGAGGAGAGAAATGTAGCCAGCTAGCTACTACTCATAGAGAAAGTGAGAGAATCTAGTGGGCTTTGAGCTGTGATTTAGCTGTCCTTTTTTATATGCTTGTATTTCTTGTTTCTCTTTCATATTCTTTTCAAATTCAACCTCTTCTCCTTTATCTATCCTCAAATCCCAAAAACCTCATTTCCACTTCTCTCACCTCACATTTTCTTCAAAACTCATCTTTGAACTCCAAAAAAAAAAAAAAATTAAAAAATTTTCATATCACAGAAACCCCATTTCCACTTTCCTTTCTTATACTTAGATCTCTACTTCTTTCATCTCACATTTGGTTTAAAGATTCAATCTTTGAACCAAATAAATACCTCAAATCTCAAAAAACCCATTTCCACTTTCCTTTTTTGTACTCAGATCTCCACTTCTTTCATCTCACATTTGCTTAAAAATTCAATCTTTGAACCAAAAAACCAAACAAATATCTCAAATCTCAAAAACCCCATTTCCAAATTCCTTTGTTATACACAAATTTCCACTTTTTTCACCACACATTTGCTTAAAGATTAAATCTTTGAACAAAAAAACAAGATTCTTGATTTTCAGATGACTTATGTGAGATGAAGGAAAAAACACAAACGCCCATTTCTTCTTTATATTTTCTCCTCTTTTTTTACTTTTCTTTATTAATTTTAGCCTTTTCTCAGCACACAAATGCTGAGTTCAAAGTCTCAGAATCTGGCCCTTTAACCGATTTTGAAGCTCAATACATCAAACACAGACAACTTTTGTACTACAGAGATGAATTTGGTGACAGAGGTGAAAAGGTCACAATTGACCCTTCATTTGTTTTTGAAAACAACAGAATCAAGAATGCATATATTGCATTACAAGCATGGAAACAAGCCATAATTTCAGATCCTTTCAATCTTACTGCAAATTGGGTGGGTCCCAATGTGTGCAACTACACCGGAATCTTCTGTGCTCCCGCACTTGACAACCCCAAAATCCGTACAGTCGCCGGCATTGACCTTAATCATGGCGACATTGCAGGTAGGTCGTCAAAATATTATACTGTCTATATAGATCTAATAGAGCTTGTTATACAAATAGCCGGCTAGATGCAATATTTACTTTTTGTAGGCTGTATACATATATTATACATAGTTATACATATACTATACTTCAATTATATAATATTATACATACCCCAGCTATTTTAGCTTAAAAATCAGGTGGGCGACTATTACACAAATAGCCAGTTAAATTCAATACTTACATTTTGTAGCCAGTATACATATATAATACATAGCTAAACATCTATATTATACTTGAATTATATAATATTATACAAATCCGTGAGCTATTTTTAGTTTAAGACATTAGTTGTGCGGCAATTACATAAATAGCCGGCTAGATTCAATGTCTACTTTTTATATAGCCGGTATACATATATTATACACAATTATACATTAAATATGTATATTCCGCTGGCTATCTTTGGGTTTAGAGATTATGCATTTGTATTAGATGTTGTACATTCTTAACGAAATTTCTGACTTCATTGTTACAGGGTACCTACCAGAAGAACTTGGCCTTCTAGTTGATCTTGGAATTTTCCATATTAATTCGAACCGTTTTTGTGGTACAATACCCAAAAAATTCAAGAATTTGAAGATATTGTTTGAGTTGGATTTGAGCAACAACAGATTTGCTGGGAAATTTCCTTATGTGGTACTGAGTTTACCTAAGTTAATATTCTTGGATATAAGGTTCAATGAGTTTGAAGGTAATGTACCTTCACAACTTTTTGACAAGCCCTTGGACGCCATTTTCATCAACCACAACAGATTCATGTTCGAATTACCCGATAATTTTGGTAATTCGCCTGTTTCTGTTATAGTACTCGCAAACAACAGGTTCCATGGTTGTCTCCCTGCTAGTATTGGTAACATGAGTAATCTGAATGAAGTTATTATGATGAACAACGGGTTACGTTCTTGTTTGCCTACAGAAATTGGAATGTTGAAGAATTTGACGGTATTTGATGTTAGTTTTAATCAATTTTTCGGTCCGTTGCCAGAGACATTTGGCGAATTGGTTAATTTGGAGCAGTTGAATGTGGCACATAATATGCTATCGGGGTCTATTCCGAAGAGTATTTGTCAACTTCCTAAGCTTGAGAATTTTACTTATTCTTATAACTTCTTTACTGGTGAACCGCCGGTTTGTTTGGGGTTGCCGGAGTTTGATGATCAACGAAATTGTTTGCCGAACCGGCCGGTTCAACGGTCCCCGGCTCAATGCAAGGCTTTTTCATCAAAGAGGATTCATTGTGGTGCTTTCAAGTGTCATAAGTTTATTCCGGCTTTGCCACCTCCTCCGCCTCTTTCACCACCTTTGCCTGCCCCTCCACCGCCTGTTGTGTTACCTATATCTCCTCCACCGCCAGTGTTGTCTCCGCCTCCACCGGTTTACTCGCCTCCACCGGTTTACTCGCCTCCACCGCCTCCACCACCAATTTATTCACCTCCTCCGGTTTATTCACCGCCACCACCACCACCACCACCACCGGTTTATTCACCTCCTCCACCGGTTTATTCGCCACCACCTCCACCACCACCGGTTTATTCACCTCCTCCACCAATTTATTCACCGCCACCTCCTCCACCGCCACCTCCTCCACCACCACCGCCGGTTTATTCACCTCCTCCACCGGTTTTCTCACCCCCGCCACCATCACCACCTCCACCAGTTATGTCACCACCACCATCACCACCTCCACCAGTTATGTCACCACCACCACCAACTCCATTACCAACGCCACCTTATTGTGTACGCTCACCGCCACCTCCACCACCAAATTCTCCACCTCCGCCGCCACTTAGTTACTCGCCTCCACCCCCTTCACCTTCGCCTTACTATTATAATTCACCACCACCTCCTCCACCAAACTCACCACCACCTCCCCCACCAAACTCACCACCACCACCAGTTTACATATACTCATCACCACCGCCCCCACCAGTATACTCTTCACCCCCACCCCCTCATTCACCTCCTCCTCCATCCCCGGTTCCTTGTATAGAACCCCCACCCCCACCACCTCCTTGTATAGAACCACCTCCACCACCTTCTCCATCACCCCCGCCACCAGTTTATTACTATAACTCTCCGCCCCCACCATCGCCTTCACCATCGCCACCACCTCCGCCACCAGTTTATCACTATAATTCTCCACCCCCACCATCGCCATCACCTCCACCTCCCGTTTATTATAATTCTCCGCCCCCACCATCACCTCCACCACCAGCACTGCCCCCACCATCGCCTTCACCACCAGTTTATTATTATAATTCACCACCCCCGCCATCTCCATCACCACCGCCACCTACTCCAGTATATGAAGGGCCATTACCACCAATTATAGGAGTTTCATATGCTTCTCCTCCTCCACCTCCCTTCTATTGATTCTTTAAGAAAATTTCTCTCTAACTCATCATCCTCAAAACACAAAATTATACCTACAGTAGATTGAAGTTGTGGAGAATAAATTTGGCAAAGAAAAGATTGCAGCTTTGCAGGGAAATTGTATTGTATAGAGATGATCATAATCTTCTGGACTAGAAAAGCCAGTTTACAGTGCTTGTTGTAACTGGTTTCCTCCTTTTTTTTGGTGAGTTTTATTGTTATTATTCAGCTTCTTTATTTTTCTTTTAACCTTTTTTAATGAATCATACTTTGGTTTCTTTGTCTTTATTTTGGTCTTCCATAATAATAATAGGAGTACTAGTATAGTGACGAGCATTTTTTATTTGTATTGATTCTCAGAATTCAGATCATATTTTTCTATTTCTTATGGCTGTTTCTTTCTCCTTTTGTTATTGTAGCATCTTCTTCATCTTGAATTATCTTGAATTATCCTAATTGCATTTATTCCTATTTAAAGTTTTGGTCTTTTGGGTAGTTGGTCTATATCAATGCTGAAGGTGGAAATTTATGTGCTTTGATCATTGAATATCAATTTTTGCCACCTTTGGTTGTTAATTCTTGGACTTGGTTGTGGTCCTCCAAGCTTAAGTGATTTCTAAAGTTACTCCGTATTTAATGGTAAAATAAAAAAATCCTAATATATGAAGCTAAGAGGATTCAACGTCTTAAGATATATACGTAGAGTGTTTTTATTACATATATAGTATAATTTTTGTAGAATGTTTTTATTACATATACAGTATAATTTTTGTGAACGGAGTTTGGCTGAACCCCTCTTGCCCACCTAGCTCTACCCATGGGGTAGCGGGAATTCGGTTAGTTGAGGGGCGCACAAGTTAACCCGTTATTTATAGAAAATTACAATTGTGACGTCTCATTGTTGAGGGGTCAAGGTTCTTGCGCGCTTATTAGCTGGGAGTGAGGTCATTTGATTCAAGCAATTTGTCTTGCTATACTTTACAGCTGTTGAAAACGTGTGTGATGTCAAGACTTGGACCTTTAATTCCATTAAGAACAATAAATTCATTTTCCATGTTAGTAATTTCACAATTGCCTTAATTATATTTTAAGGGCTAGTTTGGTATGCCGTATAAGGTGAGATTAAGTATACTATATTTTATTACAATAACAATAATAATAAATTCCGTGAAATCTTACAAATAAGGTTTGGGGAAGATAACATACACTCACACCTCAAGCCTATCTTTTGAGGATAGAGAGTCTTATACTATGTTTGGTTGACACAGTGATAAATTTATACCCTAACCAAACACAATATAAATATAATCCTACACTTAATTTTGGATATCTCACCTTATCCCGTTAAACTTAGGTATTTTATAGCAACCCCAGGAGAGATACATTAGTTAGGAAATTATAATCCTAGGATTATAATTCAGAGATAATTTAGTCCCCGTACCAAACGACCCCTATGAGACCAAATAGTGCAAAAACTCATTTATAGAACTCTATATCTATTATTATTATTTCTACAATCACACTCATTCTTACAAAACTAACTTAGGGGTCGTTTGGTTGAGAACCAAATTATCACATGATTAATTATCCCGAAATTAGTTATTCCGAGATCAGTTATCCATCCTCCCAAAGAGATAAAAAGATACTACAATTTCGGGATAACTAGAAATTAGTTATACCATAATTTTATCCCAACCAAATATAAAATAAACTGATTTCAATTTTAATCCAAAACTAATTATTCCTTATCCTTCTATCAAACAAGCCTTAAAAATTTGATTTAAGTCCATTTTGGTTGCAGTTGGAAAAAATGACCAAATCAAGTCTTCCTTTAATTAAGGAAAAGTGAGAGATTCCATAATTGAGATTAGGAGCATGTGAGTTGAGAGTCTACATTATGACATTATCACCTGAGATTATAATTCAAATTTCAAACCCCATTTTGTATGTTTCAACATTTCACACTTTTTCATTGGTATTTGTAACCTTTGAAATATTACTATTTTTTTAATCTCACATTCACATAGTGGGATTACAAATTAAAGTGCGGTTGTCAGAATTTCAAGATTCTTGTCATCCCTCCTTTTATATATATATATATATATATATTGTGTGTGTGTGTGATTTCTTTTCTTTATTGTTAGAATTAAAGTGTCTTGATTAATTCGAATTTGCAAAGTTGACTATGAAGGTTCTATAATTTTTTATCAAAAAAATTCATGTTCAAGAATTGAACTCCATACATTTAGTTAAAAATAAAAAAAAAAATTATCATTCCATCATACTTTTCGAATTTTTGCGCATGGCTTAGGGCGGATTTTTTGTCTATATGGGGCACGTGTCCATGATCTATTCCTTAAACTAAATATTTTATAGACATATTTTTTACATTGGTGTAATATTATCTATTAATACATATACTCTAAAAAAAAATTGAATAGTGCACTTGATTGAATATTATGTTATTAACATAAAGGACAGAGATCGATTTCGACTTAATATTTTTTTTTCTCCCTTTTTTTAGTGGTGCTCTATGTTCTAGAAATTCAAGATCTATCTCTAACGTGTCTGTGCTTAATTAAAAAAAAAAAAAAAAAAAAAATTTGAATACACTCATACATGGATTTATTAAGACTACAAATTATAATTTTTTTTATTTCTAAACTTTATGATTAATCAAATACCGCCATATAAACTTTTATTTATGCTCAATGTTTGTATGTAGAAAATGGGGAGCGCCTCTTCCTTTTTGCGGTTGATATAAGTTGGTTTTTTTCTTGACATTACTTTCAATAAGACCCTACCAAATTCTGTGCTTTCATTTATTATTGTTTTGTTCCTACATCACACGTGAATTTACCAAACAATTGCTCCTTTTTTTGGGTCACCTGTTGTTTATTTAAGTGCCAAATTTATGCGGTGAGTGATATTGCAACTACTGTGTTGTTGTTGTTTTTTTTTTTTTTTTTGATGTAAACTGCACTAGGTAAACTCGGTGCAACGGACTTAGACTGAGGAGGCTGGTATACATATTGTTTTCGATTGAACTGTATTTATCAACCATCGACTATTTCGATCCGAGCTATATATTTATAAGTATTTATAGTACAACAACAACAACCACCTAGTAAAATCCCACAAGTGGGGTCTGGGGAGGGTAATGTATACGCAAACCTTACCCCTACCCCGAAGAGATAGAGAGGTTGTTTCCGCAAGACCCTCGGCTCAAGATAGTAAAAAATGCTAAAGAAGAGAGTATTAGATTCACCGCGGAAATCATATGATAAAAGGAACATAGAAAGCAGGAAAGAAAAGAAGAAAAAAGAATAATAATAATAATAATAGTAATAATAATAATAATAATAATATTATTATTATCATTATCATTATTATCATTATTGTTTTTTCTTTTTTTCTTTCCTGTTTTCTATGTTCCTGTTATCATATGATTTTCACGATCAATCTGATATTCTCTTCTTTGGCATTCTTTGGTATTTATAGTAAGTTCAAGAATATAGTTGATTGTACATCAATTGACTTATAATTTTAAGACCCTCGTGACTTATTACTATAATTTATTTCTCTTCAATAAATGGTAGATCTGAAGCTATAATTTTAACAATACAATGAATTATAAAGTTAAACTAATTAAGTTTAATAGTAATTTGGAGAAAAATTGTTAATTTGATTTTAAATCAAATTAATAGATGCATGACGTACGAACAAATCTTTATTATTTAGCTATATAGTTGATTATATACATTCTCACATGATGCATTTACTTAAACATGATAAAATATCATTATTTGGTGTAAATGCTGAATACGAGAATCAAACTTCTTTAATTACAACAGTTTTATTTGTTTCGAATTTTTTGAAGTGCTATTATAGAGGACATATATTATAACATAATAAAAAATATGGATCTCGAAAAAAAATTGACTTTTATAATGAATAATTATTATATACCAATGTTTTTATAGAGATGTCAGCGATTTGTATTCTCTTTTATATGTAAACACCCTTTTCACCAACTGCTCTCTTTCACATATATTTTTATATTCGTTATCTCCCTCAATATCATAGGGAATTTTCTCTTTGTTTATATTCTATAAATACCAAAAAAAAAAGGTATCAATTTTCTTATAGTTGGCTGCCATTTGAGTCCTTTTCAAAGCACAAAAGAAAAAAAAAACATATACCATTTTATATTAGCTTCAAAACAATTTCCATCAACTTGCTTTATATTTTCTCCGTCTTTAATTCAAATCCAATTCGAATTCTTATTCCAAGTCCAAACAAGTGACAAAGAGAAACAAGATTTTGGGAAATTCTAAGATTGAAGGGATAACAGAATTATACTATTAAATTCATTATGATGTAACGATCAATTTGGTGTGTTCACAACCTTATATTTTTTTCTTAATTATTTTAATAATCATATTTTACCCTTTGTATAATAACTCTACGTCATATCATTTTTTTGATTTATAATATTATTCCTTAAATTGTGATATTATGAAATGACGAACAACTATACAATTTTATTAAAACCTTATTATCAAAATAATACAATATAATACAACACAATATTATGTGATAGTGCGATACATCAATAAGGGGCAAGAATAATGTCCTTGTAGCTATCATTTTCTACACTCTTAACAAATCATATTATAGCAAAGCATAAAACCTACCGATTAATTAATGGAAGTGATGTAATTGGAAATGGGGTCCAAACATTATACTCACATGGCTTGGTTTGTTATGGAATTTTCACTTCACATCTACTCTTTCTTTGTATTTTATTTGAGTGGTTGTAAATTAGTGAGTTGGTTGACTAAGTGTACCTTTTACATTTTAAAATCTTGGAAATTAGTAGCCATTTGTTTAGAGCCTCAAATGACAGGCTGTGAGTAGGTCAAGCATATTAATGATGTAGTATGTCATAAATATCATACCCCATTGTACTAATTCCTCTATTCAATTAATTTCATAGTCAGATATAGAGTTTTAACCAAAATTATAGGATTCGGCCAAACTTATAACCAACATATTCCGTGGGATAACAATAAAATGATTAGCCATACAAGAAGGCGGACCTATGCTAAGTTGAGCACCTACACCCATAAGGTTCAGCAACAATTTCATGTATGCATGCACATGTCTTTAGAAAATAGTGATACGTTAGAAGTGGACATTATATATGCAAAGTAGATTTTGATTGAATTAAAAAGTGCCACCCCGGCCATCAAATCATGAGTCCGCCTCTCGCTATTCAAATGACCAAAATTAACCTTCTTCCAAAACCTACTTTATATCTTTGACATTTACAAAGGTTATTTTTTAAAAACTAGAAACAAGAGTTTATCCATTTTAACATATACTGTATATCTCATTGTTAATGCTATGAGATCTATACAGTATACATTTGTTCTAGAGTTAAGTGTAAACACTTCTCTTTTTGGTAATTAGATGATTTCTCATGAAAGAATCCAGTACAATGCACAATACAAGTGATATATAAGTATAAAATAAATTTTCTCTGGGACCAATAAGCCATAATGATAATGCTAAATAATGTTACTCCAATCTTTTATTTTAAAATAATGTAGATCCCTATGTTTAGAATCGTAATCTCAGCCTGATAGACCGGGGAACAAAGTATGGAACAAGAATATTAAAAAGAGAGTAGTTATGTTATAGTCCAAGGATGTAGCGTTGTGATATCGAGTTCATCTAAACTCAATTTTTTTTTATGCATTATATAAATTTATTAATAAAAATCCACTAAAATTACAACAATAACACTAATAAATTTGAACTTATAATTTAAAATTTTAATGTGTTCGATGCCAAAAAACTTATCCCTAGAGTTTAAATTTTAAATTGGCGTCAAAGTATGGAATAAGAACAAAAGAATGTAAAAACAAATATACGGTAAGATGCCACTTGGAGGAAGATTGCTTTGAGGCAAAGCTATGTGAGAATAAATTAAAAGTATAGTTTGTTTAGTGATTCTGTTGGTATACTGAATCATTGATACGTTAAGATCACACTATATTCTAGATCCTCATCATCATCTTTACTTTAATAATAGTAATAAAGTTTTATGTGAGTAGAAGTAATAATGTCTACACACCATAACCTCTCCCAATCATTTTTCTTTACTATTTTACTAATACTATATCTTTTTTACTGACAAAGTAATTTCATTAAACGAGTCTCATTCGAGTTAAACAAGTCGTTCGATGTACGAAGCATCCCGCATTTACACAAGATCCAGAAAAAGGCCACACCCAAAAGGGTGTAATGTAGGCAACCTACCCTAGTGCAACTATCAATGACTGATTCTTACACAGCTCGAACTCATGAGCTATAGAGCTATCGTTGCTCCAAATGTAGCAAAACAAGTTGGAAATTAATACGAGAAATACGAGTAGTAATCATTTTCAATGAAAACAAGTAAAACTGTTTGTTTTAAGAAAAAAATTAACTTCCCAATGAAACTACATAACAAAATATGCCCATAATTCTGCATATATGTTTGCCTCCATTTCAAAATACTGGCACCAGATAAAAACTGCACAGGTTTATTAATCATAAAAAGAAATACAGATATTACATTACATCCTATTGTACTAGTAATACAAATTGTACAATACAGCTGGAATTCTTTAATGATAAACTACTGACCACAACAAGAGTAGCAAAAGCCAAAAATAAAACAATATAACTTCAGGGCAGCAAGGGAGGGATGAAAAAATAAGATTAAAAAATGATTTAAAAAATAAAAAAGAGAATAATAAACATTTTAGGTGCAGCAGGCAAAATGCACGCAACAGGCATCACCCTCGTATGGAGGTTCCTTCTCATCGATAATTCTTTAGCTCCTTCCCGCATCTAACTACAGTTGGCAGCATCACATATAAAGAGGACCCGATGCTCGATGATGATGTCATAACCCTTGGAAATATCTCGATCACAAAATTTTCTACACCGAGCAGCTAATAACATATCTCCACTCGATGCTACTAGAGGAAGCAACAACACAATGCACATACAAGACGAATTTTCTTTAACCAAATGGGTTTCCTCCAGAAGAAGAGAAGGTGTTTTGGGAAGCGGGTGCAGAATATAATCCACCTGGCTGCTGATTCGAGTTTAGAGCTCCAAAAGCATCAAAGCCAAAGCTTGCTACTCCTGGTGGTCTGCATTTTGAAACGCAGTCGGTGAAATTTACCTCTCAAATGTACAGATTCTACAAACTATGAAAGTAATTCATCTTGAGACGGATGACTTGCAAGATTAAGCAATTAAAAAAGGCAACCTCTGCTCAAAAGGCTACAAAATGATTTCCATATATACAGCTGAATGGAAACAAGTTATACACAATAAAAAGCTAAAGAGTTGCAGTCAAAACTTCAATAATCAATCTCATGTCAGTCTAGCACTTCATTTGCTACTGATGTTCTACGATGCAAGACCAAAAATGGAACAGCAATCACAAAAGTACCTTTGTGGCATGCTACCAGCTACTTGATGCCCCATGTATGAGCCTAAAAGTTAAAGACATAATCAGCATCCAAATAATTGACCAGAGATCTAATACAGGGGACAAAGAATACTACCTGGTGGAACTGCTGATGCATAAGATGGTGACTGCTGAGGTATTGCCGGAGGATAAGAAGTTGGGGCACCGAGGCTGGATGTATGCAGCAATCCAGTTGGAGGGACCATGTTAGGTAATGCACCTTGTAATGATGCCATTGATGGAAACTGAACAATGAAAATCTCAATGAGATCAAGAGTGGAAAAAGTCAATTAACAAATATTCACACTAAATGAATGCTTTTTTCTCAGCCGAGCACAGGTTTTGGGGCTGTTTCAGCAAGTAGTATTCCCCAACTAATCAAATTAAACATGAATAAATAAGCAGCAGAAAAAAGTAATTTTGAGATTTACACCTAAAAGATAAGCTCAAATGCATGTGATAAATAATACTCCCTCCAGTCCACAACAAGTGACCAATTTGCTTTTTTATTTTGGTCCAAAATAAGTGTCCATTTATATAATCACAATTCAATTTGTTTTTACAAAATTACCCTTATGTATATATCCCTAAAAAGTTTTCTTACTCCTCACATTAAATATTTAATTAAGGGTAGTTTAGTCATACTAGGTATTTTTGTATAGAATTTAGTATTTTGCTGAAAGGAAATTGGACACTTATTGTGGACCGGAGGGAGTAATTAACAAATATCACTGTAAGTTATCAATATCCTACTCTAAATCTGATTTTAATGCACAAATCCTTTTTCTTGCGAGTCAACACAAGTGGAAATCTCTTCAATATCAATCAACTTATCACAATAGTCCGATAGGACATAAAATCAAACACATCTGAATGCCTTGTGCATCATAAATGGTGATGAGCAAATAAATCAGTCTAAAGTAATAGTATTATTTTCATATACCGTTGAGGCTTGTGAAGATGGCTCATTTATGACATCAAAAGGATTTGCTGATTTTGATGGCTGTGGCAAAGCATTTGTAGCCTGGAAAAACTAGTGTATGAGCAAGATGCCACATAGTTAAGCATGCCGTGACCACAAACTAACAGAATCGGGCATAAAATCTTCGGGAAAGGGCCAAATATAGCCTTATACTAGTAGAAATAGTTTAAAATTACCCTCAGTTTGAGTATCCATTCACAGCTAGCTACCGTTATACTTTGGCCACTAATATACCCCTAACTTAAATGGAGAGACAAGTGGCATCACAATAAGTGAAGACCCATCCCCAATTTAATACCCAATTTCAATTAAAAACCGACCCTAATTTTTTTACGACCCGGCCCAAGAATTTGTACCAGATCTTTATTAAAAGGCTAACAGAGTAGGAAAGATGACTATTGGAGTTCCATAAGGTGACGAAACAGTTCTGAAGATTTCCTTTTCTTTTTCAAAATAAAAAGCTTTTTAAACAAGTTTTCTACAACTATTCAAAAAGAAAGAAATAAGTCTGGTTAGCTGCTACTGGAACACCCGCCGGTTTGCAGCCCAACATTTTCGAGCGTGTTTGGAACAACCACCGGAAAGGTTTCAACATGCGGCGGAAGAAGGAATTAGAAGAAAGCGGCTGTTGAAAACCTGATGCTTTGTCTTCTACTCTTAGACCTACAAATTGTAATTTTATTTAAAAAAAAAAGACATACTACTTTGATTCACATCTACCAATCATGGAGTAGTGTTCTTGGAATGGGGAAATTGGCGTGGGCGGCAGCATTGGCAGGATGGAGGAAGTATTGGTGGTGGTGGTGGTGGTGGCAGTGAAGTATGTATTTCTGGAATATGAGGAATTGAGCCACACGGAGTTTGGACGTCTTTTCTGATTTTAATGATGGTGAAGTAAGTGTTTATATTTAAGTGGGGGATTCGGTTGGATAATAGGTAAAAAATTAGGGGTAGGTTTTTTAATTGGGGATTGTTTTTGTTATTGTGATGCCATTAGTCCCGCTGTTTAAATTAAGGGTATATTAGTGCCAAAGTATAAAGGTAGGGCTACCTTGGACGGATACTCAAACGAAGGATAATTTTAAACTATTTCTGAAAGTACGAGGGTATATCTGAGCCTTTTCCATAAAAAATTTGTGTTAGCACACATACCATAGACATGTTGTATTGCATTGCGAATCCATAGCCATGCTGTGGACCAGTATACCAGCCCGGAAAAGCACCAGGAATTGAAGAATAATTTACAGCAAACAAATCCTGCACAGAAATGTTCATACCTTTAAACTACGGAAAATTTTAAAATGTATCAATCTGCTGGAGAAAAAATATGAAGGACCATTACAAATTTTTTAGCCTAGACAAATGTTCATAATTTAGGATAGAAAAATCTTCAAAATATATTAGGTGTACTAGAGTCAAAACATGAAAAAACCAATAGAAAAGACCCTACCTCAGGCAGTTGTTTCCTTCCACTAGATTTGATTTCAACAGGAGCAGCTTGAGATGCAACTGCAGAAGTGGCTCCCAGAAGGGCAGGGTTTACACCTTGAGAAACTTGTGCAGTTCCCGTACTAGGAAACCCAGGTGTGGTTGCGGTAACTGAAGGATTCCACTGCTGAAAGATAATGATAATTAACAATAATCAGTAATGAAACACAATGATACAACTAGTTGACCTCAAGGACAAGGGAAGCGCTAGGAAGCTACCTGATTTCCAGAAGGTCCACCAGCAGCTGGAGTAGAAAGCTGCGATATCGGCTGTGGGCCAGTCGCAAGAAACAAGGAACTCTGCTGAGGTAGCACATTAGACCATTGTCCTCCGGGATTATTTGTGAAGGCATTACCACCACTATTCGGCGGTAGTGATGTCGGTCCAGTGGGTGCAGCTGAAGCACCACCAAATGGAAATGCTACTGAGTTTTCCACAGTTGCAGCTCCAGGAACAAAACTACTGAATGGAGTGTCCGGAGGTGCACTACCACCTGGAGGTGCTGCAGATTGACCAGTTACGGTTGCTGGAGCAGCCAACTCGAATATAGATTCGAGTAGATTGGTGTTTGAAGGAGCTGGGGATGCTTTCACCTCTGCTAATGAATCAAAATTCGCCCAGTTGTCAGCAGCAGATTTTGTCGGTTGTGCAACAGGTATGACTGTAGCAGATTGTTGTATTTGTGGGGCCGGTGCAGAAGCTGCAGGTTCAGGAACATCATCAAAATCGATTAATGAGGTTTCTGTCTTAAGTTCAACAGGGTTCCCATTGGAGGACGTCAAGCTACTGGAAGATGCAGTCCTCTGCACAATATATGTAAAATAAGTTTAGCATCTTATTTAATTGGTAAGCATTGGTAAAGGCGTAAAAGAAAGAGTATACAGGTGAAATTAATATGGTATATTTCACATATTTTGGATAAGGTGAACAATGGGAGTAGGGAGGCATTTCAGGTAAAGCCCATGCAATTTGGAAATGCTAAGACTTATGAGAAATCTAGACGTACACTCTACTCTTCCTATTTGCTAAAGTTTTGAGAACAATCAAGAAAGAGTCTTTTATCAAATATCAACGCCATCATTCTCCCAATATTTACTAAACTGCTAGAGGACAATTGTCTCCAAAAGATGTGTGACTAGATACCACAACAAAGCATTGTACCATCATTCAAAAAAAAAATCAGATACCAAAGGATATCTTATGGGAAAGAATATCATAATGGGCATGTTACTAGCTAATAAAACAAAGTTTAATAGCATCATCCAAATTAATCAAATACCACATGATTCCGTATAGCATATAATCCACACCTGGGTTAGCACTGAACCACCAGCAGCAGACCTACCACCATTGGTTTTTGGAGGTTCAATAACTCGAAGGGGGGATACACTCTCTCCAAGAATCTCTCTAACAGGTCGAACAATTGGGGGACTGGATGAGTCAAGGTCGCTTTGACGATCAGGTGACATGCCTTCAAACTTAGATCCTCCATCCGAAATTCTACCATCATCAGATCTCCTTCCATTCCCGAATCTATCCTCTCGTCGCCAGTCATTGATTACTTCAGCACGTGCAGGACTTCTTTGATCATATCCAGGACTTCTCCCACCACTACTCCCACCAGGACTAGGCCTGTTGCTGTATCGTCGCTCATATACTTCCTCATTTGGTGGGCTTCGAGACCCACTTTGGTAGGTATCTGTCTTCCTGTTTTCGCTTAAGTTCTCAGCTTCAGCCTGCAGATATTAAATATTTTATATGATGGAATGTGTTCAACCAGCAGATCTCGCAAGTTTAGAACACGGAGATCTACTAAGTGACGACATCACATAAATTCTTCTCCTGTACGGAGCACAATGAGCTATTATAAAATTCAAAATTGAGGATGAGCAGGATAGGATAGGCACCATTTTTCCCCTTGGTGGCTTCTCAAAGCTCCTTTCACCAGTGTATCTTCTATCCACATAGACATGCTTAATAAAATCACGAAGCCTCTCTACATTACTGAACACAAAGACAATCAGAACTGTATTTTGGGTTAATAAGTATCATATACATATATTTATTAAGATCACAAACCTGCCGTCTGGGAGAGAATTACGCTGCGTGTCCCATTCCTTCAAATATATTACCTTTGCACTCTGTGAAAATGCAACCCCCCACCCCACCCCCACCCCCAAAAAAGGCCACAAAAGCAGGAAAAAAAAACAAATGAGTTGGCAACCAGCGAGGAAAGAAATATGAACAAGACATCAGAAGTAGGTGTGGCTCTTATAGCAAAAGGAGCATGCGTACCGCATTTCCTCCTCCTTGGAGAGCACTAACTTCTTGTGAGGTAAATTTAGCCATGGATACTGACTTCACTCTATGCGTGAACTCCCGACTGCCAGTATTTTCATATGTAGAACAGGAAGCAATAAATTAGAGATTCAAAGGAGTTTTTAATGCTAGGAAACATTTGATGCACCACAGAAGAATGATGGTTGCATCATTTTATGAAAGACACCACTTACTGTATACCGCTGCATGTTGTGCAAACAAATGTCCAGAAATTAGTGCAAACATATTGCGGGCCCTGTCAGACAGTAAAATATGAGATATATTACTATACATCTACCTACAAAAAATATGAGATCTATTACCATACATCTGTGTTACTTTCACTAGATAAGAAGATTAGAAGACTGTTGATAATATTTTAAAGAACCTGCCATGCAACTAAATTTAGACATATAAGGCTATCAACTAAAGTGAAGAAGCATCCGAGAAATAACACAGGGGCCTGTACTGTATATACAATAATAAGTCATTTAGTTTGCAGCCAGTTGTACAAGAATTATAATAGAAAGATTGTAATGTTGTGAATAATAATCAATGGATTACTAGATTTACTGTATTTGTTATTGGATGATAAGTTCATCCAAATTAAATCTGGATACACGGTGCATCACTTTAAACATTCCTTTGGTTTAAAGTGGATAATGATTTGTTTCCAATAATACATATTAGATCACTTAATCTAATATTAGTTTTATTAACATAGACGACAAAAAGTAATTTCGTTTAATACAAATGAAATTAAATTGAGTTACATTAATTATAATTACAACAACTACTACAACGTCTCTAAGCAGTTGATTTTTTATTTTTAATTTCATTTTTTGGATTCTACAAGAATTTGTCGATAATTCCGATTAAATCTTCTTGTAAGCAGATTTTCTATAGGATAAATTATAGGAATAAATGTGTGTCTCATTTAAGAATCTAAGTCGAATTGCTTTATAGAAAGAAGATACCAATGTTCAATGAAACGGTTTCACAGGATTCAGCCAATTCTCTTGATCGTTGAATATCATTGAGAAATAGGAATCGGGATCTTTAGCTTCTTGAATTCTATTCTTTATTTTTTTAAAATGGTGGTAGAAAAAAGCTTTGCTTTTGGTTTTTATTGATGTCTCTATAGTTCCAAACAAGTTGGGTCGGCAATGTGATTCCTCATTACTCCATTTAAGCTCAACTCATGCCATTATCATTACTTAAAAAAATTAATTATATCAAGGACAAAATATTTCTAAGAGGAAAACTACAAAGAGGAATACCAAAATGTGGTAAAATAAACAAATTTTGGAATCCTCTTTTGAACATGAAACTTTTGTTATAAGAACTTTCTTGAATTTTAATTCCAATTAAGTTTAAGTGATCATTAACTAAACACGTAATGGTTATAGGAAATTTTTGACATTTATCTGATCTAATACATGTATTGCTAATAGGTGTTGTAATTCCACAATGAATTCAGCTTAAAATAATATTCCAATTGCAAAATAACTAATGCAAGGAATTTTTTCTTTTTGATAGGCAATGTTAATGCAACCGTTATCAATATATTGCAATCAAAACTAGCACCAAATCTGCATAGTAATGTAGAATTTACTGCCGGAATTCAAACCAAAATCAAAGTGAGAATTCTCTCATCGTCAGTAAGGCATATTCAATACTTCCCAAATGCAAATCATGTCTAATTATCAGCCTAAAGATCTATCATAACCAGTAGGAGAAACCTTGTCTTCGTTACAGATAAAGGCCAACGAAATGATGAAGAGGAATATGGAGTAAAAGCATATTAAAAACTTTCCAAATGCAAATCATGTCTAATTATCAGCCTAAAGATCTATCATACATGTAGAGATTACCTACTTTTAAGGACATTTGTTATTTAAACAAATTTATTCTCGACATTGCTAATCACCTAAAACCTCATTGGTTAATTCATATATTCCACATACAATAATACAAATTCCATATAACTAAATACAAGTATTACATAATACGTCCAACCAAACACTACATTAGTTTGCCAGAATAGTTTTCCTATCTGTCTAACCAAGCATTTTATCATCTTATGTGGGATTGAACATTGCAATAATTTTTTTTGTCCTTCCAATGTAACGACCCCCAAGAGTCGAGAAAAGTATCTTGTCAAAAACATGCAAGGATAAATAGAGAGTAAGGCAAAGGAGCTTCTAAAGTTAAGATAAAGCAGTGAAAGCACCATAGAGATGTATGTGTTCTGTTAAGCGGGCAATATACGGACACAGAATATTGTGATCTTACTATATGGTTGAAGCTACTCTTCTTTAAGATAAGAGATATCTTTTCCATCCAGATTTTTTCCCTTGGATGCATTGCATTCCTCAAACTTCATAAAATATATCCCATAACAGGTTTTATCTCTTAATGCTTTCATCCAAATTTATACTTGACAAGAAAATTTCTAAGGAAAACAAATCTTGAAGTATAAATAGTAAACTCTTCCTCTTAATACACTCCTTCCACATAAAGAGCATCCACTTATTAACTGCACCTCTAGATTTCAGGAGGTTGATAACTTTCTCAGTTTCTCTTATATTAGTCATTGGAACCCATTAGATAGTTAATTGCTCCGGTTACCATTTGAAGATGTCAAACACCGTCAGTGCATATAATTTAAACGCATTCCTATAATCATTGCAAACTAATTCTGGATTGAGACGTAGTTAATTGATTGATTGAAATAACAAAATTCCTACGTGCTTTTTATGTGACAATTACTATTTGACTAGTCAAAAAATTTAAATTTCTCTTATTACCATGATTTTTACAAACACTTTTTGAAATTTAACTAGGGTGACTTACAAAATTCTTTATGCAACTTCCAAAAATGTAACTTTTATTTCCAAGCACTTGAAGAATCTATATTCGAATTTAGAAAAAAGTTAGGTACTTTAACCCTCCCGCGCACATAAAATGGGACAGAGCGAATATTAAATAGACCAGAACAGGACAGATACAGAGGATTCATATAACCGACCGTACTAATTTGAACTAAACTTGTAATTAATCACACTTACCAAACTATTACAGTTCATACACCGTCGATTATCAGGAAGCTTAAGCAGATTCCGTATAATCCTTTCATTCTTCTCATCCTCCTTGCGATTTGCCATCTCACCAGTAATCAAAGCCCTAACTAACTGCCAAATAATCACACAAAATTTCAAAATTCAAACTTACTGCCAAAACTCACACAAAAAATCATCAATTCCAGTAAAAATGATCAATCGAATACATAATCATCACACAAAACTTAAAAAATTCAAACTCACTGCGAAAAATCACACAAAAATCATCAAACTCAAGTAAAATGATCAAATAAATTCAAAAATTCAAAGTTATACATCATCAGATCTGGTAAAATTTACAGTCATAAAAGTTCACAACTGAAACTAAATTCAAACAGAAATTCGAATATGCGCTTAAAAATACGCAAAAATACACATAATTTTGATAAAAATTACGAATTTGAGTTACCTGATCGGTGGAGGAATTGGAGGAAACTAACAGCTTTCGTACAGCTCAGAATGCTTTTTTGTGTGAAAAATGTAGAGAGAGAAAGTTTAAGGGACGGAGGAAATATAGGGTGATTCGCGGATACAAGGGAGAAATTGTGAGGACTAGTCTGCTGGAAAAAAACTGAACTATAGTTTGATTTTGACCGGTTGGGGACTTGGAATGTTGTATGGGGACAGGTCATACAAGGCGGCTGTGAAATGATATAAATGCCCCTCCAAACTATGAATAAGTTGAATGTTCGAAAAAGATCTAACAACTAAGGTCTATTATAAGAAAATATTTTTTCGGCTCGAACGTATGACCTCTTGTTACGCAAGTTCAGGGACGTATCCATGAATTCAAAAGCATGGGTGCATTATGAACACTAGAGACTCGAGTTTTCGAGAGACTGTCTCCGAAATATATTTATGGATTAAAAAATTCAAAAGTTAAAATAAACTACAATAGAAAAAGTGAACTTGTAATCAATATAAAAGGAGAAAAATAATAAAAATGTATTTAATTAGAAAAAAGCGACAGAGCATGAGTATTTAGCCATATTTATTAATTAAAATAAAATATGATTTAAAAGAAGAAAAGTACGGGATCGAACCCCTTATTAGAAGGTGTGAACCTCCTTATCAATGTACTAAGTATTTACTTGAGTTTGGGTTCCCCACGTTAATTTAAGTAGTTGAACTGAAATTTACTAGTGTTATGCATGATTCTGGGGGAGGATGGGTTCTCGTGAACCTGTCCCTTCCCATATGCATCCGGTCTCAGTAGCAACTTTACCAGTTACGTCAAGGCTCCAAACTCTTACGAGAGAAAAAAAATACTCTTTCGTCTGTGTGATATAATTTGACTCAACACTAAATTTAGAAAATACTTTAAAAGATTTAATTGATGATATTAAACGTGACTTTATTGTCTTATGACTACAAAAGTTTTCCATTGTGAAAAATATGAAAATAATGATAAATAAATTAAAATGGTGAGAGTAACCTTATGGCTGATTATCTATTGTCTTCTTAAGAAACATTACTCCCTCTGTATTATTTTATATGAAAGTGTTACCATTTACTAACAAATTTTTTTTCTATAATTTTGTCAAACTCTTCTGTATATTTTGAATCTTTAACTATGTTGACTTATATTATTTTTTATGTGTATATTAAACCTTGAGGATCGAATTTATGTCCCAAATTACATTGAAAATTAAGTGATTTATCCTCGAATTTCTTTATATAAATTGGGACTAATGGAATATACCAATAGTATAGCAAAGACCCTATTTCTTTGTATTGCGTTAGGCGTTAAATTATTATGACTATAAATGCGTGGTTAGTTGGCTCTTTCAACCATGAATTTAATGTTTTATTAAGAGTAATAACATTAATTAGGTTGAGTTTTCATAGTTAAATGTATTAAAAACCTTTATTGTAAGTAAACTTGTTACCACTAATTGCAAATAAACCCGAGGAATAGTTGGTGTTGAAATATTAACAAGAACAAGAATAACAGCTAAGAAATAGTAACACATATTAAACACAAGACTTTTTAGCTATGAAGTATACTCCAACATTTCACAATGAATATTATTTTCTTGCGATGTTGGTGTTGAGTGATGTTGGTGGTGAGAGTCGAATGTCCGTTGGAAATAATCTCTCTATCTTTACGAGGTAAGGGTAAGATATTCGTATATATTATCCTTCTCAGATTCCATGTATGTAACTACCAAGAGCCGCTAGAGGGTAAAGCCACTAAAGCGGTGGGTTTAGGCCCATAATTTTGGGGGCCTCAATTTTTATTTCCCAATTCTTATATGATGTCCAATATTTAATTTGAAATATTGATTAATTCAAATTTATACCGTGTAAAATCCATTAAAGTGAAAATTGTTCCTTATAAGGAATTTTTTTCGTTCCAAATACTAAAACCGAATACTTTCAATTAAAGAAGGAGATATATTATCCATCCCACCAACAATGCTTCTCGCGAGTCTGTAAATCTTTTCAAGAAAAGATTAAGTATTTCAAAGTAGAAAATTAAAATATTTTATATAAAAAAAGGATTACATTAATCATTAGAAAATATGTAATATACTTTTAAATTCTATTTTTTCCTTAGGTTTTCATCATTGCAACAAGTATATTGAAACATAAAAAAAATTCTTTTAATATAAAATTATCAACAGTAGAGTCATCCTCGACTCACTTACTCTTTACATATAGTCTAAATTTAACATATATTATGATCAGTGCATAAGAATATTATACAAGAGGCTGATTAGTTGCTATATTTTTTTTTTCAAAACATAAGTTGCTGCAATTTTGACCTCATTCCTCCTTGAACTCTAACATTACAGACACATGCCACTTCTCTTGCTACTTGTTATGTAGTCCTGTTTATCCCTTCAAATATTCTACTATTTCTCTCCCTCCATATTCCATAGATATGTTCAGCATACACCAGTTTCATTACTCTAGCTGCACATGACTTCCCCTTAGCTCGGGTTGTTATATATGCCATCATCTGTGTATAAGTGTGATTGGGACTCAACTAGATTCGAAGCCACTGCATAAGTCTTCCACATACTGCTTTGGTAAAACTGCATTCACAAAACAAATGTGTGTGGGATTCATCTGCTCCATTGCATAAGCTCCACCTTGTACTTATTTGTATTTCCCACTTTGTAAGCCTATTTGATGTAATTAATCTTCCATGACATTGCATTCACATTGTAAACTTGCCTTAGGCCTAGCTTCTCTATGAAACATTAAAGTTCTCCAAGTCACCTTACTATGATTTCCCAGCATGCCTAAGTATATATGCTTGATACTACTCTAATTGAGGTAAGTTGTAGGCAGTTGCTGCATTATCTTTCTTACCTCTATGATCTTCCTCACCATCCAACTGGCAGGTTGAGGTATGCTCATATCCATTATGCTTTGGCCTTTTATATAGTATGTGTGTATCCATTTTACTCACATTCTGTCTTTTTTCTTTGCCAAATCCCAATAGATTTTACTGATAGCAGCTCTATTCCAACAACAACAACAACAACAACAACTACCCAGTATGTTCCCACAAAGTGGGGTCTGGGGAGGGTAATACGTACACAGGCCTTACCCCTACCCGAAAGGGTAGAGAGGCTGTTTCCGCCCGACCCTCGGCTCAGAAAAAGAGAGAGAAAATCAACAAACAAAACAAAACAAAACAATGATAGCAGCTCTATTCCATATTCTGATATTCAGTAGATTATATCCTCCAGCAGACTTAGGTAAACACATTTTATCCCATTCTATCAAAGCTCTCTTTGTAATTATATTAGTACCAGACCAAATATAGCTTCTCAATATGATTCAATTAGACTCATCGCCTTAGCTGGAATAATGAAGATTTGAGACTAATAAGATTGTATCCCAAAAATGATTGTTTGGATTAACTGTATCCTGCTAGCATAAGATAACTTTATAGTTATCTATGAGGTAATCCTTGCAACTATTCTGTCTATTAGTGGTTGCCATTGCATAGTTGTTAGCTTCTTTGTATCCAGAGGAATGCCTAAATATTTGAAAGGCAACTCCCCTAGTAAGTAGCCAGCCTTCTGTAGGATTTCCTGTTTAGTATCCTGAGCAACTCCTCCAAAATAAATTGCACTCTTGTTAGGATTGGCAAGCAGTCCAGATACAGCAGAGAACTGCATGAAGCAAGCATATAAAGTGGTGATAGACTTGCAATCCCCTCTAGCAAACATCAGTAGATCATCTGTAAAGCTGAGGTGAGTTATATTAAGCTTACCACATCTAGGATGATACCTGTATTCTTTTCTATGTTTCAATCCTCTGAGCATCTTGCGCTAAGGTATTCCATTACAATTGCAAATAGGAATGGTGATATGGGATCACCCTGTCTGAGTCCTTTGACAGCTTCAAATGACTTTGTTAATTCCCCATTTATCATGACTGAATAACTCACCGAAGTTACATAGGCTATCACCCAATTGATGAATTTTAGGGAAACATAGGTACTCTAGTAGTTGCTTGAGATAAACCCACTCAACTGAGTCACATGCTTTCATCATGTCAACCTTCATCATACATCTAGGAGAAATATGCTTCCTGCTATAGGCCTTCACAAGTTCATGAGCAAGTATGATGTTATCTGCTATCTTCCTCCCTGGTATAAATCCTGCTCGAGATTCAGAAATGATATATGGCATGATTATTTGTAATCTACCAGCTATGACTTTGGAGATGATCTTGTATAGTACAATGCAACAGACTATAGGTCTAAAATCTCTAATAGTCACTAGGTTGGGGATCTTTGACAGCAAAGTGAAAGTAGTGCAGTTGATTGCTGGAAACATCACCCCTAAGTGGAAAAATTCTTTCACTGCAGCATGCACTCCATCTTTGATCAATGGTTATGTTCTCTTAATTCAGCATTGTACCCATCTATACCTGATGCTTTATCACCTTCTATACCTTTCAAAGCTTCATTTATCTCTTGGCAAGACACTCCATCTATTAGTTCTTGTTGTTGTTGCTTTGTTAGGGTGGGTCCTTTCCTCATCACCATCTTGTCTACAGTTGGGAGTATGTGAGCACTAGTACCCACTAAACTTTTGTAAAAGGATACTATCTCCCTTTTTATAGCCTCATGATCTATTATGATATTTCCTGACAATATTTGTAGTTCAATAAGTTGTTTCTTCTACTGTCTCTCCTTTATTATTGCAGTGAAAATTTTATTATTGACATCCCCAGCTTGATCAAGTTTGCTCTTGATTTTTGTTGCAATATCTTCTCTTCTACCATTGATCATGTCTCCAACTTTTTCAACCATTCTCTTTCTTGATCTTGCAGCATATCACAATAGCTATTTTGCATCTATCTTTGTATATGATGGATGGTTTGCCTAGCTCCATATATCTTCTCAGTTACTCTTTCAAATTCAGCTTCATTTAGTTGTCTAAATTTTCTTTTCATTCTCTTAAGCTTGGCCATATACTTTTCATCTCCCATGTTCCTTTGTTACTGCTCCACCCTTCTCTGATTATCATTGGAAAATCATGATGAGTAGCCCATACATTAAAGAATCTGAAAGGACTCTTGGTAGACTTTTGTGGTTGCCTTATGTTGATAGACATGGGTTTATGATCTGAAATATAAGGCTCCACATACACTATACTCAAGTGATTATAATTCATCATCCATATATCATTCCCAAACACCCTATCAATCCGACTTCATACCCCTTCTTCACCTTGCTGTTTGTTAGTCCATGTGAAATAATCCCTTTTCCATGACAATTCTATAACTCTAATGTCATGACAACATTCACCAAATTCCTTTATGTCTGCACTTTTCACATGTACTTTTGAGATCCTATCTTGATCATATAAGATAGCATTAAAATCTCCCCCAATTAGCTAGGGTCCTGTAGTATTTTGAGCTATTCTTTTAAGGTGTTCCCATAGGTTCCTTCTTTAATCTGCATCATTATACCCATACACTACTGTTAGATAGCAGGACATCCCATTTTGCTTTCCAGTTACTACACAGTGGATGAATTGGTCATATTTGTCTAGAGGTTGTATTGTATATGTATGATCATACCATATAATCCAAACCTTTCATTCACAACATATTCATAATTAGTTATCATGTTCCAATTAGGGGCTATTTTGCTGATCACCCTCCATGTTTTGTCCTCTTTTACCTTTGTTTCAACTAAACCAGCCAATTTGTAATGCTTTTGTTTTATGTACTGCTTTATTTCCTTTTGTTTATGCCTCTTATTCAGTCCCCTAATGTTTCATATTAGCCAAGTCACCCATATTAGGTGGCCTATTTACCTCCATTTTCCCATCTTCCTGTTGCAATACCTGAAATACATTTTTGGTGGTTATTGCAGTATTCCAAGTATCCTGCCACTAGTGCTAATTAGAGTTGGTCATTCCTCCCTTTGTTCAACATGCTGCATTTCTTTTGCTTTCCCTTTATCCTTTGTATCATGTGCCTTCTCAGCATTGCCATTGTTTGTGACTGGATTCTCCTGCCTCACAAGGTTGGTTACTCCCTTGTTTAGGTATGCTTGTTGTTGTTGTCCTTGCCCTTTCACTTGCCATCTCGTGGTAATTTTCCCATGCTTTGATATTTTTCTATACTAATTTTCTTTATTCATTTTCTTCATCATAGTACAATCATGTCCTATCTTCATGCAATTTATGCAGTAATGGGGCTTCCATTCATATTCCACCTGTATTTACATCATATTCCCCGATGGCACTTGTACTGTTAACTCTGTTGGCAGCTGTTTTGTCACATTAGCTTCCACCAAAATTCTAACATACGAGATACGAGTCTGCTTAGTGGTACATTCGTCCGCAAATAGTGGTTTCCTAATGGCACTTGCTAATTTACTCAGTGTCTTGTTGCCCCGGTAGTTCATAGGCAGGTTTGGGATAGTGATCCACAAAGGGATTTCCATCAGAAACTCTGCCTTAATGTTAAAATCAGGTGTCCATTGCTTCAATATCATAGGTCTACCATTAATGGTATAAGGTCCGCCATAAAGAATGTCTTTCATATCCCCTATAGTGTCAAATTTAACTATGTAGTATGCTTCGTCATGCAAGTATAGAACTGGTATACTCATTCTACTCCACATATGAGTTATATACTTCTCCATGTATTTATACCTTGGTGTATCCCCAATTACATAGATAATTAGGGCACACTCCCATTTCTTATTCTGCTCCTCAATTTCTTCCTTATCTACTTTAACCACAATATTTCCATCTACAATTTCTGGTGGGATGTAAGACAATACCATACCATTTTCTGATGATCTATTTCAAGCGAAGAGATTTGCCCATGTTCTCTCTTTCTCCGGTGCTGCTTGTGGCTTCGGCTCATCCTTTTGTTCAGTTAGTAATGTTCCATTGGTTTTCAGCTCAGTCGTTGTTGCTTGTTCCTTCCTAACCTCCATAGCTGTTGCCGGGGAGCCTTCACGTGAAGATGAAGACACATGCATTTGCACAGCACTGATATCCATCCTTTTCGCCAGTCTATCAGTATTGCTAGGAGATCATAATTTCAGAGAATTAGGTTGGAATTGGTGTCCGATTAGTGTTGTTATTTGTTGTATAGATCCTTGAGCTAGGGTGTCTGCGATTACTGTTGCACTGATAGCTTTACCAACCGTCACAGGTGGTTGTTTTCTAGGCCGACCTCGCTTTCTTGCCATGGCTGATCCTCATACAACGTCCGTTAGCATAACATGCGCGAAGAGCTTTTAGAGAGAGAAAGCTTTTTTTTTTACTTTACAAACCTTGACTTCTTCTTGAATCATGTTCTATTACTTAAGATCATACTGCACATGAGAGAGTAAATGGTTTATGCAAAACTTTTTAAGTAATTTTATTCTAAAAAAGCTAGAAAAATCTACTTCAACTAAAAATATATATGATTTTTTGAAAGGGCCTCACATTAAACTTTGGCTTTAGGCCACCAAACTTATTGAGCGGCTCCTGAAAACTACATTGGGTGTATTATTATTGTTGTTATGACATTGATATTAGGACTAGTGTGTGCGTACCTCAATTAATCTATTAAATACTTGTTATCTCCCATCATCACAAATACCAAATAACTTGATACTCAAACTTAGACAGATTAGATGAATACATACGGGGTCGTTTGGAACAATAGTAGAATATCCTAAATTTATCCCAGAATATCCCATGGGGTGAGGTATCTCGTGGGATTAGCTATTCCACCTTTTATATTGGATAATTAACCATTTAGGGTGGCTTGGTACACAGACTCATTTATCCTGGATTATTGTACAGGAATTATAATCCCAAGATTAATTATCTGGTTTGGAAGGTGGGAAAAATAATACCAAGTTTGATAGGATAAGGTGAGATAAGATGAGATATCCAAGATTAAGTCTAGAACTAATTTAATACTATGTTTGGTACGCGGTATTAAATTATCTCAGGATAAATTTATACCGTCAACCAAACATAATATAAATTTAATACCACACTTTATTTCACCTTATCCCGCATTCCAAATGACCCCTTAATATAAAAGTTATCCTAAAATTAGTTAATATATATCTCAAATCAAATATGGAATAAAATTAATCTCAAATTTTATCACGAGATTATTATTTTTATTCCATGTACCAAACGACCTGCATGTATACATATATCAAGTATCAACCCTCAATGTACATCATCTTGAATTGCCCTCTGTCAATATTTTTCTTTTATGTGCTTAGTAGTAAAATTTAAAGGAGATTTTTGATAAATTTAGAAAGAGAGAGCATGCTTGACGTGGGTCCCATGACAGTGGAAACAAAGTTAGGGACATTAATAATTTAATTTTGACAATGTAGAATCATGAAAAGTAAAGAAGAAGAACTTTCCACTAGCCAATTTTGTTATTAGAAATTGTAATATTATAATTAGCCACCATTACAAAGACAGCTATCTGTATTACTTAATGCTAAATTTTGTGCTCAGAAAATATTTAGAATGTTTTGATTGGCGGCACATGGACCAACTAATCAACGTTAAAATAGTAAGTAATCAGTTAAATGAATCTCATTTTCCTTTTTTATATTTTTCGTGAGTGATGTGTTTTGTGAGTTATTTTTTTTTTTAAATTTTGTATTCACATGCATCGCTGTCATTTGATGTCTCGTAAAATTTTTTACGAGGATATATTATTATTGTGTAGAGCTATCGGCTTTTATACTTATAAATATAAATATTATTCATTGTAGGGAAAAGGTCCAAATATACCCCTGTACTTTGCGAAAATAGTCAATTATACCCCTCGTTACAAGTTTGGCTCATATCCAACCTTGCCGTTACATTATTGGCCCGGATACCCCCCTAAACTTTTAACGGAGCAAAATACCCCCTGAACTTTACGATAAAGTCTATATATAACCCTCATTTTTTTAACAAAATATTTTTGTAAAAACTAGATATTTTGTTAATTTTTTTTCTGTTTTTACAACAAAACTTTAAAAACACTGAAAAACGAAGAAAAAATATTTTTCAAAGGTGAAAAATAATTTGTTGAAATATTTTATTCAGTTTTTAAAAAATAAAAATATTTTGTTAAAAACTGAAAATATTCTAATTCCTCGGTTTTTATATTTTTTCCAGTTTTTACAAAAAAAATAATTTTTGCAATTTGTTTAAAGTTTCACAAAAAGAAATGTCCTTTTCTTTTGGAAATGTTCTAATTTCTTTTTGTAAATAAAGAGTGCAAAGTTGCGCTAACCATAGAGAGAGTTGCCGAACCAGCACCAGCTTTTGCCTGAAGAAATGAGCACTGTGTCCATTCAGCAAAAGATGAATTCCACCAATGGGGTTAGCTTAGTCGGTAATTTGTGGTGTTATGACAGCAAAATAAACCATGAGCGAAATCATCCAGAAATTTTCCTTGTTTACAAAAGGAGAGTAGCAAGGAAAAGGTAGGATAATGGAGAAAGAAGATAAATCAATCCAGGAGAGAGACCACAACTTATGGCAATGGAGCTGAGGCATGATGCTGGACACGCTAGCACTGCATATTAGATGTGGAAGATAAGGACTGTAAAAGAAATTAGAACATTTCCAAAAGAAAAGGACATTTCTTTTTGTGAAACTTTAAACAAATTGCAAAAATTATTTTTTTTAAAAAACTGGAAAAAAATATAAAAACCGAGGAAGTAGAATATTTTCAGTTTTTAACAAAATATTTTTGTTTTTTAAAAACCGAATAAAATATTTCAACAAATTATTTTTCGCTTTTGAAAAATATTTTTTCTTCGTTTTTCAGTGTTTTTAAAGTTTTGTTGTAAAAACAAAAAAAAAAAAATTAACAAAATATCTAGTTTTTACAAAAATATTTTGTTAAAAAAATGAGGGTTATATATAGACTTTATCGTAAAGTTCGGGGGGTATTTTGCTCCGTTTAAAGTTTAGGGGGATATCCGGGCCAATAATGTAACGGCAAGGTTGGATATGAGCCAAACTTGTAACGAGGGGTATAATTGACTATTTTCGCAAAGTACAGGGGTATATTTGGACCTTAACCCTTCATTGTATAACTTAGAAATGATCTAAAGGCGATTTAATTGAAGTCCCTTCACGTAAAGAAAACGACTAATATAGTAGCAACAACGGCTCCAAGAATTGCTTTACGGCGTTCTTATTTTTGTTTTTTAAATTCTCTTACTAGGATTCTTGGCTCCGCATTTTTGTGTTAAAATTTCATGGTATAACTAATTTTTATACTGGTCAATGAAAAATAGCCATTGTTTATGAAGTCAATAAAAATTAGTCATTAGTTTGCTGCAACAGGGACCGGTCCAGTATAATATACGGGAGTTCTAATGCATTTGTGTACGAACTCCAGTATATTATGCTGGACCGGTATACTTTGCTAACTCCTGTAAAATTTGTGGGAGACTGGAGCACTAGTGCTTCAAACTCCAGTATATTATACTGGACAATTATACTGCTGGAACTCCCGTAAAATTTGCGGGAGTTCCAACATAATTATGCTTGAACTCCAGTAAAATTTGCGGGAGTTCCAGCATAGTTATCCTGGAACTCCCGTAAAATTTACAGGAGTTCAAATATTTTTATGCTGGAAATCCAGTAAAATTTGCGGGCATATTTTTCCAGATTTTGAACAGTATTTTCGCTCAGATTAAAGTGGCTAAATTTTGATGACTTTTGAAACTTGGCTATTTTTCAATGACAAGTTGTAAATCTGACTATTTTTAAATTTTTCCCCATTTTTGTCCAACTGTGCTTAAAGCTAGATTCTTTATCTTTATTAAGATGATATATAGCCATTCCCTTGCTTTAGTCTCAGATAATTAACTAGGCTAATAGCAGAGGCGGATCTAGGTTTTTAGGTGCATGGGTGCACTATCGGCTTTAACCAAATTTAATTCTTGTAAATAGTGTCAATTTTTTTCTGGTCAACGATGTTAATTGATATGAGAACATTTAGTGTTTTATGACTTATTATCAATTTTAAATATTATTTAAAGAGATAACTTATACACTTCTTAAGCCATTCAATTCTTACCATCAAAATTCAAACCAAATAAAAAAAATGCTAATAACAATTTAATACCATAAATCTTAAAACTTGTTCAAATTTTAGTGCAAAAATAAACACAAAAATATCAAAAAATCTTAACATATGACTAATTCTATATATGTGAATTACTTTCAAAATAAACTCTATATTGTAATAAAATATTATAGACGAAGTCCAATAATTTGAGTAAAACAAAAATATTCAAGCAAGTTATTGTGTAATTTAATGTTCAGTGAATAATTTGGAAACCACAACTAAAATATTCCTTTAAAAGCTATGCTAACAATTCAAAATTATTTGAGGTAAAAGAAATTAAAAACTAAAAAGCATTTAGTGTTTTATGACTTATCGTCAATTTTAAATATTATTTAAAGAGATAACTTATACACTTCTTAAGCCATTCAGTTCTTACCATCAAAATTCAAACCAAATAGGAAAAATAAAATGTTAATAACAATTTAATACCATAAATCTTAAAACTTGTGCAAATTTTAGTGCAAAAATAAACACAAAAATATCAAAAAATCTTAACATATGACTAATTCTATATATGCGAATTACTTTCAAAATAAACTCTATATTGTAATAAAATATTATAGACGAAGTCCAATAATTTGAGTAAAACAAAAATATTCAAGCAAGTTATTGTGTAATTTAATGTTCAGTGAATAATTTGGAAACCACAACTAAAATATTCCTTTAAAAGCTATGCTAACAATTCAAAATTATTTGAGGTAAAAGAAATTAAAAACTAAAAAGCATTTAGTGTTTTATGACTTATCGTCAATTTTAAATATTATTTAAAGAGATAACTTATACACTTCTTAAGCCATTCAGTTCTTACCATCAAAATTCAAACCAAATAGGAAAAATAAAATGTTAATAACAATTTAATACCATAAATCTTAAAACTTGTGCAAATTTTAGTGCAAAAATAAACACAAAAATATCAAAAAATCTTAACATATGACTAATTCTATATATGCGAATTACTTTCAAAATAAACTCTATATTGTAATAAAATATTATAGACCAAGTCCAATATTTTGAGTAAAATAAAAATATTCAAGCAAGTTACTGTGTAATTTAATGTTCAGTGAATAATTTGGATACCACAACTAAAATATTCCTTTAAAAGCTATGCTAACAATTCAAAATTATTTGAGGTAAAAGAAATTAAAAACTATAAAGCATTTAGTGTTTTGTGACTTATTGTCAATTTTAAATATTATTTAAAAGATAACTTATATACTTCTTAAGCCATTCAGTTCTTACCATCAAAATTCAAACCAAATAGGAAAAATAAAATGCTAATAACAATTTAATACCATAAATCTTAAAACTTGTGCAAATTTTAGTGCAAAAATAAACACAAAAATATCAAAAAATCGTAACATATGACTAATTCTATATATGTGAATTACTTTCAAAATAAACTCTATATTGTAATAAAATATTATAGACGAAGTCCAATAATTTGAGTAAAATAAAAATATTCAAGCAAGTTACTGTGTAATTTAATGTTCAGTGAATAATTTGCAAACTACAACTAAAATATTCCTTTAAAAGCTATGCTAACAATTCAAAATTATTTGAGGTAAAAGAAATTAAAAACTAAAAAGCAAAAAGGGTAAAGAGAACAGGAAAAAAACAAATGAAAGGAAGAAAAAAGCGAAAATGGACTACATGACGAGAGATCCCGACATGGATTCGATCCCTTGTTATTGGGAAAGTAAAACACCCTTTAAACCAGTGAACCACCTACCTTATAGAGCATGGGTTCCCACGGGTAATATTAGACCCTCTCTTTAAATTATGTACATGAAAAAACTAATTTATTGGGAAGACCATGGGTTCACGTGAACCCCAATTTACACTGTAGATCCTCCTCTGGCTAATAGAACGCGAAATGATAGTTTTATTCAAGTTCCGATAATGACAATTTCTTTGGAGAGTAATAGCTTTCGCTCTTCGTTTGTTGTGTGTCGTGCCTCAGTATAAGCACTATGTAAATAAAATGAGTCAAGGCGCCAATCGGAAAAGTAAATCCTCGATAAAAATGAGATTAGACAGATTGAAACACATTAATCATGTAAATATTCTTTCTTTTACATGAATGTAAGTTAGTAGCTCAATTCATTTAGATGTGGTAGTAAAGAAAGGGATCAATGTCTAATATAGACAATACCCAGTGGTCACTTGGCCCAACAAAAGTTGAACCTTGAAATGATGAAGCCCACAATAGGTTCAGCTACGGTCCTGGCCTGCCAATGAGCCCAAACTTCTTGGGTTGCCCATGCACCAAAAGTCCAGGAAAGTCCAGTCCTTATTTCTTGGTGGAAATGACACAATGTAGCCACTTAGATTCTTCTCCCTAAGTAGCATTCTTGTAAGTACAGAAGGAATTCTCCTGTCTCTGAAAAGATAAAGCTAAAAGCAATCTCTGGTATACATATTGATATTGACCCGCCTCTACGGGAGGTGGGTGGGGATCAAGAGAAGCAAGGCCGGGCACATCATACTCTTCAGGGATTGTGTCATGTCAATTTTCATAGTGAATTTCTTGCGTATCCACCCTGAAAGCGAGAGCTCGAGGCGGTGGGAAAGGAGAATCAACAAGATAGGATGCTCTGTACCAACTAACAAGAGTAGGAAGATTCCAGCTTTGAATCTTGTGCTTGAGTATGTTATTTAAAGAGTTTTTTTCATAAAAAGCATTCATTAAGACCTAATTAGCAATAAATAGATACTATTTCTTATATTACATGATATAGGAATGTTTTACGGTATTCTATAATGTATTTAGTGTATTAAACAAGTTGTATTTAATGATACAACATAAAGATTCGTCGCAGAAACAGGGATTGCTATAAATCCCAATCTGTATTTAAGTGTATTAATATGTATTAAGCGTGAAAATAGTAACGGGTAAGCACAAATCTAGGGAAGATGAATAAGATATAAACGGAAGGAAATAAAAAAAATTGATTTCCATTATTTTAGTTAACTAACTTAAATATACGAAATCCATAGGTATTCTTCTCTATATTGAGCCAATTTAACGACAAAAAAATAGAGAAATACAAATCTGAACACCGTATATTGAATATTCATCAGTCGTAGGCTACAATTTCAGAAAATACACTACTAATGTATGTTGTATAAAACAGATATAAGTTCATTTATGTAAGATAAATACAGTTGAATACATATACATACTATTATAAATTCTACTGGAATAACAATACTAATTGAAAAAAATATTAGATATGCATATTGTGAATAAACAAAATACAGTAAACATAAATTAATAAAAAATACACACAAATACATATGAATACAATCCCATAAACAGAACATAATAAAATCTGACGGGAGTTATAGTGGTGAGAGAAAAATAAGGCTTAAATATAAGAAATCATTAAATTTAGTTTTTTTGCTATAAAATTAAAAAAAGTTATTATATTATGTAAAATTTTGAAAATGTATTTATATGTTATAATTAAGTCTTAACATATTTTATAGGTGGTAAAATTTCCTTATTTAAAATATATTCGCAGTTTATAATGTATTTCAAAATTAGCCGATTTGCTCAAATTTTAGGATACAATGTCCTGAAATTTAAACCTCGAAGTTAAAACTTTAGGACATCGTGTTCAAAAGTTCGAAAATTGTATATAGAAACTAGAATTTTATGTTCTGACCTTTAAATTAGTAGTTCAAAAATTCTAGACGCTTAGTCCTGATTTTTTTTTTTAGAAATTTAGACACTTAGTCTTGAATTTCATATTAGCAGCTCAAATATTTAGGACACTAAATCCTAAATTTCAAATTAGCAGCTCAAAAATTTAGGATACTTAGTACTGAATATCGAGTGAATTGATTAATTTTCAAATATATTATAAATTATAGATATATTTTAAATAGTATACTTAAAAGTAGTTACTAGTGCACTTCGCCCTATTTCTTCTCTGCGCTCAAACATTCTTACAGAACTATAACCGGCCCAATAGGCCAGCTGATCAATTGATCATTCTCTCATACAGATGAAAAAGATTTTTCAGTAATATTAGGGGGAGATGTTTTTATGATCCATTACAAATGTTCTGTTTTAATCATATGGCTTTTTTCATAGAAACAAATAAAATATAATATGAAAAATCAGCAAATGAAATATATGAGATCATTGTAGAGTTATTTTTCAATCAATTAATACTCCTAGGCCGGAAAATTATGCAGCTTGATAACTTTTTTTCTTTATGTATAATTGTATATATACTATATGTTAAATTTCTTTAACCTTTTAATTTGTTTATTTTTCTCCCCCTCTCTCTCTCTATATATAATCCAATTATTAGCGCTTAAAATCACCGTTTCAAAAATCCAGAATTCATAAAGTTGAAATCTTGGCTCTGCCTATGTTTTGATAGATGTTGATACGCCATTTTTAAAGAACAGAAGACTGAAACTGAAAAAAGGACACTCCGTTCACTCTTAGAGGTGGCCCTTGAGTTCAGTTACTTTTGATTTTATATGGTATCGATAGAAATAGTTATTTTTCCAGTTTATCGTCGGTCAACATTTATAAATTCTTGTTGACCACGACCTATAGGAACCAGACTATCTACCGCTTTTAACCCTGTTTGCATAGGCTCGTGCACATATTTACGTTCAATAATACTAGGTGCTTTCAGTTCGACATGTTCGCTCGTTTGCACAAAGTATCCTATATTCATGTAGAATTCAAAAAAAAGAATTGTACCCCAAAGAATGTAATGCAGACCGTCTGCCCTAAAAAAAATGAAAAAGAGAACACTTCCAAAATTTCCAGCTTTGTTTTAGTAGCTACTAGCTAGGTCATGTGAGAGGCATTTGTATAACATGAATTACAATGAATATTTTCTTGAATAAGTTTGTCTTCTTCCTCTCAAAGAACCATTATCACATGGACCTAATTAGCTGTAGAAAAACTAGACCCACTAAACTTGATGAGATAATAAAATTAATGAACCAATAATAGAGGTTTAATGGCCCCTTCAATAATTTAATGCCTTCTGCCCCTCTCTCTGTGGTATAATTTTTGTACATGTAGACAAATATTTCATATATATATATATATATATATATATATATATATATATATATATATATATATATATATATATATATATATATATTTTTTTTTTTTTTTTTTTTTTTTTTTTTTTTTTTTGACCCCATACTACAGGTGTCTAATATGTTTATCCTATATATATTCACCAAATATTCCCCTCTTTGCCTCAATTAAATAGTTAAATGGTATCACTTTCCACTACTATACTAAAAAAATATTAAATAAAACTAGTGACGAATAAATTTTGTAGCTAAATAAAAAAGTTCATCGCTAATCTTTTAACAATAGATTAGCAATATATCTTCTATTTAGTAATAAATTAGCGATATTTTATCTAATTTTTTTATGAGTGATAAAACAATCCTTGCTTTATCAAATATGTTAAGCTATCGGGTCCACTTTCAATCAAACTTTTTTTTAATTTTATTTTTCCAATCATACAATTAAACTTACCTTTTTGTGTTCTAACTGTATAAATAAAGTGAGATTCAGCCTACAACTTCTAAGGCAATGATGGAGTAACTCATAACTATTTAAATCTCATTGGGAACCCAGGAAGAGGGATAAGTATAATTAACATTCTTTAATAACCTCCGTTACCCACATGCGGATCCAAAATTTAATCTCCATGAGTTGAATTTTTAATGTTTGCGGATTCAAAATTTAATCTCCATGAGTTAAATTTTTAATGTTTTTAAAATTGAACCTATTATATTTTAAAGTTATAGGTTCACATAAATTTCATACTCCATTTCAAAAGTTATAGATCTTTATCCAACCGAAGGTCTATCAGAAATACTTTTTCTACCTTTCTAGGATAAAAGTAAGGTTGCGTACATCTTACTCTCCCTAGATCCCGCTTGTGAGAATTCACTAATTTTCTATTATTGTTGTTCGAAAGTTATGAGTTCAATTACATCCTACCTGCCCATATATATCTATAACCTTATTTTTAATATTTGAACCTGAATATTTAATTTTTTTGCCCTTTTTGACCACGACAAGGAGGGACAGGAGAGACTACTTCAAGTAAAACTTTGTACTTTGAACAATTGAATTTGATGCTACAAGACGAAAATAACAAACGGCGCACCAAAAAGAAAAATATTAAATACATTGAAATGGTATATATAATTGATTATTCTAATATAAGAATATATTATACTGATAGAACTTTAACTGTATACAAGACTAGAAATGTAGCTAGTTACATGTTTTTTACTTAAGTGACGATTATCTCTTTGGTCATATTTGGAACATGTGGTCTAACATGCTTAGGAATATTATATTACGTGTTCTATGAGTGAATAACGAATAACCCTTCAAACTAAAGGAGTGAGTCAGTCTCACGCAAGCAAGTGCACGAAAGGCACGGCAAGAGAGCGAATTACTAGTGAACGACCAGCAAGTGATCAAGGACCGACCCTTTTACGTTAATATTATTATTGCGAGACCGGTACTTGATGGCTCACCAGCAATGTATAGTCTAAGATGCCCTCACTCATTTTTTGCAGGCATTTTCAATTCTCTTTCTAATACTATAAGTTATTTATTATTACCACTCATATGAGATCGCATGATATCTACCGTAGAAAGGTGTCTCCACCACTATAAGTATAAGTTATATTTTAGTTTAAAGAATATTCACATCCCATGAAGCTCGTGGATATTCCTTTTAAAGTCTTATATTTATTAGCTATTTCTCTCTTATTAGTCACATTGATGTGAATTACTTCAGATTTATTATATGGTCACATGAAATAGATGCTCTCACTGTACCTAACAACTAATATCACATGAAGTCTCTTAAATATGTTGGAGATTTTGTCTCTCTAATTGTACATACTTTTTTAGTTCCACATCACATGTCAAATTCCCTACTTAGACAGTTAGACCTGCTTTTCATTTACAAGTGTCTTCACCTTTTGCTTTGTCCAAAGAGACCAATGGAGTTTCCAACCATATGTTTAAATTGAATCCACTATTTTCGACACACAGAATATACCATAACAATAATAATAAATTCAGTGTAATTTTATAAGCGGGATCTGAGAAATATAGTGTGTACGCAAACCTTATACCTCTATCATATAGATAGAGAGGTTGTTTCCGATCGATCCTCGGTTCAAGAAACTCGATACACAATATATAAACACAATAATAATAACATATCTAGTGTAATCCTAGAAGTGGACTACTCTAGGGAAAATGAAGTATACACAGACCTTACACCTACCTTGTGTGAGATAAAAATGTTGTTTTTGGATACACAAAATATAAACACAAGGTATTAATATAATACGTGAAAATTATTATAATTTAACAAATATTAAATTTTGCACCCATAATTTTAAAAGTATAACAAGACCATTGTTAGGATTATTAAATATTAAAAAAATTTAATTTAAATTCTGGATCCGTCTATATTTATTCCCTTATCTTAACTACTACCTTCTACTTTATCTTCTCTACAAAACTGGATGTGTAGTCCAGACTCTCTTCTCTTCCTCACTAGCTTCATTGGTCTTTGTTAAACCTTTTAATTTCTTTCCCAAATGAAGTAGAATTAATCTTTTGATTGCTATAGAAAGAGAAGAGGTGATATACATATACATATATATGGGCAAAGATTTGCTATTGTAGAATGGGGAAGCTAAGTTTGGGCAAAGTTTTAGACTGTTTCAGTATTAGTCTTTCTTCTGGATCAGGATCTTGTTTTTGCATCAATGATTTTGGAAATAATGATGATTTGTTAGAAAGAAAGCCACTGATGAATAATTCCTCAGAAGATGAACATTTGGTGAGACTTAAGGATATCATTAATGTGGGACCTCCAACTCTAGCTTTCCATTTGAAGCCTAAGGTATGTTTTTCAATTCCAAATCTTCATGTTCCTCCACCTAAGTGTGAGATCATCCCACTTTTGATAGTCGAGTTGTTGTCTCTTTATATAATCTTGAATAATTTTTACGTTATAAACTAGTTTTCGGATTAAATTAGACGTACGGTCTTATTTTAATACATAACTTGTTCACTCTCAATCAATATGGGACAATCTAACCGGAAAAATGTTTGGCAATTTTCTTTTGAGTTAGTTTGGACACTATTTGTGTATAAGATTTTTTTGAGACTCAAAGGAATTTCCTCCACCTAAGTGTGAGATCATGCTAGTTTGGCAGTCAGATTGTTGTCTCCTTATATACTTTTGGTTAACTTTTATCTTATGAGCTAGTTTTTAGATTGAAAAATATATGATCTTATTTTAATACACAACTCGTTCATTCTCAATCAATATGGGAGAATCTAAAAAAAAAATATTTGATGATTTTCTTTTGAGTTAGTTCAGACACTATTTGTGTATATTATTTGTTTGAGACTAAGTGAAATTTTCTCCACCGAAGAGTGAGATTATCCAACTTTGATAGTCAGACTATCGTTTCCTTATATAATTTTGGATATTTTTACTTTATGAGCTAACTTTCGAATTGAATTAGACGTACGGTCCTATTTTAATACACAACGGATAATTTTACCGGAAAAATGTTTGAGGATTTTCTTTTGAGTTAGTTTAATTTGGAAAATATTTGTGTGTATGTTTTGATTGAGATTAAAGGGAATTTTCATTTTAAGAAAGTGAAATATATATATATGAATGCGAAGCCTTATTATTGAACTTTGTAAAAATATGGTGTAGGTAGTGGTGCTAAGAGTGTCCATACACTGCAATGGTTGTGCAAGGAAAGTTGAGAAACACATCTCCAAAATGGAAGGTATTGTCAAGTCACTTGCTCATAATTGACCTCATAATTGATTTATGCAAAGAAAGGTCATTATCTTAACAATAATAGCTTCTATGATTTAACTTAGTTTATGTAACTGATTTAACAATACATATATTTTTATACCTGCGTTTAAATTAAATCACTAAAAAAATATAGAATTAACTACGAACTTTGTCACTAATATGTTTGCTCAATCTCTTGTAGCTAACATAATCTCTTGATAATCTGTCGCTGAATAGAATTAACGACGATTTTTTCTATTTTAGCTACAGAACTTGGCAGTCACTAATTTCTATCTTTTTAGTAGTGAATGAGTTACATGGTCTGTGAGGATTTATACATATAACCGATAACGACTTGCTTGACATTGAGGCATAATAGTTGTATCGTAAATTTTCTAATTTTATTTTTACGTTATCAATTACAATAGACAATTATATGTTGTTGTTATGTTGTACGCCATTTTAATGTGATGATGTAAACAACTTTTACATTATAGAATGTAAGCTCTAGCTTATGAGTCACTTCTTGTTTATATAAAATATTGTTCGTATAGGGCAATTCGGTACACACAACATTTCGTATTCATGCAGGATCCGAGAAGAGCTACACCCAAGGGGTGTGATGTAGACTGTCTACCTTAATGTCAGCATTAGTGGCTTTTTTTTTACGACTCGAATCCGTAATTTAGATGTTATACAGAGACAACTTCATCGTGTCTCTGAGGCTATACGGCTCGAACACGTGACATATGAGATGTTGTCCGTATGGCAACAAATATAGCAATTTTGATGTAATTAGTGAAGTAAGCTTGTATCTAGTAGTAACTATAAATGATGTTCTATTCGATTTCATGTGAAACAGGGGTGACAATGTACCAAGTAGACCTTGAAACCAAGAAAGTGGTTGTTATTGGAGACATATTACCTTTCCAAGTTTTGGAGAGCATTTCAAAAGTAGTCAAAAATGCTGAGCTTTCAAGTTGGAACGCTGCACATGATGATTCCTAATAATGTGGAACCTATTCTATATTGGATTCATACAAGTATTAGAGGAAAAAAAAGTTCATTATTCTCAACATGACTTCTTATATTCACCACTATTTTCTTTTTCAAACTTGCTTTGAAATGTTGTCCCGTAATCGAGGGTCTATCAGATATGATCTCTCTATTTCTACAAGATGAGAGTAAGGTTTACGTACATATTATCTTCATCAGTCTCCGCCAGTGAAAATATAGTGTATATGTTTTTGTTGTATTGAGGGAAAAGAAGGAGGAGATAAAGAAGAAGAAAAAGAGCAAAAATTGATTATGATTAAAGAAAAAGGCTGTATATGCAATATTGCAACCACATGTATATCTTCAGCATAAAAATGAAGCATATGTACATTTGGAGTCACTTGTACAGATAAATTGTACTCCAACAAGATGGCATGTGGATTTTTTTTTTTTTTTTTTTTTGATTTATATGCCATGTGGTTTGCCTTGTAATATCCGTTTATTTTATTTAACTTTCTAGAATCAGCTGTATCAGAAGAGAAGAACTGTAGCAGCATTTGGTTTAGTATATAATTTAATGTATATTAGATAATATAACACTTTCCTTGTTGAAACAAAGGAAATATTATACTATCTTTAGTTAATGTTTGAACGCAAATTTGGTTGAGACTTAATTTATCTTTTTGAGTTTGTATTAAAAAATAATTTTTGGAAGTTAAACTTATATTTAGACATGCATTTTACTTGAAAAAAGTTAAAATTTTATGAATAAAAAAAAATTATCCAAAAACTAGCCCAAATCAATTTTTAAAATTTGAAATTTTTTCTTCATTTTAAACTAATCAAATTTCATTAAAAAATATTTTTTATTTTGTGATTTTGAAAAAAGTAAAAAACTTCATGTTCAAAGGGAACTTAGTCACAAATTTTAATTTTCGAAGAAAGAATCTAACACATGAAAGAGAGTACTTCCTGTATTGGTAAAAATAAATATTACACGTAGATTTATATGAATAGCTGATAAGGCAAGACACATGGATCATTGAGAAAGCGACAACTGGAGAAATACATTAAAAGATGCAAGAGTTGTAACAGATACGAATTAATCACCCATGAGAGGAGAAGATATGGTCATTCAAGTTTAAACAGTTCCATGAAGAGGTACCGGCAGAATGAATCGAGAGAGTAAAAAGGAAAGATTCATGAATCAACAATTAACAACAACAACAACAACCCAGTATATTCCCATGAATCAACAATTAATGAGCTTAATTATCTCAAACGTTACAGAATTTTCATGAACAATTACAATTACCAATTATAACGTCTCATTAATGTCGTTAATGCTCATAATGATTCGGTCTTAAAAGGAGAAAGACGTTATACTCACAGATTCCTATAAAAAGAAAAGAGATAACATTTGTACATACACGTTCTAATTATTAGTATTTGAATACAATTATTTTCTTTTGCTTCCTATTGGCTATTTTCACTATCTCATATTCTAATTTCCTTTCTTATCCTTGAGTAAATATAGACTTTCTTGATTATCAGTAACCTGAGTACTTCTAAAAATAGGCTTTGACCGAAAGTCCTATTTTTTGGTTAAACACTCCCTACGATCTATAATAAGTGACCATTACACATTTGACACACTCATTAAGGAAATATAAACTCCTAGAGAAAAAAATATTCACTAAATTAGCCTTAATTAATTGTTTCCTTTAGGGGTGTACGGAAGAGTTTTTCTAAGGGGTGTCAAAATATATAGATGAATGAGAATAATAATTTTAATTATAATATATACTTCTAGACAAGAAATAACCTTAATCTATTGGTGTTGTTAATTGTTAAGTTAGAAAAGGCCATAAGTTCAATTGTATTTTAATCACAAAGGCTCAAGAAAAAAAAGCGAGCTAGTTGAGATTCGAACTTCTGACCTCTTAGAGCAAAATAAAGCACATAGCCAAACACACAAAGAGACAATTTATGTTAAAAAGTGTTATTTTTTCTTACTTAATTATCCATTTCTTCATAATATTAATACATATAGTATGGAAAGGTGTGCATCCGCCTCTGGTTACCTTGACACATTGAAATATGTAAGTAATGCTAAAATTTTAAAAAATAAAATTAATTCCTTGTTAATTATATAAATGGAAAAAGGTTAAAGTACCTCCTTGGACTTTACGATAAAGTCTATATATAACCTTCGTTAAAAGTTTGGCCCATCACCAAATTTTACTTACTGATTATTGCTGTAACTCTAAGAGGAAGTTCATCATCTACCCATTCACAAAATTTACATTTCTGTCCCTGCGCAACAACTAGAATAAAATTATCGATAATTTTTGTTTGACGGCATATTTACCTAAACATTTATCGACAAAAAAATTTTTGTCTGCTCATAGGTACATTGAAAAAAAAACATTTAAAATATTGTATTCCATATAGATCAATTTATGTGAACTTTTAAGTTTAAGAAAAATTAAAAGAAAATTTTAAAATAATTATTCAATTGGACAAATATTTTAAGAAAAAAAGAATTGTTTAAAATTTTGTCTTAAATGGCAATAAATTTATGCCAATAAACTTTTGTAGTAAATATTCCTTCATTTGTTATATAAAGGGTTATATATACTTTATCATAATGTACAAGAAAGTATTTGGATCTTTTATGTTATATAAATAAATAATTATTTTGGACAAAATACAAAAATAAAATAATTACTTATTATTAATCGAAGAATAAAAATTACAGTTGAACATAATAACAAAAAAGTATGTAAAAGTTGATTGAGTTGGTTGCGTAAATGCTTTACTAACATAGAAAATCTAAGATAAGATTTTTCTTCTCAATAACTTCCTTTGGCAGAACTGATCGGCTTGATTAGTGCGATTTAGATGTCAGGCGTGATAACCTACTACTCTCTTAAGTGATTTTTTTGTTTTTTTTCTATGGTCTAAAATAAATGAGTTTTTTGGATTTTAAGATGATTTAATAATATTTTCTTTATATTTTTTTAGAGTAAATAGTGTTGAAATATGTGTTAGGAGTGTTTATATGAGATAGTAAAATTAAAATGATTAATTTTATTACTAATTAATATTAAAAGATGACTTTTTTAATATATAAAAATATCTAAAAAAAAAAATAACTTATTTTGGATTGGGAGGGAGGATATTGTAAGCTAGTTATGCGGTGCGCGACCCAAGTATAACGGCGGGATTTTCCAAATAAATGTAAAGAAAAAGAAAACGAAAAAGAAAAATCTCGTCACATACAAAGGACGTGGCCATTTTTAAGTCACTTGACAATTAAAAGGGTACACGTGTATTCGTATCACATACTTACACTTTATCCACTCCTTTGGTCAAACTCTTCAATCGGCAAAATCTCCGTTCGCACTTCTCCTTTTTCTTCCCAACAATTTCCTCCTTCACACACACACACACACTAAAAATGGCAAAAACCCTCTTATTCTTCACCATTCTTCCTCTCCTTTTCACCGTCTCTTTATCCTCTGCAAACCCGAATCCGACACCGTCGGAGGCCCATAGAGAGCTAATCAAATACGGGTTCCCAATAGGGCTACTTCCACAAAACGTGAACGGGTATGCCCTAAATAAAACTTCCGGCAACTTCGTTGTTTCTCTAGATGCCACGTGTAAAATCACACTTCCTCCGGACAATTACCTAGCTACATATTCAAAGAAAATTACAGGCAAAATTGTTGAAAACCGTATTGCTGAGCTTGATGGGATTAGCGTGAGGGCATTTTTTAAGTGGTGGGGTATTACGGGTATTAGATCTAGCGGTGAGAATTTGGTGTTTGAAGTTGGAATGGTTACTGCTAAATACCCTTCTAAGAATTTTGATGAAAGTCCCGAATGTCAGGGGAAAAAGCATTCCTCTTCCTAAAGGTATATTTTTTAATCTGTTATTTAACTGTTTATTCTAATTAAAGTTGTTAGCTTTTAGTATATTCTTTCAAATTTTTTCATGTGGTGACGTTATCTTGCATCAGTATGATTGTGGTTTATTACTCACGGTATCTCAGTTATGTGGTTGGTGTTTAACTAACCACGTAGTAAAGGAAGAATGAGTTTTGAAACTTTTGGTCTAGAATAAGGGCCATGTACACTTAAAAAGAAAGGATATGATGATTGTGCTACAGCTAGGGTGTTTGGTATTTTTCATTGACAATGTTTCTCATGGAAAATATTTGCTAGAAAATATGTTTTGGTATTTAGTTGGTGAGTAGAAAATATTTTTCAAAAAAAAAAAAAAGAAGAGATTATATACTACTCCGATTAAGAAAATACTAAATTCCATACAAAATTACCTAGTATGACTAAACTACCCTTATTAAATATTGGGCACATTATTATAGTGTCATATTGCTCTTCTGCACATAAGGGTAAAAATAAAAATAAATTAAATTTTTTCTTGATTACCTAACTAGACACTTATTTTGGATCAAAATTAAAAAAGTAAAAGAGACACTTATTATGGACCGTAGGGATTAAAGATTAATAATAATATCAACACTTTGATGGTTGTATGATGAAGTATTTGAGTATTAGAGAGTAATAGTAATGTGTAAGTATTGGTTGAAATAAGTAATAGTATTAAATTAAAAGTTAAAATTGTTGCAAGGAAAATGACTTTCATCCATAAGTGAGGAAAGTCATATTTCTCCTTTTGATGGAAAATATTTTCCTCCAGCATACCAAGTATACCAAACATTAGAAAATGACTTTCTCATTAAAAGTATTTTCTGGAAGTCATTTTCCATCATACTAGGGGCACCCCTAAAGGAAAAATAGTGAAAAAGGTAGAAGTGTGTTAAGGAGTAGAATGTTTAGCAGGCGTTCAGGGGTCTATGAGTGTTAGAGGTCTATCTCTGGGAAACATTTTATGGTGTTGAATGGTCTTGTTGGTTGACCAGTCTGCGGAGGATATGGCAAATTCCCAGCTCATCATCAACATCAATATCCTCGTTGTATTTCACATCAGAACCAAAGGACTTGATTAAACAAAAAATTTCCAGTTATATTCTTAGTCGGCCGTACACCATGCAGAAATGTCGATAACAAATAACTAAGTTATCATTATATCCTTTATATACTAGAGTATCCTAACTCAATATAAAGATGATAGATGATATCTAGCTTTACTGGTGAGCTTCCTAATTATCTAATCCGTCACCTTTTCAATACAATTATTTGATAGTTGTTGGTTTGGTTTGTTGGAAGTGTGCGCAACAACAAAGCCCCTATTCTTAGGGATCTTCTGAGGTAAAGTTGGGACCTTTTTTTTGATAAGCTTGATCTTTTCTATAGCACTAAGAAGTTAGTAAATGAGACGCAAGAGGTCATCATCTTTAACAAGAATTGAGCTCATGACATCTTTGACTCATATGCCACATTTAAAGCACGTGTCCACATATCTTTATACAATTCTTGCTCAACATTTCCAAAAAAAGATCTTATGGATTTTAGATTCTCTTTCGCTAGCCCGATTTCTTCCTTTATAATAGCAACTGAATAAGCATTGGAATTTTGTAAATCTATCATTTAAGTTTTGAGTAGAAGATTCACAAAGGAGTTGTCTATTACTCTTGAAAAAGTAGAGTTGAGATGAATCTAGTACTTCCAAGTAAACATGTTTGAGATCTTCCTTCAGGATTTCAATATTTTCCGGTAAGTCGAGAGTTGCACAAATTATTTCATTGGTACTCTCTTCATTTCTTGATTTCTCTTCCAAGGCGCTAACAAGAATTGATACCTTATTAGGTATCATTGTTGAAATAATTTGTCATGATGAATAAAGTCCTTCTGGAAACATTTTGTGGGTCTTCCTCTCCTATTCATATTCTCTGTATCCTCTGTCAAATCCGAACTCGATATAGATACCTCATTTTCAACTTATGGCTGAGAGAGTAGGACATTATGTTGTCCTTTTAGTTGATCAACTTGATGAAAACTTGTCGAAATGGAGGGACTTTTAGAAATAGATGAATTAAAGTAGTTCGTGAACTTGATGTCCCTCTACTTAATTTCAAGCTAGCTTATCCATTCTTGATTATTCCTGTTAAACTGGGATTATACACATCTGCTCTACAAATTTGAAAGTATCAAAGTCAGCAAATGTCGGACGCCTCACTGAGCAACTCCTACGATCTACAAGCCTTTCCAGACATTCTTAGAGAATATCTGATTCTCGAAAGATTTTATTCATCATGACAAATTGTTGGAGTGCTTACCAAGGAGATATCAGTTCTTTTTCGCAACTTAGAAGAAAAATCAAGGAACGAATAGAGTACAAATGGAATAAATTGTGCAACTCTTGACTTGGCTTTATAATATTGAATTTTTGAAAGGAGATCTCAAACATGTTTATTTGAAAGCCCAACCTCATCTCAACTCTACTTTCCAGGATTATCGGATCACTCTTCATAAATCTTATGCTCAAGCTTAAATAATTTGCTTAATTCTAAAGCTTATTCAATTGCTCTGATAAAGAAAGAAATTGGGCCGGTTAAAGAAGACCTAGAATTTGTAAGATCTTTCTTCAGTAATGTTGAGCAAGAATTTGTATAAAAATTTATAGACACGTGAATTACATGTGGTATATGAGGCAAAAGATGTCATTAATTCAATTTGTTAGAGATAATTATCTTTTGCATCTTATTTACTCATTTCCCAATGCGATAGGAACGATCAAACTTATCAAAGAAGAGATCTCTAATTTACTTGAGAATTTTCCGAAAACAGGACCTCATTGTTGTAAAATTTTCCAACAAGCCGAAAAGCAACTCATCATTAATAGTGGACCAAATAATTGTAGGTTTTACGGGGGAGACAGATTGGATAATTAAGAAATTCGCTAGTGGACTAGCTGTGCGAGATGTCATTTCAGTCATTTAGTACGCTAGGTTTAGGTAAAACTACTCTAGCATCAACTTATTTAATGATAAGTCAATTACTAGTCATTTATGCATAGTGCACAACCGACCAAGAATGTAATTAGAAAAAATATGTTGCAGAAGTTTTTTAAGCAAGTTGCTGGTTTGGATGGAAAATACAATATTGATTGCCAAAATCGCCATTTACTCTGCAACCAGACACCATTGGGATCCGAGGAGCTAATCAAATAGGGTTTCCACATAGGGCTACTTGCCGAGAATATCAATGGGTATTCTCTAAACACACCTGTTCCTGCGACTTTGTGGTTTCTCTGGGTGACAAGTGTCGCGTAACCCTTCCTCCGGATAACTACCTTCCCACCTACTCCAACAAATTCAGTAGTAAAATTGTTGAGAACAGTATTCTTGAGCTTGATGGGAATAGCATGAGAGCTTTCTTTAAGTGGTGGGGTATTACAGGTATCATATCCAGTGGGGAAACATTGGTGAAATGGTTACTGCTAAATCCTCTTCTAAGAATTTCGATAAAAGCCCGAGTGTGGAGGGAAAAAACATTCCTCTTCCTAAAGGTATTTTTATTTATTTATTTACTCTATTAAAGTTGTTACCTTTTTGTATATTTTTTGAAATTTTGTTATAGGGTGATGTTCTCTTGCGCCAAATATGATTGTCATTTATTACTTTTAGGTCAATTTTAAAAGCTATTATGCGATTTTCCTTAAGTTGTGGATCCCTTTGTTTATCCTAAGATTGACAGTTTCCCGTATTTGGAAACTCTTTAATTTTAATCCTCATGTTGCCCTTTATATGGAAATGACATGATTGTTGAAGAACACGGGATTCTAAAGCTAATTTTGGTCCCCCCCAACCCCCATTTTTTTTTTTTTAAATTCTTTCTGCACTCTATTATTTTGTTGAGTTTCATAAAAATTGCTTAATATTGAATCACGACACGATGGACAAAATCATGGAACAAAGTAAATTATTAATGGATTTTGACGGGCCATGGTTCTTCCTTTATGCTGTATTTGTGATAGGCGACGTAAGTGATATTTAAATCATTCAATTGTTAGTGACCTGTTTGTCTTGATTGCTCCTTTATTTCTCAATTCAGGAAGCTGTACGCTCCAATTGGTTTCTAATAATTGATATTGTTATGATTTATGCAGTGTAACCACCCCTTCTCCCCTCCGACCCAACCAAAAAAAAAAAAAAATAGAAGAGAGAGAAAAACAAATAGATAAGTAAGGTAAAGGAATACTTACCATATCCAAATTCTTTAGCTTCCATTTTCTTTTGTTGCGTTGATCATCTAAAATTTTTGGTGAAGTCAAAGTTGCTATAGCAACTTTTTGCTAAGCAACTGATCATCTAAAATTTTTGGTGAATTGCTAAGCGTTGCTTAACATCTATTCTTCATCAGTATATGGGTTAGGATAGGGGCTTCTAGATTTTTCGTACTCCTTTTCCGGGGTGGGTGAGGCGTGGTAGGGCTACCCATAGAAGATTCGTTTGTGTTCTCTTATGGTAGTCATTTCTAGTAGTTACTGTTTTAATATTATTGCATGTCAGTTTATTTATGGTACATATGATTCTTATGTTTAGATAATTATTTATGCGATATATGCTGGAGTAACTAATGCTGTTTTTATTTTTGTTTTTGTTTGCCTTTCTCTTCTCTTCCCTGCGCCGAGGGTCGATTGGAAACAACCTCTTTGCCCTCCCGGGTAGAGGTAAGGTCTGTCTACATATTACCCTCACATATTACCCTCCCTGTACCCCACTTTGTGGGAATATACTGGGTGGTTGTTGTATATGGGTTATGGCTTTTTGGCACCTCAGACTGTCTTTTGTTAATCTGCCTCTCCTGTGCGTTTCAACCTCCCTATCACGTGCTGAGTACAATAATCCTAGCTCTTTGGCAGTGTATTTTCTGTGGGTGCGTGCGAGCCTTTGTTTTGTCATAATAAACTGGTGGGACATAGATTCCTGACTTGAATTTTGGGAAACTTGAAATTATATGGTTTATTAAAGCAAACAAACAACAACAAACCTTATCCCTAACAGAATTTAAATTCACTGATGTAATTTTTTTGGTTGATTGACACTGTTCATGTGACTTTCCAATTTTTTGAAGGGAAACCATTTAGAAAAAAGGTTAGCCAATATAGATAACACAAATGTTATATTGTCCGAGTTTCTACAACAAAGAAAATACGAAAGACATAACACTTTTTATTCACTGGTTTCTTCTTTTCAACCTGCAGGGCTTTTGTCTACTGCTTCTTTTGATTGGCTTATGAAATAAGCCCAACTGAGTTGGGCGTGATGGTGCTTGATAAGTTAAAGTTTTCTTAGCACATTATGTTATCCGATTGACGATTTAGTGAATTGTGCAAGCAGTTGCTAAGTTTATTGTATATATGATCTATGTTATTATCTGGAATATTACTAATGGCCATTGAAAGATTGTTGCTCTTTTCCTCTGTATTGTACATTTGCTGCTGTGATTGTGACCTTGGACAGAGGACTTGTCTAACTGCAGACTAATTTGATTGACTTAACAAGGGAAGATTTATAATGGAAGAAACTCAAACCCCTCTCTCAACCCTTCCCTATCCCGAAAAGTAAAAGAAGAGAAGAAAGGCAAATGACTGTGTATCGATAAGACTCTATTTTCACAGAGCCAGTGGCCATGAACTTTGGTGTTACTTTTACAACAGTTTCTGTGTATCTTTTTCCTCTTTCCCTAGCTGTATGGAGTTTATTCGAATGGTCTTGGAATAGTACATGCCTTGTTTATATATATTCAGTAACTGTTGTGGTCTGGCCCTTCCCCGGATCTCGCGCATAGCGGAAGCTTAGTGCACCGGGCTGGCCTTAGTAACTGTGCCTTGTTGGTACTGAGAAAGCTAATGGATGGTCTGCAAGACTGCTACGGAGGCTGGTGAAGCTCCTAATAGTTCAGTTATCATTTCTTGTTTAGTTCTATAAAGCTTGCAGCAAAATAAATGTCAGTGTCTTGTATTAGTAATTACTCTCATAAGGTGGGGGTACAATTTGCGTACATACTACCCTTTTCGGACCCCGTTTGTGGTGGTAGTTGTACTCTCCTGGTACAATTTCTTGCTAGAGTTCACTTCCTGCAGCATGTAGAGTCCTATTCAAGTAACATCATCTATACTTGTGATTGTACTGATGGAACTATTCACTGCATCCTCTGAAGATGTTAAGGGGTAACAAACTCTGTTATTGAAAGGCCAGGGTAGACTTATTAAGTATTACTTGCTTTAGCTTTGAGATCACAGAGTAGAGTGTTCAATCTTACTCTTAATTGATGATCCAAGAAAGCTTGATAGGCCAATTGGTTGATACATTTGCAGGCATAGAATCCAACTGGGCTTGAGAAAATTCACATTTACAGTAGCTTGTTTGACTGTGCTTTTAACATCAGCTTATTTTGAAAAATATTTAAAAAAATACTTTTCGTGAGAAAAAATTTATGTTAGACTAATCAATTTAAAAGAACTTTTGAACAGCAATTAATGTTAGACTTAAGTGTATTTTTCGAAAAAATATTTTTAGAGAGAAATTACTTTTTTTTGCATTTACTCAAAAATACTTTTTTCTTCTAAAAATTGGGCAAAACATCACAACTTTGAAAAAAAAATACCTTTGACCAAAGAGAAGCACTACACACCTGCTATGAAAAAATTGCTCATTTCTCGGACTCTGTCCATTGTATTTTTAGGCATCAGGTCAATCAAAACCATCTATATTTATGATGTCAACTAGATTCTTCAGTTTTTTTTAAAATACTTAAATTTTAAAATTATATTATAGCACTTTAAGTCACAGTAATCAACAATTCAAAACTATTTAGAAGTTGTTTAAAACGATTTTAAATAAAGAAAAAACTCTTTTGACTTTGCGAGAAGTAAGGGTATCATTAAGAAGTAGAGCCAGACCAATAAATTTTATACTGATCACTTTTGAAATCCAAACTATGCCTAGCCAATTAAAAAAAGAAGAAGAGGTAAATACTAAACAGAGCTTGTATTATAACGATTGATAGTTTGAGCAGTGGTGATAAATATTTTTATCACCGCCAATGCTTAAAACATAAGCTCTAGGAAGATAAACACTCACATTGAATATAATATAAAATAAATCTTATAGTTTGTTTGGATGATTATTATATATTGTTTATCGTATTATATTGTATTGTATTATATTATTTAATGAATATAATATTTATATAGTTTTACATTGTTTTATGATATCACGTACCTACAATACAAAAAATAAACATCCAACATTATAAACAAAGGTTACGATATGAGGTATAATTATTATATGAAAATATAATAAATGATAAATAAAATTATTTAATTATAATGAAGGGTGAGATTGAGAGAAAAAGACAAGATAACGATGCGATCATATACATTTACTCTGTTACATAAAGTGGCACATTTATCGTTACATAACGACGGATTTAATGATACGATACAATAAAATTTAAGTAACAATTAAAATAAATATCGTATTTAAAGTAACAATATGATATAATATCATAGGTAACAACCATCCAAACACGGTGTTACAAAAATTATGGTATAAAATAATTTCAAGACTATTTATTTCGAAGGTAAATATTCAAATAAAAAATTAAATAAAATAATCTCATATTATTTTATTTTTCATAATGAAAAGTTTGGGTAACGTGTGAGTTGTGGCTAAGGTAAGGCGATTAGATTCTTGAACGTGACATGAAAACTTGAGGCTCACATTAATGCTCTCTATCAACGAACTTTCCCTCTTTCTTCATTACTGTAAAGCTAGCAGAAAAATAGACAGAATTCTCACTAAAAAAAAATGACACAGCTTCTTCAAGCTCCATCTTCTCCTACTCTCACATTTCATCACTGTATTACACAACCCAAATCAGGTCAGTTCAAACTCTTTGGGGTGCATTTCATTCCAAGAATAATTTGGTTTTCTGCTGAAGTTTGTGCTTTGTTCTTTACAGGATTATATGTAGCTGAGAAATCTTTTCTCCAGTCCACTCAAAGACATGTCAGGAGCTTGAACATTTCGTATACTTATTCAAGTCTCAGCTCATTTACAGCCAAAGCTACGTCAAATGGAGGTAATTTTGCTGCCTTATTCAACTGAAAACCTGTAAACTTCTACTTATTGTATAATGCCTATTTGTAGAATTTTGTCAAACACTTGTACTAGGATTGAAAGGGATCCTTGACATAAGTGGCAAAATTGTTGTCATGTGACCTGGAGGTCACGGGTTCAAGCTGTAGAAACAGCCTCTTACAGAGAGAGAGGCGGACCCAAGATTTGAAAATGACGGGCACCATTATCTTTAATATAGACGGAGTGGATAACTTTACCATAGTTGCTGGGTCCCACCGGATAGTGTCAAACTTTCGGTGATGACCGACATGTATACTGAGTGAGGAGGTGAAGTCGGGTATGGAATTTGGGAAAAAGAAAGAGAGAAGTGATTTGGAGCTTTTAAGGCAGAGGTTTAATCAAAACAAAAAAGAGTTGAAAAAAAAATTAAAAGAAAAAAGGTTTTGGGAGGAGAGGGGAGGAGAAAGGAATGAAACCTAAGGTAAAAAGGCTACCATTGCTCCAAACGGGCTTTTGTGCTTTAGGGTGTCTAATCAAATATAAACTTGTTTCTCAAGGTATATATACATATAATACATATACAGAATTTTTCCTGATGTTTACGGGGTCCGGTGACCCCGCTACCATACACGTAGGTCCGCCTCTGCTTGGAGAATTGCAGTGTAAGGCTGCGTTTAATATGTGCTCCGGTCCTTTCTCGGACCCTGCGCATAGTGAAAACTTAGGGCACTGGGCTGCTCTTTTTTTTTTTACTTGTACAGGGATTGAAGGAGAGCCTTCGCGTAACTTGACCAGGGGGTCACAAGTTCGAGTTGCGGAAACAGTCTCTAGCAAAAATACTGGGTAATGCTTCGTACAATAGATAAGACAAGAGGGGTTGCTCTGATGGTAAGCAACCCCCACTTCCAATCGAGAGGTTGTGAGTTCGAGTCTCCCTAAGAGCAAGGTGGGAAGTTCTTGGAGGGAAGGATGCCGGGGGTCTATTTGGAAACAGCCTCTCTACCCTAGGGTAGGGGTAAGGTCTGCGTACACACTACCCTCCCGAGACCCCACTAAGTGGGATTATACTGGGTTGTTGTTGTTGTTGTTGTTGTTGCTTCGTACAATAGATACTTGTGGTCCGGCCCTTCCCCGGACCTCGCGCATAGCGGGAGCTTAGTGCACTGGGCTGCTGTTTTCCTTGTACTAGGATTCTATAGTTGTCTTTTTTGTACTTCTGTAGTTGTGGTATATGCTTTTATTCTGCTGCTTAGTTTCTGTTAAGTCTTTTTTGGGTACTATCTGAGTTGAATGTCTCCATATGTTTGCTTCATTAAGTCCAATTTTTGTTCTTCTTGTTTACATCAAATACTCGTTCGTAGATTACAGGAAAGAAATGAACTTTTGATACTTGTATTTTTAAACATGCCATAATATTTGTGTGACTATAAGCAGGGGTGGAGGCACAAGCCAAGCGGGTTCAGCTAAACCCAGTAGTTTTTGCTTAAAAAATTTATTTGATGTTTAAAATTCATTAAACGTGTACAAATATAAAATTTAGAACCTAGTCACTAACACTTTAAATAGTCGTTCTAAAATTCAGAACCCATAATATTAAAATCCTGGCTCCGCCTCTTTAACCATGCCATAATGTAGCTTCTCATTTAATGGTAGAATGGAAAGTTTAAGTTAAACTGTTTCTCATTCTTTTTGGAACAAACTAAAAAGGATAGAGTCACTTAAACATGAAGGAAGGGAGTATTTAATCCAGGACTTCTCATAATGCTTAACTGGTTCTTGGTTTCTGATGCTATAATTCTATTGGGCTTAAACTCTTATTATTTTAACTTCCTTCTTTACAACATGTTGTAACATTTCATTCGTCCAACGCCGCTGCAGTTCGATATCATTTCTGTTATACTAACATATTCAGTAACTTGCAGCTTGTGCTTCTACCGTATCAGGTCAAACAGCTGAGTCTGAAGTACTTAAAGCCCTCTCCCAGATTATTGATCCTGATTTTGGAACTGACATCGTCTCGTGTGGATTTGTGAAGGATCTCTTGGTTGATGATGGCTTAGGAGAGGTCTTCCAAAAACTACTTTCTCACATTCTTAACATATGTGTGTGAATTATTGTTCTTATTCAATCTATTGGAATTTCAGGTGTCGTTCCGGTTAGAGCTTACAACACCAGCATGTCCGATCAAGGACATGGTAAATGAAACACAACTACCACTATTTCATCAAGAATTGATGTGTATCAAGTGGTACATTATTTAGTTTTCTTACTTTTCCTTTTCAACGCATATACTTATCAGTATATCAGGGAACATGAGATCAAGTGCAAAACAAATTCTTGTTATTTCGTTAATAATTCATTTTCCGGTCATCATGTGAGCAGTGGCTCCATTTTATTAGGAGGGGGTCAAAATATAAAGACGTAAACCCACGAATAGCCAAGGGGTGTCAATATGTAGTATATTACTCATTAAAAAAACTACCTAGCTACACAATGTTATTTTTTGACAAAGGGCTATCAGTTGACACCCCTTGCATACATGTGGCTCCGCCACTGCATGTGAGTGTCGATTTGGGATTCATATAACTATGGTTGGACTAGAAATCTGATGTTCAGTTTTCTGACAGTTTGAGCAGAAGGCAAATGAGGTGGTTGCTGAGCTTCCTTGGGTTAAAAAGGTCAATGTGACAATGTCAGCCCAACCAGCAAAACCGATGTATGCTGGACAGCTTCCTGCCGGGCTACAGACAATCTCCAATATAATTGCTGTTTCAAGTTGCAAGGTAAAGAATTCCACAATCTTTCTGCTTACGTGCTATTTAACCCGTTAAAACATTTCTTGTAGTAAGTACTGAAGGGCTATCCCCTCCACCCCCAAGAGAAAGTAAAAATAAAGGATGAGAAGAGAAGAGAAGGACAATAGCCTTCTTCTAGAAAACAACGTTTTAAGATTGTTGTTATACTGCAGCATTTAAGTATGTTATTTGTTGTTTTATCGCTGGAGCATGTCTCAATATTATTGCTTTCCATAATTCTGTGTTTCCCCAAACCCTCAATCATTTTGATTTGACCAGCTTAGCATATGCAAATAATCTTTTGCGTCCTCTTTCCTTTATTGATGTTAACCTCTATAAACCACAGGGAGGGGTTGGCAAATCAACTGTAGCGGTCAACCTCGCGTACACTTTGGCCGATATGGGTGCTAGAGTTGGTATATTTGATGCAGATGTATATGGTCCTAGTTTGCCGACAATGGTGTCCCCAGAGAACCGGATACTTGAAATGGTAATTTTCATTTTGTGGACTGAACAATGTTTTCTCAACTGCATATAACCGCTGAGAGATTTTTATGTAGAATGCAGAGAAAAGAACCATAATTCCAACTGAATACATGGGTGTTAAGTTGGTATCATTTGGATTTGCTGGGCAAGGGCGTGCAATTATGCGAGGTCCTATGGTCTCTGGGGTCATCAACCAACTTTTGACTACTACAGAATGGTATGATATACTTTGCATCTGACAAGAAGTCAAGAACCATCAACCAATTAACTTAAGACATTTCTTTGAAATTTCTATACCGGAGAAATTCTTCGAAATTTATTGAAATTTTGTACTCCAGAGAAACATTAAAAAGATCTTTTTTGTTAAACTCTTCACTCTACATATCATGTTTCAACCTGTAATGTGATATTTTTTAGATTGTAACCTGGAATTTTAAGCAGCTTATTGACTATTTGGAAGCGGATGGCTTGATCTTGATAAAAGCAAATATAGTATATAGTACATACTATATTAGCCTATATCAAGATTATTAAGCCATCACCGTCCAAATAGTATGGCTACTATTTTGGAAAAGCCAATATAGTACCTATTGCAATAATGTATTGTTGTAACTTGTAAGATTAAAGTTTTATCGCGTGGAATTAGCCGAGGTGCGCCACAAGCTGGCCCGGATACCACGGTTATAAAAAAGGAAGAAGAAGGATTAAAGCTTATTTAAGTAGATTTGCATGTAGTCTTAAAAGTTTGTTTTGGAGGATCACCGCATATGCTTCTTTTGAGGAAGATGTCTGTGCTTTAAATTTGGTGATCTTTAATTACTTTGTTGTCCTAAATGTGAGCAAATATGCAGGGGAGAATTGGACTACCTTGTGATTGATATGCCCCCTGGAACTGGTGATATTCAACTTACTCTATGCCAGGTTTGCTTATTGACCGTATAACTAATGTTTCATCTTTGTGAGAGTTCTTGGTGGAAGTGACTTTTTCCGTCTTTGAAGTGTTTCATCTTATATATTCTTCTTTGGCTGTTTCAACTGTCAGGTTGTTCCTTTGACTGCTGCAGTTATTGTTACTACACCTCAAAAGCTAGCATTTATAGATGTAGCGAAGGGTGTCCGCATGTTCTCAAAGCTTAAAGTACGTTCTTTGTTTTTTGGTGTTATCTTTGATGTTCTCTCTTTCACTGTGATTATAATGTAAACTCTCTTTATTGAGCTGAAAAGATGACCCGCGGCTTCTAATTTTACATTTCACACTTGAATGTACAGGTTCCTTGCGTTGCTGTAGTTGAGAACATGTGCCACTTCGATGCTGATGGAAAACGTTACTACCCCTTTGGCAGGGGTTCAGGGTCTCAGGTTTGCCGTTGCTCTTAGGTCCTATTGAAGTTTTCTCCTCCTTTTTCAAAGTTTAGCAAATTTTGCTTTCCTTTGTTTGAGTAATTCAGATTTTTTGGAATGTTTGTACGATAACAACAACAACAACAATCCAGTATAATCCCACAATTGGGGTCTGGGGAGGGTAATATGTACGCGAACCTTACCCCTACCCTGAGGGGCAGGGAGGCTATTTCCGGGAGACCCTCGGCTCAAGACAACAACAAGAGACGATATATTAGTATTATCAATAGACTCATACTAAAATAACATAAAATACATACCATAACATAAACTAACAGAATATCAGTAATATAAGAAATATAGTAAATATGAAAAGGATAGGACAGTAAACTAATATCCAACAGATAAATCCCTGCATCAGTAAATGATCAGTAGCATCCTAAGATTAACTCCTAACTGGCTAGTCTCACTCTAGTGCGTTGGAGAAATATCCACACTTACCCCGAACCTACAACCTTAATGCTCGACCTCCACAATCCACTGTCAAGGGTCATGTCCTCGGTAATCCTAAGACGCAGCACCATGTCCTGCCAGATCACCTCTCCCCAATACTTTTTAGGTCTCCCTCTACCTCACATCGTGCCCACCACAGCCAGTCGCTCACACCTTCTCACCGGTGCATTAGTACATTGTTCTCAATTCACACAGAGACTCTAGCGGATGAATTTGGTCTGGATATATTATTCTAATGCATACTAACCAACCTAACTGTGGCGATTCAAACACCAATCTGACTTTTAATAAAATCCTTCAATCCAAATCTGCATGCACAATCTTTAGTGTCGTGAGATCAATTTTGTTTGGGATCGGTGGGATTGAGACATGATCATTAAAACATGCAATTCATTGTTGAAGAGTATGTTTATATAAATTTCATCTGTATCTCTGCAGGTTGTCCAGCAGTTCGGAATCCCCCATCTATTTGATCTCCCTATCCAACCAACTGTAAGTTGCAACATTCAAAACTCTGAACTGGTTCAAATGTTTGAATATTCACATTTACATCACGTATGTCCGCACTAAATATTGTAAACATTTGATGTAACCATTTTGAACGAATTTGACTATGAAATAATACTGCTTCGTGCTGATCTTTACTAAGTACTTGTATAGTTGTAAATTGTCACTTGAGGCATTTATGAACGATATGCTAAATGTTGTTTTTTATTGTAAAGCTATCTGCTTCTGGAGATAGTGGAATGCCCGAAGTGGTAGCTGATCCTCAAGGTGAAGTTTCCAGAACATTCCAAGAGTTAGGCGTGTGCGTAGTACAACAGTGTGCCAAGATTCGTCAACAAGGTACGTTTTGTTTATTTGTTTGTTTCTCTTTTCAATTGCTTATTCAAGACAAATTCATTGGAAAGAAAAAAAAAGGATTTCAGTTATATTCAAGAATTCTTGTTAATTATTCAGCTGATATAAGCTTCATTCTAGTGGGAGTATATTTGCGAATATTTTTAAAATCTATTGTCAGTACTTCACTTGAACTAGAAATAATGGTTACTAATTGTCTCTTTTTTGTTTTGTTTCTTATTTATTTTGTTACAGTATCGACTGCAGTGAGTTATGATAGATCTATCAAGGCGATCAAGGTCAAAGTACCTGATTCTGATGACGAGTTTTATTTGCACCCTGCGACCGTAAGAAGAAATGATCGATCTGCCCAAAGTGTGGTATGCATTCAAGTCTTTTAAGTTACTTTTCCAGCCTGACACTGCACGATTAATGACATGCTAAGACATTGTTATCAATATCATTGCTGTCCGCCATGCTTTTTCTTGGACGAATACTCTGCTTGTTCTACTGATTTAACACAAAATATTCCATGTCGTTCACATTTTGACTTCTTTTTTTCTTTTCAATGACTTGGTTTAGGATGAATGGACGGGTGAACAGAAACTGCAATATTCTGATATCCCAGACGACATTGAACCTGAAGAGATCCGGCCTTTAGGAAACTATGCTGTGGAAATAACATGGCCAGATGGATTTAACCAGGTCTTTTGACGCACTCATTTTCACCACTTGATCATTCGTCGCTCTCAATTAAGTTGCTTTTGCTATCTATAGGAAACCTAACACATAAGACTTAATTTCAAAACTGCTACAATGAAAACATGCTGTAATAAGCTTTACCAATTAACTATTTGGACTGATTTGGTTTATGTGTATCGGAAAAAACCTCTCTACCTTCACAAGATAGGAGTAAGTTCTACGTACACACTACCCTACCTAAGCCCCACTTGTGGGACAGCACTCTATTATGCAACTCAAGAAAGAAAGAAATGTTTCTGACTAATGAAATACTTGTTTCAGTTGGGCTCTATTAATAGTTTGAAACTAAGTTTTGTGGTTTACGTTTGTGTTACAGATAGCTCCTTATGACCAGCTGCAAATGATGGAGCGCTTGGTTGAAGTTCCTCAACTTACTCCTGCATAGGTAACGACAAAGTCGCATATAGGATTTAAATTTGTTGGGTTCAACTTTTAAATTTCTTAGGATTGAACTCATTCTACTTCTGAAATTACGGGTTTAGAATTTGGTATATGGTAAAACCCTTTAAGAGTATTTTCACATGTATGTACATCTATGTTTGGCGTCGAATATACTGGTTCAGTTAAACCCTGTGTTTGAGGTCTACCGGGAATCTCCTCCCTGCCCTCCCAGGGTAGGGGTAGAGCTGCGTATATCTTACCCTCCCCAGACCTCACCTGTGAGAATCCACTTGGTTTTTGTTGTTGTTGTTCTAGTAGTAAACCCTGTGTTGAAAGGCTCCATCCGCCTTTGCTCCCACGTAGGTGCGGATTTACTTAGGGCTTGGGTTAAATGCTTCATCACCCCCACCCCTTGCTTAGTTAGCCTAATTTGTTGCATAAATCTTCAAATGATTGAAGGGGAGCTTTGGAGCAACGGTAAAATTGTCTTGAGTCATGGGTTCGATCGCGAAAGCAGCCACTAATGCTTGCATTAAGGACTTAAATGGTCCATTTTCTTTTTCTTTTTTACTGATTGCATAAATCTTCACTTGACTGAAAGAAATCTTTGAGCAATGGTAAAGTTATCTCCGCATGACCTATAAGTCACACACCCCTGGGGTGTGGCTCCTTCCCTGAATCCTGCGTTCATACAGAATATCTCATGCACCGAGCTACCTTTTTGAATCTTCACATGACTCAAAACTTTCATGCTTTATTTTTAGGGATGAATTAGAAGTCCAAAATCAGATACAAATACATGCAGTTGGAATTTTTTTGCCCCTCTACCTGGCCAAAGTCACAAGAAAGTTAACAGCTAGCTGGAGCTACAAGGATCTCAATGATATTTCACTTTTTACTTTTTGTAGATAGTAATCTTCACTACCATTTGTTCAATATATTATCTTATAGCAATCTTCACTAGTGTGAATCATTTTGTCACAACAATCTGTGCATCATCATTGTTGTACAGCATGCTCCAGTGCTTGTACCGTGCTCGGTCAACAAAAAAAAGGAGATAAATTAAATTATCATAATTAGAGATTTGAGTTCGCATCAACGTAGAGTCGATATGATTAGCCTATATATACGTTGAGTTTATGTTTATAACGTAAATCTTTATAATTCAGCAACATGTAATTTACATATCAAGTCTGGTATAGTAACCAAAAAAATAATGTAATAACTTGCTATAATTGATGAAGTTACATTGATAGTATCGAAACATTTAACATCGTAATTGTATATAACTTGAATTGTTATATATTTGTAATTTGTCACCTCGTGTGCCATCATCTTAGAAGCTCAAAAAAAAAAAAATGAAAGAAGTCAAGAAAAACATGAATTTAACCACAAAATTCATTTTTAAAAGGAAGGAATTAGTCAAAATGCTAGGGCTAGTTTTTGACTCTCTAGAATTATTATTACTATTATCTTTATAATAAAGGTTCATCTAGAAGCATTACATAGGATGGTGAGAAGTTTTAATGAGCTTAATGGCCTAAGAGTCATTAGGTAACAACTCACTAGAAAATTTGAGTGAAAACATGACATGTAGAGATTGTATATTTATTTACAAATAAGGGGTGGTCTCTGAGTAAAATTATCTCCATATGTGTTCGAGCCGTGAAATTACCACTTTAATACTTGTATTAGGGTAGACAGTTTACATCATAACCCCTTGAGATGTTGTTTTTCTCTTGACCTTGCGTGATCACGGGATACTTCGTGCGCTGGACTACCGTTTTACTTTTACTTGCAAAGCGAAAAAATTACTGGATTTATAATTAAAATATTTATACGTATTCACTAAATTTCCTTATACAAATACATAGCCTAAGCAAAACTTACTAGTTTTGTCCAAACCCTTACCTACTTCTCTAGCTCCACCTCTAAGTGAAATAAGGGGTCCGATTTTAAAGTTTACGGGTTTAAATTTTGCTATCGAATCCATACCTAATTTTAATTATTGTGTTTGCAGTTAAATATTTATATATAGATTATCCTTATACTAAAACAAAATTTACGGGGTTCGTTCAAACCGGAATCTACTTCTCTAGCTCGCCTCCAGATAAAAACGTGACATTTATGAATTTTATATTTTATTTGCAAAGAGGAAAAGTTAGGAGCATGCAATACAATGAATTATGTAATAAAGACAAAAAATAAATGTATGTAGTCATCACTTTCACCAAAACTATTATATTGAACGGCCCGTCGACATAGACAAGTAGAATTAAAACTAAACGACTGTGACTTATTTTCTTTTCTTTCAGTATTTAATTGGAAAGTAATTGTGATTTTAGCCTTCATTTTTTAACATATATAATAGTGTGCGGTATAGTTCCTATCATGATTAATTACTTTCAACGTGAGATTTTTTGGCGCGTATTCGGATTAGTCGGGTCCCAATATGAATATAGAGTAAAGGTGAGGAAAAAAACAAAGAGAATTAATGAAAATCCTCACAAATCAATAAAGATTTACATAGTCGATCCGGCTTACTTAAGATTAAAACGTAATTAGTGCAAAAAAGGACAGTCCGGTACACAAGGTATTATGCGTTCGCACAGGATCCAGAAAAGGGTTGCACCCGAAAGAGCGTGATATAGATAGGCTTGCAAGCATTAGTCTTTGTTTCCACGGCTCAAATTCGTAACCTATAAGTTACACAAAAATAATTTTATCGTTGTTCCAAGGCTTCCCTTTTTAGACATAATTGTTGTATTTATGCTAATCGAGAACCTCCACTCTACACGTTCTAGAATTCTTGATAATATGGGATATTTACACAAATAATCAGTCATATTTATTGTTTACTTTTTTTAGCCATATATATAAATTATACATTAATTATATAACTCTACACATATAATATACGAATTATACATATATATTATATATTTACTGGCTATTTTTAATTTAACCAGTTGGGTGGACGACTATAATGATTAAAAAAGCATTGAATTTTTTTTAAAGAGACACGTAGTTTATACGTCATATATTCCAATTATTTCCCATGTCAAATGAAGATAAGATTTGGGTAGGCCAGATTTGATGCTTTGTTTGACGTTGGCTGTATTGGCCCTGCAAACAACAATAGTATTATTCAGCTAAGATAAAGCCTCTTACACTCTATGAGAGGCCACAAAATTTGCTTACCTAATGTACTTTACTCTTTTTTATTATTTGATAACAACATATTCAACGTTGTTGATGAAACATTCCATCAAGTACAACCGCAAAATAATTAATAAATTAATAATCTATAATAATAATAATAATAATAATTACTCCTTCAACTCGTACGCATTTTATTCAAAGAATAAAAAGTTATTGCTTCCAATACATAATAAATAATTAATACTATAAAAAATTCTTTTAGAATATTACTTATTAGAGGGGTCTTCAAAGTCATGCATTCTCAATAAAAAAAAAGGGAATACCTAAAAACCCTCCTAAATTTGATACGGATTATTAGTTACACTCTTAAACTATTCGCGATCTTAATTATCCTTCTGAACTTGGTATTTTGAGAGTCATTACCTCCCTGGATGCTAATGTGACAAATAATGTGAGTGCACTCTCTTTGAAGCGAGTGAGAGCGAAGAAAAATTGAAAAATAAACTTTCAAGTAAGTTATTTTTTAATTTTTAATTGTCATATCTTCATATATAATAATTTATTTGTTACAACTATGTATTTCTTCTTGCTTAATCTTAACATATAACGTGGAGTTTATTCTAACTTTTATTCCTTTTTATTTCTTTTATAGATATAATATCTATAAGTTCTAATTGCATATTTTTTTGGCCTAATTTGTAAGAGTTCGGTTGGAACTCCCTCATTTTAGCCAAATAGAAAACTTTTAGCAAAAATAATGGAGTATTAGTTGTGAATTTTTTGTTATTTTTTTATTTAGATATAATATCTATTATTTTAATTATATATTTTTATTTTAGAGTCAAATCAGTTAAAAAAATAGGCTACAACTCCATTAATTTTTTGCAAAATGAAAATATATAACCAAAAAAATAAAATGACTATTTATTTCAAATGTGTATTTTTTTCCCGGTAATATCTGTAAAAAGATATATTTTTAGAGCTCAATAATTTAGATCTATATAAAAAATTATAGCCAAAATAATAACAATCAAACTATGTATTTCTTATATCTTTTTAGATGTCTTGAATATTTATTTCATCTGTATATCTTTATTTCAGGTCAAATAATAACTAAAATTTTATTATTTTTAGCCAAATAAAAAAAAAAGCCTAAATAATATAGTTCTAGCCAAGTTTTATTATAAATATTATTCGAAAAAGATTATCTAAAAAGTAACACACTTAAAAAGGTATAAAATATATTTTATTTTCTAAAGAATGCCACATGGACATGAAAATCCACAAAACAGGCGGGTACATGCCACTTTCTTAAGATGAGATCATCCACGGAGGTTACAACTATCAAATAACCAAGTATATGTGGGTAACTAAAATCATAAATAGTTCAAGGATATAACCAATAATATGTGCCAAGTTTAGGGTAATGGATGCGCTTTTATGTTAGAGCACTTTATCCCTCCTCCCCCTTCCTCAATTCCATATCCGTCTGATGTGAGATATTTGACACAAATCTTAATTAATTAGATCACAATACAAATATCTAATATCAGGTGATAATAAACAACAAACCCAGGGTAGATATACGCATCGAAAAGAAAATACAAATAGACAATGTTTCACTTATACAACCTCTAACTATCAGATGACCTATATAATCACAAGAGCTATTGATTTCTGATTTATCACCAATACATAGTCACAAATGTACTAACGGAAACCCTCGGATTAATCTTACTATGGATAAAAGGGAAAATTACGTGACACATCAGATATTTATATTGTATTTATTATTTGTAGCTATTTTTCTGTTAATTTATCATCCGTGGCTATATTTGAACTTTATAGCAAATTCATAAAATAAGAGAATAACTATTTTGAACTGAAACGAGAGAGCAACAAGCTCTTCTAGCTCAGTTTGTTAGAGTGCCTCCTTAGTAAGTGGAGGTCTTGAGTTCGACTCTCAACAAAAATATTTTATTCATTGCACGTTTGTATATAAATGATGCATGATTAGACAAACTATAGTAGAATGCGCCCTTAGCCAGTGGAGGTCTTAAATTCAAGTCTCAACAACAATATTTTATTCGTTGCGCATTTGTATGCAGATGATGCATGATTAGACAAACTATAGTTACTGATAGAGCTTCTTGCCATGTTGAATAACACTTATGACCAATTGCAAACAACTTCAAAATTTGAGGATAATAAGCCTTTATCTTTCCCCAATAAAATGACCTTGAACTTATGACCTAAGTCGCAAGTAATATAATGACATACTTTTAATTTCAAACTTCTCATCATATTTTTGTTGGTATTATGTTATAGCCACACAAATATCATAATATATTATAGAACCATAATTCTTTTTTTTTTTCTCATGTCCAATCAATTTGAGACCACCTCACAAAATGGAATGAACGGAGAGTATTATATATATTAGGTCAAATACGAATACAACTCATTTAACTTGGCATCATCTTTTATTTTGGCACTATATCTCTTCCTTGTTCCATTTTGGCTCTTCAACCCTATTTTTTGTGTTTCACTTTAACACAAAAGTTAAAAGTAGTGCAAAAAATATAGCACATATGTATACATAATCTGAGGTGTGATAAATATCTAATTAAATGTTATCACATAATTTTTTATCCATATCAAACAGGTCAATACTAATACATGAACTCGACCAATATTTGGGTAAAATTAAGTCCGCTTTTTATTTACACAAAAAAATAACAACATTGAAAATGAAATTCGAAAATGATTTACTTACTCTGTCAAATTGCAAAAGTTTGAAATTTTTCGGATGGCAAGTATGAAATCGGTAGATAAAAGTTTTGGAACTTTGAGATTGAAGATGGGGAAACAGTGGATGAAAAAATACGGTCGAGTTTGGATATTTTATTATTAACCCGTTTGACATGGATAAAAAATCAAGTGGCAACATTTATTGGATATTTATTATACCTCAGATTTATATATAAACACGCGCTATATATTTTGCATTGATTTTAGATTTTGTGTTAAAGTGAAACATAAGAAATAAAATTGGAGGGCCAAAATAAAACAAGGTAGAAATAAAATACCAAAATGAAAAATAATGCAACGTTGAATGGGTTTATATATATTGGCCTATATAGAATGTACAAAGTTTTGATTACTAAAAAGAAAAAAGAAAAAAGGAAACTCTCTCGTGGGACCATGAAAAAGGGAAACAATAAAATAAAATAAAAATAAAAGAATTCTCAGATGGGACCAAGGTCCAAGGTGGCTAAAATCTTAGCCTATATAACTACCAAATTAATTGCACACTCTTCCTTCTTCAAACAAACTTCCATCTAAAGCCGCCAAACACAATGACCCTTTCATACTTCTTTCCATCGTCGGAGTCTCGTCGGAAAACCTGCCGGAAATCTACTTTCCGGCAGCGGTCGTTGACTATGGTAAAGCAGCAGAAAACAAGGTTCTACATCCTTAAACGTTGTATCATCATGCTTTTGTGTTGGCAAAGTCATTCCGTAGCCGATTGATTTGCAATAATTCAATCATTTCTTGTGAATATTTGTGAAAAAAAGAAACTTCAGATATGTTGTTTTTTCTTCCCTTTCAAATGGGTAAAGCTTTGTTTCAGCTGCCGATCATACTTTCTTTAAGCCGAGGGCCTATTGGAAACAAGTTCTGTCGCGTACATATATCATTTTCAGACCTCATTTATGAGATTATAACAGATATATTATTGTTGTTGTCTATTTCGGCTGGATATCAAGACTTTGGAGATATCAAAGATAAAATTATGATAATGAATTTCAAGAATTCCAATGGCCAGAATTTGTCAAAGAATTCGGATTTGTGGAATTTGGAAGGGTGAAGAAGAGGGGAAGATTGTAAAATTTCTTGATGATCATTTATGTGGACAATCGGAGAATCGTAGTAGGACGAATTCAGAATTTAAAGTTTTAGAGTTTCTATGATTTTACAGTAAAATATTTATAAATATTTAATAAAATTTTTAATACATGCACAAAATAGTCACTAGGTTAGTATATGAATGATAAGTTTTTGTAGGGAGTGAAAAGGAAGAGTTTTGAAAAAAGAAGAGGATTTGTTTCCTCTCTATTCTGTAATTATTTATTTGTTTGATTTCTCAATGTTTATAATGATTAGAGGTGATAAAATCCAGCACTAAGTGGTGTGTAGTACTTTTCTGCAGACCTATTAATTAACATTTCTTGGATAAACATCTGTCATAATTGAATATTGGAAAATCTCAAACCAGCAATCTATTTTACAATTAATTGGTTATTAAGGGCTTTTAGGAAGTCCTTTTTAGTTTACAAATTTTAAGCTAACAATTCTTACAAAGAACAACAGAAAAGGTTAGGAAATGAATGAAGAGAAATGTTAAAGAAATGTAGTTTGGTTTTGTTCTCGTACATGTCACATACTCAATAATGTTATCCTTCTTCTTATTTCCAAAAAAAAAAAACCTTAGTAAAACGATTAAATTCTTTTAGATATAAGTAAACGTCTCGAGTTGAGCTCCTCTTCTATAAGGAGTTCTAAAACCTCTAAAGTAAACCTTCCTCTGTGGAGAGAAGACAGAAAAAGGATATTTTCTCACTTTCAGGCGGTTATCGTGTATTTTTTTTTTGTCTTTTGTAAGAATGAGCGAGAGTGACGGCCTCCCCGCTAAAACTTTTTCAGATATTCCTCCTTTCAAGGACGCTTTCACGAACCTTTTTTTTCCTTTTTACGGCGTAAATATGAACTAATGGAAGAAGTTAATTCACAATATATCGGATCTTGAAAAAAAAAATGAAAAAAAATATAGAAGAAAAAAACCCTATTACAAGTAGCAAGAGTTATTGTAAGCCTTTAGGGTCCAAAGAAAATGGACTAACATATTTTCCAAGTAGATGAGAGGTGTAGAATAAGAACGAACTTTTCAATATTCCATTGCTTTATAATTTTGGTTTAGACTTTATATAGTGGTCACCTTCCATTGCATAAACATTTTTTTTATTTTTTGCCCGGTATTCGGTACTTATATTTGGATCCGATTAATTCGGATTCGCACAGAAAATCCCGCATTGGAGGATAAAATGCTTCTAACAAAGGCGACTCCATACCCAAGGACACGAACTCGAGACATCTCGTTAAGGACGATGAGTTAACAACTTGAAATATACATATGGATTCTCTAATTTTCTCCAAGCTTTTTTATTTTCTTTTTTCCTTTTATATGAAGTGGTTTAATGTGTTACAATTAATAAAATAAACAAATATACTCAGCTAGTATGCTAGCTAACAGGTCAGGCTTAACCTGTTGTCACAATTTTATTTTCGCAATTTTCTATTCTTTACCTATTTAATATAATAATCAATCCACTACAACACTAATTATCAATCAGGATTATGTCAGTTATCCTGGTATAAAATTTGCAATTAAGAGTATTTTATGTTTGGTTGAGAGTATTAACTAAAACTAAGATAACTTTTACATTAGGATTATGGGATATCTATCACATACTGCGTAATAATTACAGGACTGCTAATTTTGTAGAACAAATATGATTTATTAAATATTTATGTTTTAGTATGGCAACAAGCGGGGATAGCTCAGTTGGGAGAGCGTCAGACTGAAGATCTGAAGGTCACGTGTTCGATCCACGTTCACCGCATTTTACTTTATGTTTTAGGTCTGCTGTTAGCTTTTCTTTGTTCTAATTTATTTAGACTTTCCCACATCCTTGGTAAAATATTCCGTCTTTTATACTATTTATCTTCGTAAAAAGGAAGACTCGTCTAATATGAGAAATCAAATATTGTAAAATTTGAACATTTCCATATAAACTTAGGTCACTTTAATTCAGTTGAAAAAGGAATTATAGTCATTGATTCAGCTTATAACCTAATTAAGATACGTTGAAAGATTTTACTAATCGTGAGTAAAAAAAGAGGGGAAAAGGGAACTAAAACAGGTGCATTTTTATTGATGTTAGTTCATCTTAATATTAAAATTATAACATTTAAGTGTATTGTTTTTGTGAGGTAATAACTATAAATTGGCAAGAAAATAGTCATTATCTCTGGTGTAACTCATGAAACCACTAATGTCATGAACTACTATTAATTACCCACTAAAAGTTAAAGTTTGTAACCACCAACCATGTTTATAATTTTATTATTATCCCACTACTTTATTATACATTCTATTGAAGAAATTTTACAACCATAAATAGTGGTGTTTCTTCCTTGTGTTGTGTATGAGAAATTGTTGTAGAGTGCATGAAAAAAGTGTGGTTGATGTAGTGAAAAAGAGAGTTGAGAAAAAGAGAAAATCTAAGTCTCCAACTTATTCTCTACAAAAGACAATATTATTTTATTAAAGGAAGGTATTCAATGTGGTATAGATTTGGACTCAACAATTTATCGAGAATCTGTTCGAGTCATACAACGTTGGGCTGTTGTATTTTAGAGGGGATAAGTCAATTATATTACATTAGACCTGTGAAAATGCTACTGCAGTAGGCATGAATCTCCTTAAGAGAACGAGATATTCGCGCCTCTACTTGAAGATTATATAATTATTTTTGTTCATCTTATTTTTCAACTATAGCTAATTGTATTTTTACCAACACGTTTATCTCGTGAAGTTGCAAACTGGAAAGCTTGTTAATTTGCTTTATTGTTGTACTTATTATTAATAAATTGTAGTTGAAAACTAATTCTGAAAAAGATAAAATAACATATAAACAGAAAATATAAACGAAACAAAAGTTAATTCGAGCCCACTAAATTCACAATATTTTCTTAAAAAATTTAATAAGTACCCAAGACTATGGATTATTTCCTACTAGGATAGAACGAATTACACACTGGTGTAGTGGTACTTCAAACTCCAGTATTTCAGTGAACACAAAGTTCGGTAGCAAATCACGCTTACTGTTGCTTTCTTTGAAGAGTTGGCAAATCAAAATGATTGTTTATGCAGAAAGACCATATCATAAATGACATAACATAAATAGCTAATTTATGCAATAATAAATCGGGAATTAAAGAGGAATGTGCCGAAGCTGAGCGAGCGACGACAGTGCGAGGCTTGCCTCTACAAAAGGGAACTAGTCGGGAATCAAAATTTTGACCACTCGACTGTTGCAGTGTAGACCCCGTCTCAAGTGTCTACTCCTTAAAGCGACGACTAACGAACTCGACCTCGTCCAATTGTGTTACAAGCAAGCGTCAAGGTCGAGTCCCCCCCCCCCCCATGAGGGGAACATCATTCCCTCGACCTGACCAACCAATATAGGGTACGATGAGCGTGAGGCCTTCAACTATAAATAGGGGAAAGAAGAGTCAGATGGGGGGAGGGGGGGGGGGGGACGGGGTACTTCTCCATTTTCTCTCTCTCCCCAAAAGGAAAAGAATATTCCTCTTTTCCAAAAAAGCTCTCGAGGATGACAAAAAAACAACAATTTTCCCTGAACCTTTTCAAGGAGAGGAAGGGTCGATTTTCATGATCAATAAAGTTTCCTAAATGTTATCTCAATTAAATCTACTATCTTGTTGCTTTAATTTTTGATTCGGTATTAATTATAGTTGGCTATGATTTACCCCTTCTTGTATATTGATTGATTTGCTTAATATTATTCGATAACTTTTTAAGTCAAACAATTTGGCGCCGTCTGTGGGGATTTTCTAGCGTAAACTCTTAGTTCTTCCCGGATCAAAGAAAAAGAAGCACCAAGAGTATAACTCGACTAAAACCAGAATCGACGGAAACGCACCAAACAGAGAAGATGGAGAAGCCTTCCCCCATTGTAGTTCCCACTCATCCTATCTGTCGTGTCAGGCTGAAAACCGAAACGCACCACAAACGAGAAATCAAAAATCAACCTGGAACAATATGAATGCCATGGTCAAGCAGACGAGCGTAACGCGAATACGATATATGACACAGGCCAAGTGCCTTCGCCAACAAAATAGCACAGTTCGACCTCACTCGAATTGAGACTCAGGTTAAAGGTCTTCGCCATCAAAATAGCATAGTTCAACCTCGCTCGAACTGGGATAGGCTAAGTGCCTTCGCCACAAAAATAGCGCAGTTTGACCTCGCTCGAACTGGAACTCAGGCTAAGTGACTTCGCCATCAAAGTATTATTGTTCGACCTCGCTCGAACAGAAACATAGGATAAATGCCTACGCCATCAAAATAGTACAGTTCGACCTCGCTCGAACTGGGACTCAGGCTTAGTGCCTTCACCATCAATGTATTATAGTTCGACCTCACTCAAACTGGGACTCAGGCTAAGTGTCTTCGCCATCAAAGTATTATAGTTCAACCTCGCTCGAACTGGGACTCAAGCTAAGTGCCTTCGCCATCAAAATAGCACAGTTCGACCTCGCTCGAACTGGGACTCAGGCTAAGTGCCTTCGCCACCAAAATAGCACAGTTCGACCTTGCTCGGACTGGAATTCAGGTTAAGTGCCTTTGCCATCAAAGTATTATAGTTCGACCACGCTCGAACTTAAACTCAGGTTAAGTGCCTACGCCATCAAAATAGTACAGTTCGACCTCGCTCGAACTGTGACTCAGGCTAAGTGCCTTTGCCATCATAATAGTACATTTTGACCTCGCTCGAACTGTAACTTAGGCTAAGTGCCTTCACCATCAAATTATTATAGTTTGACCTCGTTCGAATTGAGACTCAAGCTAAGTGCCTTCGTCATCAAGATAGTATAGTTTGACCTCTCCCGAATTGGGACTCTGGCTAAATGCCTTCGCCATCGGAGAATTACAATTCGACCTCAATCGTACTAAGACGATCGTCCATCGCCCGCAGCCAGATCACAAATCAATAAAGAACATGTCGTTACAAAGTAAATAACGAAAAAGAATCGTCTATTAATAGAACCAGAAATGCGGGCCATCGTCGCTTACATTTGGATCTGAGTTGGCCGAAAATGTCAAATGTACGAATAAGAAAATAACAAACAAATAAATGCCCATCGCTGTAACCAAAGGAATCAAACCAACACAGATAAATAAAATTATTTTTCACTTGGCGCCAACACCGCTGTCACCATCACCACCTTCATAAGGGCCATCATCGTTGCCACCGCTTGCACTTCCATCGACCTTAGGTGTCCCCAGATCATATCTGTAGCCGGCACGGGCTTCACGAGCTTTTTGGCAGGCCACCTCAACAGCCTCCTCAGAAATAATGCCCTCCTCTAGTAGGTTCTTAAAAATGTCGAGATGGGCTTCGGCGTAGACCCGAAGCTCGTGAGTCTGGCAGGGAACGTCGGTACGAGGCGGTCCAGCCAAGGCCCTCAAGCACTGGTTCTCCTCCTCCAAGACCGAAACCCGATCTAACAAATCCTGGGCCTCCTGATCAAGCTCGCCAATTCACCCCTCAAGCCTCTCCTCCCTAAGGGCCGCAGTAGAGCTCTCTGACTCTCGCTGGGACTCCTGAACACGAACTGCTTCCTCAAAGGCCACCGACCTCGTTGACGCATCCCTCTCTGTACGCTCCAGATAGATGACCTGACCTCCAGGGCAGCTAGCTTCGCTCTCCACTCAGCATCAATCTCCTCAGCTCTAGCCCAGCTTTGCTCCATCTCCAGCTTTAGTTCCCGCACTTTGCCTTGTCGATACTCGCACTCTGCGGCAACCCCTCTTCCCACTTCGAGCTCCTCACCCTTAAGGTGAATTCGCTCTTCGAGCTCACTCCTACTGCGGAGCAATTGCAATAGCTCACTATCCTTTCGCTCCAACTCCTTACCCAATGCATGGTTGCGAGGATAATTTCTTAAATGCTCATGCAGCTCACGACACCTATCGCGATAATGACGGTATTTCCCCATCATCTCTAAAAAGATCCTCGACCAAACGTTGGCCCTACGAATATTCTCCACTCCAAACATATGCAACTGCAAAACATAATAGTTAGAGAGATGCCCACTCCGCAGTAAAGGATTGACGGATTAAAAGTCTGGTATAATATACTTGTAAGCCCATCACGACCACCTCTTCCATCACGATGACGTCCGGAACCTCTCTTAAGGACTCATTCTTAGCCTCAGAACACAGTAGCCTGAAATGCTCCACCAACTCGCCCCTTTGGGCAAGAGGTTCATGTCAGTAGGAGCATCAACAAGGCGGGCCGACCCCTCCGCATTGACCACCGAATGGGTGACGCCTTCTTCGAACATTCGAACATCGTCGGGGTCCAAGTCGGATTCAGACTCATACTCATCAACCACCACGCTCTTCCCCTTCTCCACCGCCGGCGGTGTGGCACGATCTACCGAGGTTGATGGCGGCTCGACCAAGGTTATGGAAGTAGTCCCTAGGGATTGATCATCCGCCACATATGGATGCCATGCGACATCTGCAGAAAAAACTTCCGTTCAGGGTGCAGCAATAGTGGGGGACCTTTGGGCTCTGACTAGCAGGAATAACATCGACTGTCTGCTCCCCTTCTGCAGCAGACTCTGCAACAACACCTCTCTCTTGGCCCATTGGAGGAGAATCCAAGTTAATCACTATCGGGGGAGCCATCTCGAAGCCCACTCTTCGCTCTTTAACGGTCGGTCTTCCTCCCCGGTCGACGGCAACTCAGCTCGTGGACGAACAATACTAAATGGGCCTTCATACTAAGATATGTCCTGAGCTGGATTGGTGAAAGCCACTGATTCCACGGACGCCTCCCTCAAAGAAGGACGAGCTATAGATGCTGCACTAATGTGAGCAGCCACAACAGGATGACGGAACGCCAATTGATGGGCCCCCGACTCTGCGTATCCTCCCTAATCATAACGAATAAAGTTCAGAAAATAAGAAATAGACAAAAACGGTCCGACAGTAAGGAGGCAAGCTCACATGTAAGAGGCCTACGATCGAACTTCAGATGGAACGATGCCCACATACGAATCCTCACTATGTGGGGGAGGACAACCTCGACCCATTCCCTAATTCCCTCCAAGTGGGGCGGCGACACTTTCTTGATCAAAACATCAAAAATAAATCTGTAGGTAATGCAAGGCATAAGGAGAGTAAGACCAAAACAAATTTCGACAGCCAAGGGCAGATACTTATGCAAAAAATTCCATACTACTGGAAAGTCGGTCGGGTCCTCTACAAGATGCTCGATCCGTACAAAGAAGAAATTATCAGCAAAGCGGCGGTTGGTCCGGTCTCCATACCGACCACCAACCCTCTCAACCCACAAGGATGTCCGTGTATCAAAGTGCCTCGGATCCTTTGGGTGGCGAACGGGCTAAGCATGTGCCTCAGGGTGACTTCACGACCTGCTAGCTCCGCATATTTGATGAACATGAGGAAAATCTTATACAAGTAAAGAGAAACCTGGGCGGGGCACACCTTGTAGTAATGACAAAAGTAGATCACTAACATCGGGAGCGGCAACATGTACCCTACAAGGAAGGGGTAGGCATTGAACGAGCAGTACTTAGGGCGGTCTATCTGCATCCTATCATCTTTCCGGTGGGCAGTATCTCGCGTAGCTGGGGATGGCCCATCGTTCCTTCATCTCTTTTATCCCAGCCTCCCCCATAAGGGATTTAATATCTGAATGCTCCCTGCCCCCGTCAGCTCTGAAGTTTTCCACCACCCTCTATGCACGGAACAAAATCTTATCCACTGAGGGAACCTCTTCGTTCTCCATCAGGTCTAAGTCCCCATCCGCCGGAGCGTGATCCTAGGCCGCCGACGGGATGGCCGGAAGATTTTTGTGTGAAGAAGTTCCCGCCATCATTAATCTAGAGAATAAGGAAGTAGCTTTATCGGGAAGATAGGAAAACTAGAAGAAGATTGTGAGAGAAGAGGCAAAGAAAGAGCTCAGATTGACAAAGGGATGAATATTTCGAAAATCCTCTCGAGAACAGGCAAAAAGAAAGTGTGAAAGACAAAGTGCAAGGTTTAACCAATTTATAGGGCACGAATTCCCTGAGCGCGAAAACCAACGGTCGCCATTAGAATCTGACCAGTCGCAAAAATGATTCGGCTCCTCAAGAATATGCGCCATTATGAGTGTTATGTGCCATTATGGCTGCTCGTATGAAGCGACGCTTCATTTATCAACCACCATTTTGTCTTCGAAACCGTCGCGACGATATAAAAGGTATCGACGAAAAACCCCTAGGCTATTTCGAAACTTGTGGCATGACTAAGGAATGGTATACGAACCAAAACCCCAATATGACTACATCGCCAACGTAGTCCGTCCGTCGAGGTCGATAGTGTACGACCCCGACGGACGGATGGACTAGCTGTATTGGTCAAAAATTTGATCACTCGACCATTGCGGTGCCGATCCCGTCTCAAGTGTCTACTCCTTAAAACGACGACTAACGAACTCGACATCGTCCAATCCGTACCAATTACAAAGAAAGCGTCGAGGTCGGGTTCGTCATTCCCTCGACCTGGCCGACCAAGATAGGGTACGATGGGCGTGAGGCCTTTAACTATAAATAGGGGAAAGAAGAGTCAGATGAGGGGGGACTTCTCCATTTTCTCTCTCTCCCCAAAAGGAAAAGGATATCCCTCTTTTCCAAAAAAGCTCTCGAGGATGAGAAACAAATAACACTTCCCTGAACCTCTCCAATGACATGCAACGATGATTTTCATGATCAATAAAGATTCCTAAATGTTATTTCTATTAAATCTACTGTCTTGTTGCCTCGATTTTGATTCTATATTAATTATAGTTGGGTATGATTTACCCCTTCTTGTATATTGATTGATTTGCTTAAATATTGTTCGATAACTTTTTAAGTCAAACAGTCTTAAACCTATAGGTTCACGTAAATAGTGGCAGATTCAGAATTTTTTAATTATGGGTATTCAACTATTTTCAATCTAGATACTGTTATTGGGACTGCTAATTTTTCTATATAAGTATTGGCTCAAAAAGATAGATCTGCCATTGCACGTAAATACGTTAAGTTCTGCCTAAATTTCGTATCTATATAATAATATAAAGGAGGGACATAAGAGTGTGATGTGGCATTTCTAATATGTCAAGATTTCTATTTATCTGTTTTCTTAGAGTTTTGCCCTTTTAAGGCAGAAATAATAGTTTGCTGTTTAAAAAAAAATATCTTTTAACATTCCTTTTCGTAACAGACGCTTCTTTTTAAAATTACTTCGTAACAGTCACTCTTTAAATCATTCAAATTTTCATTTGTTTTTTCTTAAATTCCTTCTATAACAGGTAAATCTCATAAAGATGCCTTCCTGCTTTCCTCTTCTTCTGCTTCTTTTAATCCAGAGGTAAAATCTCTTTTGGGTAATTTTGGAATTTAGTTGTCTGCTTTTATATTTAGTTGATGTTTCATGTTTTTCTTGGGATTTCAATCTGTGTGTTCTGATTGCAAGATCTCTGATTATTATGTATTCCCACTTTAATATTTAAGACTTTGCCTTATTGTTATTTCACTTTTGGAATATTTCACAAAATGTTAGAGCTTTGGCTTTGATTCTTTTCGCCAATGACTTTGTAACTTCATTGTTTTCGAACATTAATTCTTTCACTAATTTAATTCACTTTTAAGTTTTGTGGTGAAGTTTTTTTAGAAAATATTTTTATTCAACAGTTGTTTGAATTAATTTCAATTTGATAATGCATTTGCATCTGGCTTTTGAGTTTTGTGGTGTTGGAAAAGTTTTTGAGGGGATCGGGATTGTATGTGAATCAGCTTGATCAGGCGCCTCATTAATTGTTTTAACAATTTATGTTTATCAAAAAATTAATTACTTTAACCTTTCATGTTTGCATGAAAATACTTTATAGATGGTTTGGACCAAAAAAAAATTAATTTTTTACCTTTGATCTATTGGTTTCTCTGTATTTCAAATGACGAGATATTCCAATAGCATATTTGGTTTCGATGATCGCTCTTTACGAGGCTCACGTAGCATGGAAGTAATAATTTTTCGACCTACCTCTCTTAATTATCCATCCCCGTTTCTAACTTTAGTTGATGCCATAAACTTTTCATTTTAATTATTAGGGAAGTGAAGAAAGATTTGTATGTTTTAAATATTTCGTTTCTTTAGCACTATCTTTTTACCATTTTTTGCTCTAAAGCAATATCTTTTATTGTTTACAGAAGTCTATTTTATTTAGAATAATTGTGCTTTATGTTAGGATTAACCACATTTTGCGAGAGTTATCTCGAATATATTAAATTATAATTTTAACCAAAATTCGCGAGAGTACATATTTGAGTTCATTAGAGAGAGAGAATGTGTATGTGTCTTTTTAAATTACATATTTTTTAAAGTTAAGGGGAAGGAGATGAATGAAATTTTAAAGCGATAATTTAGTTTAAGAAGGGTTGTATTACCATTACTATTACTATTACTATGCCTTTTGTATTGAAGTATTACGGATTTATCGTTATATTTTGTAGTGTTGGTTGATATGCGCATATCTTCAGTCATTTTTGATAAGCTGTAGATTAGATGATAATAATTTTTACGATCCTAACAAAATTAGTAGTATTTTTTTATTAAATATATTTATCTTTTAATATTTTATTTGGGAGTAGTTAAGTGCGTAGTAAATATTGAAATTGGTGATAGTTTGTGCACGAACATTCTTTGTCTTTATTAATTTTGTGGTGGTTGATGTTTATACTTTCGATTAGTTCAGATTGATATTTGAATCATTAATATTTTATATCATGCCACGTTTAATTGTTTGTATTGTTTTTTTACTTTTTATATTGCAAAGATTTGATTTTTTTTTATTTTCTTTTTCACTTTGTTATCCTAAAATTGATCTTGAATTTGGATTTGCAAGATGTTTGAGACAAACAAAAGGTCTTGAAGACCGCCTTTGCTTTTCCAGGTATTGAAACAGCTAAATTTTTTTTTGGTTTTTTCACCAATAAAAATTTCATGCTTAAATCGTAGAAGATTTTAATATTAATGCAGCTCCAGTTTAATTATCCCTTTTTTCTTTCTTCCAAAATTTTTTTTTACGATAGTTGTTCAACATAGGTTCACAAACTTATAATACTTTGGTTAGAATTATAGTATTAAGAGTTGTTGCCTGCTAAAATGTCCCATTAGGACTTGAAACTTGCAAGTAATGCTTTTAATAGCACCCAAGAGTGTGATTTAACATAGCTGTGAATTAATAAATAAAATTATTTTAATAAAATTCCCATAGGCGAAAATAATATATGTAAATGTACTCGATGGAAGCACCTTTACGAGCATAGGCATTAATTTAATTTGATTTAGCAATAAGGAATGGATTTAATTTTGGAAATCACATGAGTTGGTGGTGTCTCACCTTTTCCCATATTGAAGGTGGTCGTTTTGCATCTTAGATTAGGCAGTTAACACATACACCAATGGCTAGCTAGATATTACAGTTAATAATTAATGAATAAATCAGTTTGGCTACACATCTTTGTACTCTCCATATGTAACAGTTTTTCTTTCAATCTCCCTTTTTTCTATTTTCCTATTTCATTTTATTGTAAGAAGAAAAATTAGATTAATTATTCTTTTTAATCTCCTGTGTTTCCTTCTAATGTCTCAAAACTTTTTCATTACTACATAACGATATATATTTTGTAATATTTATTTTTTTAAAATATTTTCTCATGTGTAATTGAAAGGTATTTGATACTCCCTCCGTTTCAATTTATGTGAACCTATTTCCTTTTTAGTCCGTGCTAAAAAGAATGACCTCTTTCCTTATTTGGAAACAATTTACCTTTATGCAATGATTTATAGCCACACAAAATAAAGGTGCCTCATTTTACACCACAAGATCAAAAGTCTTCTCTCTTTTCTTAAACTTCGCGCCCAGTCAAATGAGTTCACAAAAATTGAAACGGAGGGAGTAGTATTGTTAACTTTATAGTATTTGATTTCGTTTACAATCGCGCGAGCGCGGACAATTTTACTAGTTTAATTATATTGCACGTATATGATACTTAGATGGGACCACGACCTACTAAAGCATTTAGATTTTAGAGAAAAGGTAGCATGACATGCAAATTTTAGAGCGCTTAAATTCAATCGTACTTTGCCATCTACAAGTGGCAAGAGTTATTGTTAGCCTTTAAGGGGTTCAAAGGGGAGTCAAGATATTTCAAGTAAATGAAAGTGATATCGCTCCACTTTTCTATTCTTTGCCTATTTAGTACATAATCGATATCCACTATACGAGTTCGTTTGGATTGACTTTTTTTTTTTTTTAATATACGCTAATCCAAAATAATTTTTAAGTAATTTTATAATGTTTAGATAAAGTAAAAAAAATACTTTTAAACACTTATTTTTAAGCTAAAAGACAAAAACAAGCCAAAAGCTAAAATTCCTAATTTGTGACTTAAAAGTTATTTTGGCTTAAAAGCCACTTAGAATAAGCTCATCCAAACAGGCTTACCAACCAGGATTAAGACTGTTATCCCGGTATGAAATTTGTGATTAAAACTATCTTATATTTGTTTAAGGATATTAGCTAAAAACTAGGATAACATTTATACTAGAATTATGGGATTATTTATCCCATATATAAGGCCAGGCAAATAATCACGGTTATAATCCCAGGCACCCTATAGTGAATATATGGATTTGTTAGACAAATGGATTGTTATATAGAAGAAATATGTTTCATATGGACAGCATGCGGGGATAGCTCAGTTGGGAGAGCGTCAGACTGAAGATCTGAAGGTCACGTGTTCGATCCACGTTCACCGCATTTTACTTTTTGCTTCTGGTTTTCGCCATTTTAAATTATTTTAGACTTTTGTGAGATTTTTCTTTTACATTTTCTCTTTCCATCGCGCTCTGGTCAGTAAATATAAAGTCTGATAATCGAAATGAACATGATTAAGAACAAGAAATTATTGGTTTTTTAAAATATCAATTAAATTTCACTAAAAAATTTTAAACCAATTATAAAGATTTTCATAGTAAATAAGCTCATGATTCGGTTTCTATATATATCTTTGTAATCATGAAAAATCAAAAGATTGTAAGGTTAGTACACTTCCGTATACACTTGGCTCACTTAAATAAGTTGAAAAAGGAATTAGTTAAGTTATAAGCCGTAGTTTTGTTTAATGACGTAATTAAGATACCTAGAGAGATTTTAATAACAATCATATGAAGTGCGTTCGCTTTAAGCGTACTTCATATTTATTCCATTTTTATTCAGGAGGTACATATTCAAATGGGTGAAAATTATTTACATCCCCCAAGTTTACTTTAAAAATCAAATTCATCTTCTAACTTTAAACAATTATCATTCTGCTTCTCAAATCAAATGTGACTTCTTAAAATACCCATTTTACCGTTAAATTTTTTATCTCTTAATTATTTTTATTCTTTAATATAATAATATTTTTATATTTTAATTTATGTTATCGACTTACCTATAAACAAATAAAAAAAAGTTCTCCGAAACCAAAAAAAAAGTAATAGTAGTAGTCTAGCATATAAGTTAATGATGTTCAATAGTCAAATAAATGAGAAAAATAAAAAATTACAATAAATAATTTACTCGTATCAGTAATATTATTAATAGCAACCGAAACTCGATCTATTTACAAAAGTGAGAATAAAAGAGAGTGAAACTTTTATAAATTAAACAATGCAAATAATAAAATTTAATGGACGAAAAATAGAGTAAATTTTATAATAAATTTACAAATATTATCTATTTATATGTTACATAAACTTTAGTTATTATTTACAATGAATCTAGTAATTACAATCAAAATTTAAAAATTTATATACACATAGAGAACAATAAAAATACTGATAAAATCACAAACATTGGCATACACTATGTGCATTTTAATATACATAATATTAAATAATGTAATAATAAAGTAAGAATATATTTTGTAATAAATTCATAATATGATTATTTTATTTATAATGTTAGTGAACTTAGAATAAATTATATAATGAGTTATAATATTTTTAATATATGAATAATTACATGCATTAAAAAATATCTAAATAATATATAAGGGGAGTCAAAATTTTCAAAGATAAATGTCACGACCCAAATCCGGTCGTGATGGCGCCCAACACTAAAGTTAGGCCACCCAGACCAACTACTGTTTTCACAATTAAAGATCAATCCCAAAAGGACATCTCAAGAAGAATATATGAGTCAACAGATACTCCAATAATAATAATATGAATAATATACTAAGAAGTGCGAAAATGAAATAACACTCCCAAAGATCTAGGGTCACGAGTCTAGAGCCTCTTAACAAAAACTGGATAGAAATAGAATATTGGATAAAACACTCAAGTCTGAAACATAAAAGTAATAACTGAATGGAATGAGAAGCTAGGTTTTGCGAATGTCGGCAGCTACCTCAGCAACTCGAAATAACTCTGTTGAAGCTGGAGTACTCGTCTATCCCTCCTGTATACCTGAATCTGCACACAAAAGCGCAGGGAGTAGGGGTGAATACTAAGTACTCGGTGAGTAAAAAGTATATATTAATAGCTGAAAGCAGAAAATCCACAGAGTAAAGCTAAACTACAGTCCGATTCCTCCTACGAACTAGCAACAACAACACATCACAATTAGCACAGATAGTTCACAGATAAAAATGCAATGCGATACACATGACCACTACGGCGCGTAGCCCGATCCATTTAACGTCGACGACACTCACTGGGGTTCTGTACATACTCCGGAGGGGCTCCTACAGCCCAAGTGTAATATATCATCTACTACGACGTGCAGCCCGACCCTTAGATCATCTGCTGCGGCGTGCAACCCGATCCGTCCTCAATCCACAACATGCATATGAGTCACACAACAGTTCACATTATTTATCTCCAGGTTCCAGTTCATTAATAATGAAAATACTTTCATTTCTATTTAATTTTCCAAGAACAGGTGACTTAGCATTTCAACATGGTGATTTCAAACCAAGACTGAGATCAGTGATTAAGCAAATCAAGCTATCACATATATATCTATCCCATAGGGATACTACAGGTTGGCACTAGGCCCCAAACATGGCGTACAACCCACAAATATATCTAACACAGTGTGTGTTTCAATCATATATAACATGTTATTCATATCCGGGATGGACCAAGTCTCAATCCTCGGTCATAATCAATCCCGCTCCTGCCACGGGGTACGAGCCACGCCCTACTAGCGTCACAATGTGCTAAGCCGGGGTTTCGAACCCCCAGGCCACTATATACACTAACTACTCACCTCTAGCCGGCCGTGGACTCGTCCGCAATGCCCTTTCCCTTTGAATTTGCCGCCTCGTGCGTCGAATCTCCAATGTTTTCCCGACAAAATGCTCTTACTTCTCGTCCAAAAGCTCTCCAAAATGCTCAATTTTTATGAAAAAATAGGTTTTGCTCGCGGGGGTTCTGTTATTAAACCCCTATGTCAGACCTAGAATTTACCCTATGTGAATGCGGCACCTTGCACGCGATCGCGATGAACAATTTATTTCCAGGCCCTTATTTGCCTTACGCGATCGCAGGAGTCAGTCCGCGATCGCATTGAATCAATTTACCCTCTTACGCGATCGTAGGATCTACTACGCGATCGCGATGAGTACTTGCCTAAGCCTATGCGATTGCAGCCCACCTTACACGATCGCATAGAGCAAATCCTGGCTTCCCCAAAACTCCTCTACGCGATCGCAGCCCTATGCTCGCGATCGCAGTGAAGAAAATCACTGGCAGCTTCTGCTGCAATTTCTGCTACAATTTTTCTAACTAAAAATCCCCGTTGGGCATCCGAAATCATCCTAAGACCCCCGGGACCTCAACCAAAAGCACAAATACATCACATTACCTCATTCAAACTTGCTCGTAACATAAAAACATCATCGAAAATATCAAAATCATCATTTTCACATGGATTCAAGCCTAAGTTTCTTTAAAACTTTTGAAACTAACATTCGATCTGAAACCCGACCTAAACACCTCCGAATGACCTGAAATTTTGCACGCATATCCAAAATGACCTACCGTTCGGATTTCGCCAAAATTCAACCTTAGCCAATTCAAGCCTAAAACTACACCGAACCTGCAAATTCGATTCTGATTGCTCTCCTAAGTTATAAATGATCCCTCGAAACTAGTCAAATTATCAGAATTGAGTTCTAAGCTGTCTAACTCATCGGTCAACATTCGGTTGACTTTTCCAAACTATTCTTCTCATAAAGAGGTTTATGGCCTCATTTCTATCTAAATTTTCTCCGATTTGCTTCTAACTATCCAAAAACATATAAATTTGCATATTAAGGTATTAAATGAAGAAAACAGGGCGGTAACACCAGTAACGACGGGTCGGGTTGTTACACTCTCCCCAACTTAAGTAAATGCTCGTTCGGGAGCGGGTCAAGAAACAAACCTGGAGTCTCAAATAAGTGTGGATATCTGCTCCACATGTCCTGTTCGGTCTCCCAAGTTGCTTCCTCCACAGGACGACCTCTCCACTGCACTTTCACTGAAGCAATGTCTTTGGATCTCAGCTTACGAACCTGTCGACCCAAACTAGCTATCGGCTCCACATCATAGGTCAAGTCCTCATCCAACTGTATCGTGCTGAAGTCTAACACATGTGGGGGGTCTCCAACATACTTCTAGAGCATAGATACATGGAACAACGAGTGAACTCCTGACAAGCTGGGTGGCAAAGCAAGCATATAGGCCACCTCCCCAACTTTCCTAAGCACCTCAAAAGGTCCAATGAATCTTGGGCTCAACTTTCCTTTCTTTCCAAACCTCATAACGCCCTTCATAGGCGAAACCTTCAGCAACAGCTTCTCACCTACTGAATAAGACACATCTCGGACCTTCCGGTCCGCATAACTCTTCTGACGCGACTGAGCTGTGCGTAGTCTCTCCTGAATCACCTTCACCTTGTCTAAGGCATCTTGGACTAACTCTGTCCCCAACAATCTAGCCTCGCCGGGCTCGAACCAACCAACTGGAGACCTACACCGTCTCCCATATAAAGCTTCATACGGTGCCATCTAAATGCTGGACTGATAGCTATTATTATAAGCAAACTCTGCAAGAGGCAAGTAATCAGCCCCTGAACCACCAAAATCAATGACACAAGCATGCAACATATCCTCCAGTATCTGAATTGTACGCTTGGACTGCCCATCCGTGTGTGAATGGCTTTGGGTATTGTGTGCAACTATTGTGAATGGAAGTTATCACTTCATGTGTTTGAGTTACATGGTATATCATATAATTACACTTGAGGTTGCAGGTAGGGGTTATTACAACTAGTTCGAGCCTATTTATAGTATAGGTGTGAGTTTTTAATCGTATTGATGGTTATGTGATCTTATGGTTTATGGGTAGACTGGATTGTTTAATTTTAGTTAAAATATTTTATCGGACCTATATGAGATAGGGTGGTGTGGGATGACCCTCGAGTATATGCATGGTGAAGTTATTCAATAATTTGTTGGCTTTTAGAAAAACTTTGGGTACGTTCAAGGACAAATGTGTGTTTAAGTGGAGGGGGGGAGGGGGATATAACAACTCGACCGGTCATTTTCAGCTTTTGCACTTTAATCGCAAGTTCTCGGGCATGACTTTCCCTGTGTAATGTATTATGACTGATGTTGATTGTTGGTTTTGGTTTCAGGAAAATCGGAATGAATTTGAAAGAACAGTTCCAGTTGAAAGCTTTGAATTTGAAAGGTTTGATCAAGAGTTGACTTATTTGTATATGAGCTCATATCGGAATTTTTATGATTTGGTTAGATTTATTGGGTGATTTATGACTTAGGAGCGTGATCAGAATTGGTTTTGGAGGTCCGGAGTAGAATTTGGCTTGAATTGGCGAAATTGAGATTTTGGCAATTTCTGGTTGGTGATTTTGATCTGGGAGACGGAATGGAATTTTGAGAGCTGCAGTAGCTTCATTATGTCACTTGGGATGTGTGTGAAAAATTTTAGGTTGTTCAGACATTGTTTGATGGGTTATTGATCGAAAGGGTAATTCAGAAGTTTTTGGAAACTTATGCTTGAATTCGATGAGTTTTGAATAGACTGATGTTATTTGAGGTGTTGTGATGATTGTAACAAGTTTGAATGATATTATGGATTATGTTGGTATATTTGGTTGAGGTCCCGAGGGCTCGGGGTGAGTTTCAGATGTTCAATCGGACCATTTAGTGCCTTAAAAGATAGTAGAAATTGGAGGTTTCAGTTACTGGTATGTTGTTGATTGCGATCACATTAGAACTATCGCGATCGCGTATAAGCTTTTGGGAGCAGTCCATTTTTGTTTTTCGCATTCGCATAATTTGGGATATGATCGCATAGTTGGGTGAAATTGTTCTTCGCGAACGCATAGTGAAGGCCGCATTCGCATAGAGTAAAAAGGACCTTAGGTATTGATTGGAAATTTGTTCATCGCGAACGCGGAGTGTGGTACGCAATCGCATAACGTAATTGCGTTCGCATGGGATCTGTTGCATCCGCATAGGTTTTATTTTGGGAGTTGAGTTGTGTACTTCGCGATCGCAAAGGTTTTCCCACGATTACATAGAAAAAATATTGCCTGCGCATAATGTTTTTAAAGTCATCTTGTTCGTGAATGTGGGTGTATCCATAGCTGCTCATTTTGGAGATTCTTGAAGGAAATTAAAGAGGGATTCAAGGGGAAACGACTTGAGGTAAGAATTTTGGTCTTAAAACGTGAATATATTGTGAAATCTACCTAGAAATTTATGGAAACTAAGCCTAAATTGAAGAAGTAGGGCTTGAAAAATTGGACTTTTGAATTTGGGATTTGAAGGACCATTTGAGGTCGGATTTGAGAACTTTTGGGCTGTATGAACTCGTGAAAAGATAAGGAATCGATTGATGTGAAAATTTTTGGGTTTCGAGAAGTGGACTCGGGGCTTAAGTTTTGGTAATTTCGGGATTTGTGCCCGTTATTGAATATTTTTGCTTGGGCTTTGTTCCCTTAGTATATTGTGATGTATTTGCTCTAATTTTGGATAGATTCGACGCGCGTAGAAGCCGAGTTGAGGGGCAAAGGATTCGCGAGCTAGAGATTTCGCCAGTTCGAGGTGAGTAATGACTGTACATGATATGAAACTCCGGATTGGCACATTGTAGTGCTATATTGAGGTGACTTGCATACTGGAAAGCGAGCGTGTGGTAGAGCACCGTTGGAGATTGTGACTTGGTCCGTCCCGATTGATGAATTTATCGTGTATCTGACTAAAACTTGTTTTCGTCATGATTTGTGATGATTGCCATATTTGGGCTTCGTGCCAATTATTTGCAACCTTCGGGGATTATTATTACTGTTTTGACTTATTACTAGAACTCAGTCATGCTGTTTTCCACTCTTTTATAACTGAGCCATTTTTACTCAGTTTTGAGACTTAAATAATACTTCTAAATGAAATTTTGGGCTGGGAACTACTATTTTACTAATGCCTGAGAGGCTTGTGATGATTTTATCTGACTGAGTGAGGCTGAGGGCCTGTGTTGTGAGGATACTATGGGATCGGACTGCGCGCCGCAATAGTGTTATACGGATATCGATATGAGGCTGAGGGCCTGTATTTGATGCCACGAGATGGCTTGATATTTCACTTGGGCCGTAAGGGGCTCCTCCCGGAGTCTGCACACCCCCAGTGAGCACCATCGACAAAATATATGGATCGGATTGCACGCTGCAGCGGCTACTATATGATACTGATCTATGTGTTTACTTTGTTTCATTAGTCTGCCATTATCTGTTGTTTGTGTTACTTCACGGGGTATTTACCTGATTGCCTGGCATTATCTGTTGAGTGATTGTTTTGCCCAATAGGCGGATTTTCTATGCTTATCTACACTAATTGTTTTGCATTCATTTGTGTAATTGTTGAAAAGTCATTTTCAAATGAGGTTTAAACCAAGCTAAGACATTTTCTAAAGATTTTGCAGCTTCACTGCTTTTCTCAAAGGGATTTATACTACTTCTATATAGCATGATAATTTGCCTTACGTGATTTCTTACCGCTCAGTTATTATTTACCTTTACTGCTCACTGAGTTGGAGTACTCACTTTACTCCCTCACCTCACATGCAGATGTATGTATTTGTTCCTCGGTAGTGGGTTTTGAGCTGATCGGAGGCTAAGTTATTAGAGTTTAGTGAGGTGACTGCCAGCGTTCGCAGCACCGCCTTTCTTCCTTTTGTCTACCGGTCCTATTTTCTTGTATATTTCAGACTTTGTAATTGTATCTATATTTTAATAGATGCTCGTGACTTGTGACACCCCGGTTTGGGTTGTGTTGCGTTGTTCTTCCGCTAATTATTATCATTGAATCATATTTAAACTACTTATGAATTGTTCGACTGTTTTAAAAGGATGAATTAGGTTTAGTTGACTGGCCTTGTCCCCACGAGATGCACCATTACGACCGGGTCTGAGTTTGGGTCGTGACATTATTTTTGAAAGAAAAGGAGTAACAATTTTTCTTTTTCTTTTTTCGGGTATAGTAAGTCCAATTCGAGCTTAATTTTTGCCAAGTAATGGCCAGTAAAAAAGTTACTTTTTACACCTCAAAATTAATTTGCCGTTGCCGTTAGCCCGTTCTACCTATCTTTCCTGTCGCCACTTGAATCTCCAAATTCAAACTTCAAATATACAATTATTAATACCGCCCTCTCCATTTTTGAAATTTCTATAACGGCCACTTCCTCTTCTTCCTCAATCCCTCCCCCCGGAACTCTCTCTGCAAGTCTCTCCAATAAATCCTTTCGAAATTCCTAAAATTGAAAACCCTTTTTGCTCTGAATTCATATATTTATTGCTGCAATGGCGACTCTTACTCCTGGAATTCTACTGAAACTACTCCAATCTATGAACACCGGTACACGTGTCACCGGCGACCATCGTACGCCGCTCCTTCAAGTTATCGGAATCGTTCCGGCGCTTTCCACTTCCGATTCACTCTGGCCACACCACGGCTTCTATGTACAACTCTCGGACTCACTCAACTCCACTTACGTCTCCCTCTCGGACCGCGACACTGATCTCATCCTCACTAACCGGCTTCAGCTCGGTCAATTTGCTCATGTTGACCGGTTTACCTTCGATTCTCCTCCTGTTCCACGTGCTGTGAACCTCCGCCCTATCGCTGGCCGCCATGGCTTTATCGGGTCGCCTGAACCCTTAGTCGCTAAAATTTCAAATGGAGGGTTTCTCATCCAGCCCGTTTCAGATTCGGATCCTATTTCTGTTTATTTGTCAAAAAATGGAAGAACAGAGTCGGGTTCTGTCCCGGGTCCAAAAGATGGGAAGGAAAAAGTGAGGGTTAGAGAAGTTCTTGCACCAAAAGAAAATGTTGAAATTAAGGACGATTTGAAGAAAAAACCTTCTGAAAATGTTCATCAACCGAGGAGATTTTCGTCTCCAGCATCAGCAAAGCAAAGGTCTGTACTCGATACTCAGTAATTGCATATTTACAATATAGGCGCGGTGATCAATTGAACCTTTTAATTAACATTTCCTTTTAATTCACAGGTCGGTATCAGCAGGAAAGAAGAACGTGGGAAGTGGTGAAAGGGATCCATCACCGGCCGTTAAAGTGAAGAGATCGGCATCACCAGTGCCATCAAAATGTGTGGTACCAAGTTTGGCGGCTGCGAAAGAAGAGAATAGGAGCACAGCAAAAGAAGCAGCTATTATAGTGCCGTCAAGGTACAGGCAGCCGTCGCCTACAGCAACGAGAAGGCAAGGGAGTCCGTTGGTGGCAAGAAGGATGTCGTTGTCGCCTGGACGACGGTTGTCTGGTGGTGTTAAGGTTTCACCTGCTGTTGATTCATCCGGGAAGAAGAAAATGGCCGCTATTGCTGCTGGAATTTCTAAAGTTTCTGAGGCGATTGTGGGGTCCGGTAAATCGAGTAGGAAGTATTGGGATGAAGGGACGCCGAGCAGTGGTGACTCTTTTGAACAAACAGAGAAGGTTTTCTCAAAGAAAAAACCAGATATTCAGGCAATTCTGAGAACTCAGGTGATATTTCTTGATAATCTCTTGATCTTATGGAAATCTGATTACTTCATGATGCGGTGAATGCAATGTTATTAAAGGCATATGCTTCATAGCTGAAGCCATATGCTTTGTAGAAGCGTGTACTTAAAATAATGATATGCAAAGCGATCACAATGAAGAGTGGTCCGTTCTTTGAATATCAATTTGAGGAGTTGGATTAGTATCGGGATTATAGTACACTATATATTGCAATTAGTTAGGATTTGATTGTAAGTTGATCTTCACGGTACTAAATTCATAAATGTATGGTAATTTTTAATATTGTGAAATGTAAGCTTGAGCTATATGTATTGGTTGATAATTAATTCAGAATATGTTTTATACTCCCTAAATTTGTGCCATTTTGTCACAAAAAAATGCTACATTCAGCACCCATTGAATTAACCCACTATTTACCATTGAACATACTCTTATTATAAACGCTTATACTATGATACTTTTGCTTATGTTAAATTTAAGCACTAGTTATTAGTTTCGGATTAATAATAGCCTAAGAAATTATGTTCATTTTACAGGCTGCTATTTCGAGGCGTCTGAGTGATGTAAGCAGTCATGCTGATGATCTTGGAAGTGAAGGGAAAGTAAAATCTGGAGTTGCTGAAAATTTCCCGGACACTGAAAAGCCTAACAATGTAGCTCCAGTCATTCCAGTTCATGAGAAGAAGTGGACTGATGGAAGTGTATCTCTAAATTCTGTGTCGTCTGAACTTGCTAAGCTTGGAAAGGTATAGATGAAACCTTTTAAATTGAAAATGCTACTATCCTGTACTAGCTAGTTTTGCATCTGCTGATTGCATTGGGCTAGAGCAAAACCATAATAATCTTTTTGTTGAAATAATTGAAGTTTATTCTTCTCATTTGTGACTAAAAATGATAACTCAATACATCTTAGTGCTGGTCATGCATACTGATCTTTCCTCATTTCAAAATGTAAATAGTTTGGGAAAAGATTAATGAAATTAGCTGGGCATATTTGGCTGTGTTTTATACATATACTAATGATGATTCGATTGGTCAATTTGCTGGTGTAGGAGGCTATGCAAAGGAGAATAGTTGCTTCAACAGCTGCAGCTGAAGCCTTGGAAGAGGCCCTTGCCACTGAGACTATTGTGAGAAATTTGAGGTAAATGTCACCACCCCTTAGAGCTTTGCCATCTCATTATTATGCCGAAACGTAAGACAACTTTATTAGTGTATGCCACTAATAACTTTGAGCTCAAGCAAAATGAAGATAGCCAATCTTCAATTACTAGGATTTACCTAGTCAATATGGAGCTTTGCCCATGGTAATTCAGATGAAAAACTACACTTTTTTAGGCTGTCTGTGGGGTTGGAGGAAGGAGGAGGGTTAAGAATGCGTCTAACTTCCTCGTCATCTTGAGCACATTCAAACTAATGTAGTTGCCCACTCAAAAATTGATGCTTATGAATTTGTTGATCTTTTTGTTTAATTATATATACTAGGTTTTTGAACAGATCTGTTATCAGAATTTCTTCAGCTTAATTCTTGTTTAGAGAGGAAAACATGTTGGGACTTTAAGGAAATTAAAATGTATGCACCCTTGAGGTAATTTTCTGTTTGCCAAAATAGAATATAAGAAAAGGAACATAAAGGAAAGAGAGGAAACATTTCGTTGCTTAAAACATGCAAATGGGAATTGAGAAATTCGTGTTGGACAAAACTTTAGTTTTCTCTTTCATTTTCTTAAGTTCTGTCTACTTTTTGCAGTATGTTTTCAGATCTACACTCAACATCCAACCCGAAAAATCCTCTACCAACTATTGATCGTTTCATGTCAATCTACGAATATGTAGTGAAATCAACAAATGTTGTTGAATCAATCACCAGCAATCGCGGGGTGCAAAAATCTAATGAGAATATGATAACGGAGCAACCAAAATCATCACTTCTTTGGGTGGAGGCTGCTTTGGCAACTGATCTTGAAATTGTCTCTCTTTTAACAAATCAGAACAGTGGAACTCAATCAGCATCATTGAAAAGCTCTCCAATATATCAATCAGCAAAAACATCTAATAAGAATCCTTCGATTGTTTCAGCAGTCACTGGAACTTGGACAAGAGGTAATGGGATGAATGAGACAGTAGAACTCGCAAAGAAGTTGCAATCTGAGATGCAAATGTGGTTCATCACTTTTGTTGAAGAGTCATTGGATGCAGGTTTTCGTGTGTTCAAGAGTTGCTCCATGACTTCTGATGGAGGTTGCAACTCTGGTTCAATTACAGCCATTTTGTCACAACTCAAGCGAGTCAATGCCTGGTTGGATCGCGTAGTCTTAAAAAAGGATGAGCAATTGATACAGAAGATAGAGTGTTTGAAACGAAAAATTTATGGATTTGTCATTCAGCATGTAGGAACAACTGCTGAAAATTCAACTCCCACATCTGCATCCTAAGATTTGTGTTCCTCTTTCAGTTTTTTTTTCTCTTTCTTCATTGTAAGAATAATTTTTAGCGGAGTTGAAGAATTTCTCCATTCTTCAAAGTAGAATAGTAGTTTATCTCTGTTTTATGTATCAATGCGCTCTTGGTACGTTTATGGTGTGATGGACTATGATTGTGGTGTCAGGAGTCCATGAACACTCTTGTTCATTGTCACAAGAGAAGGCAATTTGGATAAGGGGAAGGGTACTGTTTCCAATGATTGTGGTGTTAGAAGTCCATCTACAAAATACATTCCGACTTTCGGATAAGGAGAAGGGTCCCTTTTCCAATCTAAAGAGAGTAAGTCAGCTGCTTGACCTTGTTTTCATGTACAATGCATCTATTCCTGCATTTGAATTGAACTAACCAAAACTTGGGGCCATCTTATATCAATTATTTTATGTTATCCAAATTCAGTTGGAATATGGGGGGGGGGGGGGTGAGCAACTTTATCTGTGATACATTGATACTGTGAAATATTGCAACCGTGCAAGGTAGTGGTAAGTTTTGTGCACGCCCTACCCGCCCTAGATCCTACTTGTGGGATCACACCGGATATATTACTATTGTAATAGATGGTTCAACAGGATCAAATCCAATTCACCAATATATGGGGAAAATTAGGTTTGTTATTTCTATATTGGAATTGAGAAGGAAAGAAAGTTCACTGTCACACTGAATTTTCTATTCCCATAAAACAAAAGGCACTTAAACAGCCATAAGGGTGTGTACCTCAAATAACAAAATTTTATTGTCTGGTAATATGAGTATAACATGATATGAGATATTATATATCAATATTATTTCTCTTCTGCCGCACTTATGCCTGTAAAATTTACAGCCAGGGGGAGTTGTAAATGGGAGTGGCTACAGATTTAACTTGAAGATACTTGTGAAGTCCTTCCATTCCTAAATCCCTTTCAAAGCCACTGGATTTGTATCCTCCATAGGGGCAATCCGGATCGAAAGCAAAGTAACAGTTTATCCAGATAACACCAGCTCGAATCGATCTTGAAACTGTGTTGGCAATGTTCAAGTTATTTGTCATAACACCAGCTGCTAATCCATACTGTGTACAATTAGCTCTCTTGATCACTTCCTCTACCGTCCTGCCATTTGTCACATCATTAGCGATATGATTTAAGTTATTCATATAGTTAAAAGGGGAACCTTGGCATAGCTGGTAAAGTTGCTGCCATGTGACCAGGAGGTCACGTGTTCGAGCCGTAAAAATAGCCTCTTGCAGAAATGCAGGATAAGACCGCGTACAATAGTGGGAGCTTAGTGCACACGCTAGTTACTATTTTATCAGGTTATCAGTTAAGCATTAGCTGTATTATAAAGATTCATACGTCAATGCATAGAATTTAAACTTCGATATGATTTAAGTTGAACATTTACTCTTTGGAAATGCTAATAAGGGAGTGAACTTACTTGAACTTCATTACTGATAAAACAGGTCCAAATATTTCTTCTTTTGCAATTGTCATATGATCCTGCCAAAATCATTAAGAAGATATATGACACGCTGTATTTTTTATCTCAGCATTCAAATGCAAAAAATGGTAATTTTCGAGTACTTACTTCTACATTGGTGAATATGGTTGGCTCAATGAAATAACCCTTCCGATCCAACGCGTTGCCCCCGGTTAACACTGTTGCGCCCTCCCTCTTTCCATGTTCAATGTATGAAAGTACTCTCTCAAACTGTTTCTTATCGACCTGCATCAGGTAAATAGTGATTTAAGAGTAAACACCTACGCAATTTTTGGTTATGTCAAGTAGCAACATGTTGAAAGAACAGTTCAAATGTATACTTGAGGTCCTTGATGAGAATTTGGATCAAAAGTATCGCCAACCACCCATGTTTTCGTTATCTCCACCAATTTCTTGACAAACTTATCGTAAATTCCTTCTTGGATGAAAAGACGAGATCCAGCCACACAAACTTCTCCCTGAAAAAAAAGTGAACGCGAGGAACACGGCCTCATTGATGTGTTTGAGATATACTAATAAGCAATCAGAATGAGATGAGTGCAGTTTACCTTGTTATATAGAATTCCAATTAGAGCAAGAGGTGCAACTTTTTCCACATCTACATCATCGAATACTATAAAAGGCGACTTGCCTCCTAGTTCTAGTGAAACAGGTTTCAAATTGCTCAGCGCTGCAGCTTGCATTACTAGACGCCCAACTTCTGTCGAACCTGTGAAGCTTATCTGAATAAAGCACAAATTTATTAGCTGGTATGATTCGCCAAGGCGGTACTCTTAGCTTTCAATTGCCGTTCTTTTTTCATGTGCGAATATGTCAATTAGGAATCACCTTGTCTACATCCATGTGCGAGCAAAGTGCAGCACCAGCAGTTGATCCAAATCCTGTCACGACATTGATCACGCCATCGGGAACACCAGCCTGTTTCAAGAAAGTAACATTGAAGAGGAGAAAACATAGTACTCAGTGTCATAAAACTAAAGGAAGCTGCTAACTTAAGGTATGACCTGAGGTGGATTCAGGATTTTGATTAAGATTCTCAGTTAAAATTCATTAGATTTTGGTAGTTGTATATCTACATATGCCCCCAAAGGTATCCCCTGATCTGAGGATGAGCCATGATCCGGCCTAGCCTGGCTCGTGTAGTTCCAACAACCAGTGAGGAGCACCTTAGCGTGCGATCGTGCCTGACCGGATATGAAAGTTTTCGGTGCATATGAAAAATGAAAATTACCTGCTTAGCCAATTGAGCATAATAGAGAGCAGAAAGAGGAGTTTGTTCGGCTGGTTTGACAACCATAGTACAACCAGCTGCTAATGCAGGGCCAACCTTCATAACAAACATTTGAGTTGGGAAATTCCAAGGAATAATGTGTCCGACAACACCAATTGGTTCGAGCAATGTGTATCCTTGTATGTCGCGTGACATTTTGAGAGTCGTCCCATGAATTTTATCCGCTGCACCAGCATAATAACGCAAAAATTGCGCTGCACTAGGGATGTCGATTGTTTTTCCAGCAGCAAATAACTTTCCTGCATCCATTGCATCCAATGCTGCTATTTCTTCTGCATTTTCTATGATCAAGTCTGCAAACTTCAGCATTATATTTCTCCTCTCCTGATTGTAAATCACAGAACAAAAGTAAGAGAATGCAGTAATTTTTTTATCACTAAAGAAAGGCAATATGTTTCTTTGTTACATCTTAGATAGGTTGAAGGGAACCTTGGCGTAAAGTTGTGCCATGTGACTAGAGGTCACAGGTACGAGCCGTGAAAATAGCCTCTTGCAGAAAGGCAAGGTAAGACTGCATACAATAGACCCTTGTGGTCCAGCGATTCCCCGATCACATAGCAGTAGCTTAGTGCACCGAGCTGCCCTTTCTTTTCCACATCTTAGACAGGTCAAACAATCATAGATGATGAAAAAAGATCAACTCATTTAGGACTTCGGCACAAATTGAACATTTCCGAGTGAATATACAAGGGTCAACCCAGTGCCCGAAGCATCCTGCGTTCATGCAGGATCCGGGGAAGGACCACAACCCAAAGGGTGTTATGTAGGCAGCTTATACAATAATTAAGATAACCGCTACAATATTTTACTAAGGGAACAAGGCAAACACAAGGTAACATTATGGGGTCGTTTGGTACATGGGATAAGAATAATAATCTCTGAATGAGATTAACTTTATCTCATGTTTGGTTTGGAGTATTAGCTATTCCAGGGATAACGTTTATTCTAAAATGGTAGGATTAGCTATTCCATATAAACGGTGGGATTAGCTATCTCATACAGAAGGTAGCATAACTAATCCCATGAGATATTTATTCACATTACTTAGGTATAAGGTTTTAGTTCTGCAGAAGGTAAATTTTTTTCCTTCTAAAGTTTTATTCCCATTATTTACAGGTTCATCCTATACAAAAAGATTTTTTAGGAAAAAAAAATCCTCAAACATCACTTTCTGTCATATTTCTGATGTAACATATCATATCTACATTGAACTTTCATGTAAATGATACTTAATCTGATGTTACATTTCATTACATTACTTCCTCAGTTTCTTTTATGTGCGCACAGTTTGACGGGCACTGACTAGCGGCCAATCTAGAATTTTTAGTATATGGGTACACTACTTAAAATTAAAGTGGGAATTGACCTCTCGTATTTTTGGAGCATGAGTACCAACAGTTAATATTATATCAATTTTAAACAATATATACATAAAATATTTAATTTTACGAAAAAATTGTGAGTTCACGTGGCCCATGATTTCTTTTATAAACCCGCTCTGGCACCGACAGAGTACAGGAATGATGAAGACCTTTAGAACGTGTCGTTATAGCATGTTTAATTGTGTGACTGTAATTCTGTTAGTAATTTCCAGCTTTTTAAAGTTTAAAAATAAATTAAATTACAACTTTCTATTATGTGGCTGTAACGTTACAATCATTATATAATATCGTGTCCAACTTTATCTTCCTTTTCTTTCCTTCTTACTGTGGGAACATCATGTTGATGTCACCTTAGACATATTTTAGATTAAGTTAGAATTTACTATTAATAGAAACCAAAAGCGGATTTTGGAAAATAAAATAAAATAAAATAAGACTGACAATTTAATCAAAAAGAGAAAAGTTAGGTTTGACACTCTTTTTCGTTGACTATCCATTAGTAGTACATTAGAGCACGTTTAGCGACTAATTAAGGATTCACACTTGAAAATCTTAAAAGGTATATTTTACTTTAATTGCAAATATTCATTGACTATATTTCTTTATTTGTATATAATTATTTAAGGAAAAAACAATAAAAGAAAGACTTTTCGCATATACCAAAAAGTAAGAAATATTAGGGTCGAAACTAAAATTTAAATCTTATAGGTTCCAGATCCAATTCCTATTAAATTATTAGTTTTAAATTAACAATTAAACATATTAATGGAGTTTTTAAGTTTCAATCAAAGTGACTAAATTCGACCGAATGCATAACTTTAATACTAGCTCCGCCCCTGATAATATTAACACACACCAAGTGTTCACACTAAATCAAACAATTTAATTTTACGAATTCAATTTACTATGATAACTACCTCTTCAGTTTTATTTACCGTGGCATTGTTTGTCTGAAAAGATTCATAATATAGTCAAACCTCTTTATGACGATCATCCTTTACAGCAATATTTCACTATAGTGGTTTAGCCAAATTTATTTTGGAATCGATTTTTATGTTATCTTATACAGTAGTATAATATATTCTATATGTCACTAAAATAGTTAAAAAAAAATATTGGAACAAACAACATTATTATAAAGAAATTTAATTATATAATTAATATTAACCGGCACATAATATTTTACCAAATCAAATAATTTAACATAGATGATATAAGAATATAAGTGTACCATGGGGGATAAACGAGGCCAAGGGCCACTGTCAAAAGCTTCACGGGCAGCTTTGACAGCCAAATCAATATCAGCTTTGTCTCCTTCAGCAATTCTTGCAATTACCTCCTCATTTCTTGGATCTATCGTTTCAAACGTATTTCCTACACATATTCAAAAGCTTAGCACATGGCACAAACAAAAGGCCAAAAAAATAATTATAGAATTCTAAATATACAATTAATTATTTCTTTCGTCCTAATTTATGTAGCATCATTTGATAAGAGACTGAGTTTGGGCAGTCTCGTGTCCAAAGGATATCGTATTCATGCAGGATACGGGGAAGGGTTGCACCTAAGAGTATGGTATAAATAGTTTACCTTGATACAAATATTAGTGATTTCTTTCATGTCTCGAACCCGTGACATATAGGTCATACTAGACAACTTTTGATCGTTGTCTCTCTTTCTTGTAAGGCACTGAGTTTTTAAAAAAAATTACTTTGCAACTTATAATTTAAATCAAGTGTTACATTTTTATGTGACTATAAATCATCTAATTAATTGCTAATCACATCTTCAATTCAGTAAATACTTACTCAGACTCACTATTTTATATCAAGTAATAATAATTTGTGATCGTTGAATAATATGCTAGGTAAGAATACATATATGATCAAAGGTGGAGCTAGCCTATTAAGTGCAGTTTCAACCATATTCAGTCGTTATTACTTAAATATTATGTTTATATTAGAAAATTCTTTAATTATGAATTTAATAACTAAAATAAATTATATAATAAATTTTGAATTTATAAACTTCATTTTGAATTTATATAAAAAATTTATGTGCACGTGGTAAAAACTGGAGAACTGTATACCTTTTCATTATGATTAAATTTACTGTTTTATAAGAATTTTTTTTCGAGATATTAAACCCATTCCTCTATTCAGATTCACCAAAAAAGCACCAAACATGTGCAGCCATGAACTTTTAGTCAAGAAAAAAATTATTTTATATTCTTACATCTGTTTTGTTAATGTATCTTCTTCAAACCGTGTCTGGTTTTAGTTCAAGAAAATCGACCAAACCTCTCATAATCCAAACAACCCATTTACAAATCTTCTAAATCCAAATCCAAACACTTTTAATAATAAAAAAATAATAATAATCTCTCTCACACACACAAAAGTAAGGAAAAAAGGGAAACTAGTCCAGAAGCGGCAGCGGACTTATGCTATATCTGGAAAGGTTATAGGCACCCGTAATATTCGGTAAAAACTTATATATATATATATATATATATAGAGTAGATTTTGATTTTTGATTGAATCTAAAAGTGTATCCCGATTTTCAAATCGGGTGTACGCTCTTGTTACCAGAAGTACTCGTATAGAATATTGAGTATTGAGCGGTTTTCCTTTTAATAGGTCTTATACAATATCTTATTCAAATTAATCAGGTTTTAATACCAATACCAAACAGTAAATCATAAAAATATCATATACTAGAATTAAGGGGGGAAAAGCTGCAACAAAAAAGTTGGAGTTTTTATGGTTTCCCACCGGGTGTTAAGCCTCAACCTATTAAAGAAAAAGCATTCCCAATTAAAATCATTTTTATTATCAAGATAACCGAGACGTCTGGTTAAAATTTAAGGAATCATATTCATCTCCTCATACCAATGGAACAAATAAGAATCTAGAGAACGAAGCTGCAACAGAAAAGTTGAGTTTTATGATTTTTCACTCGGTGTTCGATAACATCATGGAAGCCCCGACCTATTAAAGAAAAAACGCTTCCTAACAAATTTTTTTTCATTTCCAAGATTTAAAACTGAGACCTTCGATTACTTTAAAAAAAATCATATTCCTCCCATCATAATGATGATAGAGATTAGCTGATTTCATTAACAAGAGAAGAAGAAAAACAGAGTAAGAGATTAACCTGAAACAGAATCAACGAATTCGCCATTGATAAAGAGCTGAGTGAACTTAATCTTTGGAATTTGGAATTGAGACTCTAAATTTCCATTAGAACTCACCATCTTTTTTTCTTTTGTTTTTTAAGAATTTCAACTACAGCTAGCTAGTGTCTTATGGAATTACAAGAAGAAACACATGCATATTTAAAGCATATATATAGGCTTAAAATCCGAGGGGTTATTTTCTCGTGGTGGGCGGTTAAAGAAATAGTATGACTTTTTTTTTTTTTTTTGGTTTTTTATTCGGCTATTCGATATTCACATTTCGACTATATCCGGATTCGTGCCGCTTAGGATCCCATTTAGGGGAAACGTTCCCTACCAGAGATTTTTCCATACCCAAAACTTAATTTCGAGACCTCTGATTGAGGAAGAATAGTCTCATCCACCGTACCACATACTTTGATGATAAAGAAATATGACTTATAATAAGGCGGGGTTAAAACTTATCTGCACCATATATTTATACCAAATTAAAAATTAGTTATCATAATTAAGTTATTATAAGTTTAAATGAAAATATATATTAATTAATTATAATTTAGTGTTGAGAGTGAATATGAAAGTACATATACCACGTATTTAATTGGTTGGTGTAAACATAAATGCGAGTAAGTTTTTATCTTTATAAACATATAAGTGGCGATTAATATAAGTTAACAGCTATTTTCCTTATTCCATTCAGTTAAATTGACTTACAAGGATGTAAAAAAAAGTTATACCGGTTGTGTATAAAAATTAAACTAAATTCGTTTGTACTTATATATTGTTGTAATTTAACATACCAATTAATGGTTATCATACAGATTAACTTGAACTATTTTATACATGATCTGATTACGTAAATATAGAATAATTATTGGTCTTTATTAAGTTACCAAATAATAATGAAAGAATTTATAAGTCTTTTATAAATAATCTGATTAAATAAATATAGAAATTGAATGTCTAGCTTCAAGAATGCTTGTGAAAAAATATCAGTACTTTGACTTTAAAAGTATTTTTGATAAATTGATTGATAATTTTCGAAGTAAACGCCAATGTAGCAGCCTGAGAGATATGGTCAATAAAGACTACTTGCTATTTTTAAAAGTTATCTAAGGAGGTCGATTGACTCTTGACTTTTGACAACAGTAACGTAGTCAAGATTTTTTATAAATGATATTAATATTTAAATAAATAAATAAATTATTATAACAATAATATTAATATTTTTTAAATATTTTTAGCCGATAAATTTAGTTTTTAAATATGTATTTAGTAAAAATTGTCAATAAAGTAGTACCGTATAAAGCAAGAGATTTTAATAAAATGGCACTAAACACCAAATGTGTACTCAAATTTTAGCCAACTGCCAAAAGGGACTACATGGGTCATGCTTGTCATTTCATAAAGCTGATTTAGACCCTCCCCGCCCCCTTAAAAAAAAAGTAATAGAAAACGAAAGAAAACGGAAAAACTATATTTAGACGTATGTTGAATTACGATTATTAAATTATATCTCCAATTATACTTTTGTTATTTAAAATATCAAATTATTGGAATAGAACAAGAATTGCTTCTTCTTGTACATGATAACTCCCGAATGGTAAAATTGATTGTAATTTATACATAGTTTTTTTCTTTTTTTGGATAATCTAACTTAGATTTTTTGGAAAGAAGATTATTATATGCATATTATCACCAAAAAGATTCTTCGAGATTTTTCATCTATTTTATATATTTATATACTAGTCACAAAAAAGATTATCGAGTAAATGCCGAATGAACTTTGGAAAAACCAATTTAAAAATATACAAATGGAGATAATGTGACGATCCAAAGGGTCATCACTCGTTTTCTCTTTTTTTTTCCATACTTTCAAGGCCTTGACAACCTCACTTTTAGTTGTCTCGATTTGCATGCGCAGTTCGAGCTTGTAGCCTGAAAGCTTAAATATGAATTATGTCTAAAAATTGATGAATTTTGATATTTAATATGATTAAAGTTGACTTTGGTCAATATTTTGGGTAAACAAACTCGAACCCATTATTTGACAGTCCCGGAGGGTCCGTAAAAAAATATGAGACTCGGGCGTATGCCCGAAATTGAAATCCGAGGTCTCGAGCCCGAGAAATGAACTTTTAAAAGAAATTATTTTTCTGAAATTTTTATGAAAATTTGAAATTTAAACGGATTATAAAGTGTTGGTATCGGGCCCGTATTTCGGTTCTGGCGCCCACTACATGTCTTATATATGGTTTAAGCTTCCTGTGAAATTTGATCGAAATCGAACATCGTTTGACATGTTTCAGACTTCAATATCTAAAAATGAAAGTTTATGAAGTTTGATGAAAAAATGATGATTTTGAGGTTTGATTCCTCGTTTATGATGTTATTTTGGGGATTAATCGCATGGTTAAGTTCGTAGGATGTTGTTGAGTTAGTGTGCGTGTTTGGTTAGGAGCCCCGAAGGCTAGGGTGAGTTTCGGATAGGCGTCTGAGTGTTTTGGACATAGAAAATCTCGTGTTTTTGCTGGTTGCTAGTGTCCAGGTTTTTGTTCTATGCGGTCGCATATGGATGTCCGCAATCGCATAGAGTTAATTTTGGTAGTCATTAATTTTTTCTATGCGATCGCATCGACCCGTCCACGATCGCATAGAGTTAATTTTGGTAGTCATAAATTATTTCTATGCTATCGCATTATTTCTTCTACGATAGCATAGAGTTAATTTTGGTAGTCATAAATTTGTTCTATGCGGTCGCATTGGTTCTTCCGTGATCGCATAGAGTTAATTTTGGGAGTTCACAATTTGTGATATGCGATCGCATTGATCCTTCCGCGATCGCATAGAGTAAAAAAATCGCTTAGTTATTTAAGCTCAAAAACAAAAACCTTACCGGATTTTTACAAAATTTCCAAAGTTTCCTCTTCTTCAAAGCTCTTGGGTGATTCTTGGGGCATTTTTTCACCAAAATTTCTTGGGTAAGTGTCTCTTAACTCGTTTTCTTCATTTTCATCAATATCATTTGAATTCCTAGGCCTAAATCATGTAAAAATAGGTTGAAATTAGAGAATTTGATAGAGTTAGAATTTTTAAATATTTCATGAATTAGACCTCATATTGGGGTGGAACTTGAAAGCAAATTATATATTTGGGCTCGTGGGTGAATTTATTTTGGTTCGAACCTCGGGTCCATGTGGGACCGGGGGCATTTTGGAAAATTTTGAGTAAAACTTTGAAAAATTATTTTCAAGCATTCAAATTGATTCAATTAGCATTTGTTGATACATTCAAGTAATTTGTGACTAGATTCGAGCAGTTTGGTGGTGAATTCGAGGGGTAAAATTATACTAGAGGCTTGAGTTGAGTTTGGAGCATTCACGATAAGTGTTTGGTCTAACTTTGGCTTGAAGTAATATGAGTAGAGTCTTATTTGCTAATTGCTAATTGTAGAGTACGGTGTATAGGCATGGTGACGAGTATCTATACACTGGTGTCGAGCGTGACTGTGAGTCCTAAATTGCTAAATTGTCGGATTCTTAATTGTTTTTATGAGCACTGAGTTGGAAATCTGTAACACTAAGCCGGTAATTGCTGAGACTAAGTATGGATTTAATGTTGTTAGGTAGAGATTGACTGAGTTTGGTTATAGCTGGATCTCCCATGCCAGGATCGTTTATTTTATTATCTTGTTTCCTTGCCGGGATAGTTTATTACAACGTCTTTCTCCCTTGCCGGGATTATATTGTGTATTGTGTTGAAAGAAATGGGATCGTGTGACACGCTGACCACGAGATATTATTGAAATGGGATCGTGTGGCACGCCGACCACGAGATATTATTAAAATGAGATCGTGTGGCACGCCGACCACAAGATATTATTGAAATTGGATCGTGTGGCATGTCGACCACGAGATATTATTGAAATGGGATTGTGTGGTACGCCGACCACGAGATATTATTGAAATAGAATTGTGTGGCACACCAACCATGTGATATTATTGTAGTGGGATACGTGGTGTAAGGAAATAGGATCGTGTTGCACGCCTGCAATGAGAGGAAATTGAAATAAGTGAAAGTGATTTGTTTTCTTTTATTTTGTGTTAGAAGAAATCAGATGTAGTTTCTTTTATTATTCCTGATATTCTGATTCATCTGCTTCCGCATAAGCATGCTGTAACGACCTGGCCCGTCGTTACGGGAATTTACCACCCCGTCATGTTACAATTATATGTTTTTTGCTTTTATATCAGTGTTAGAGCCTACCGGGTGAGTTAGGAGTGAATTGAATTGAAAATGAAGCAAATAGCATGTTTGAAGGAAGTTTGAATATGGAAAGTCAACCAAGAGTTGACTATCGAGTTAGAGTGCTCGGAATCGGATTCTGATGATTCGACTAGTTTCGGGGGATCATTTATGACTTAGGAGAACAATCGGAATTGAATTTGGAGGTCCGATGTAGTTTTAGGCTTGAATTGAGTAAACTTGAATTTTGGCGAAAACCGAACGGCAGGTGATATTTTGATCCGGGGATCGGAATGGAATTCCGACAATTTCTGTAGCTTCGTTATGTGATTTTGGATATGTCTGCAAATTTTTAGGTCATTCGGACGTCATTTGGTCGGGTTTTTGATTGAATGAGCAATTCGAAAATTTTGATGAAACTTAGGCTTGAATCCGTGTGTAATTGGTGATTTTAATATTTAGGATGGTGTTTTTATGATTGGAACAAGTTCGTATCGTGTTTTGGAGTATGTTGGTGGTTTTCGTTGGGCTCCCGGGGGCCTCGGGGTGAATCCGGACCATCATCCGACATTTTGAAGCAAAGAAAAGTCTGCTGTAAATTGCAGATCTCTGGGCAGGATTTTAGCCTTCGCGTTCGCGAGGGCAAGGCCCGCGTTCGTGAAGGCCAGATAGGCCAATGCAACGCGTTCGCGTGATAGAGGGTTGCGTTCGCGAAGGAGAAACAGGTGAAGCCTCGCGTTCGCGTGAGGAACTACGCGTTCGCGTAGAAGAAATCCGGTGGCTGGGGGAAATGAACTTCGCGGGGACGCGTGATAGGTCATCGCGTTCGCGATGAAGTAATCGATCAGGCCATCGCGTTCGCGTGAGGGACATCGCGAACGCGTAGAGTTAAAGTCCCAGGCAGTGAGTTTAATTGCAGAACAGAGGGCTCGCGGGTTTCACACCCAAAACACCATTTTTGAGCCCTAGAGAGAAGAAATCACGGGAAAACGCTGGAAAATCATCGGGTATTCATCGGAGGTAAGTTTCTTGACTCAAAAACATCATTTTATGGTAGAATTAACATCAATCTTCATGAATTTGGGTAGAAATTGTGAAGGATTGTGGCCTAGATATTGAAAACAAAAATTGGGTTTTGAAAGGCCAATCGAACTCCGATTTTGGTAAATTTTATATGTTCGGACTCGTGGCGAGACGAGGATTCTGGAAATATGAGTTTCGAAATTTTTCGAGATGTGGGCCCGGGGCTCGGGTTATGCAAATTTCGTGATTTTTGATATTTTTCGAGTTCATTCGATTGGGTTATGTTCCATTAGCCTATTTTGATATATTTGTGCTGATTTGTGCTAGTTTTGACGTGCGTGGATGCCGGTTCGAGAAGCTAAGGCATCGCGGGCATGAGCTTTCGTCGGTTCGAGGTGGGTAATACTTGTAAATGATGTCTTGAGGGTTAGTAAACCCCGGACTTGCACATCTTAGTGCTGTGTTGAGGTGACTTGCACGCCGGATAACAGGCGTGGGGTAGAGCACCATTGGGGATCACGACTTGGTCCGTCCCGCGTAATAAATAATAACACCTAATTATTAAAATGAATTGGACTAATTATCATGTTTGGGCTTCGTGCCGATTATTTGAATCCTTCAGGGATTAGTATCATTGTCTTGATAACACTGTACATATTTTTATCTAAATTTAAGGTTTTAAATGGTATTTTTGCTATTCAGCATTCTTATAAGGTTATGAAAAACTTGAACAAGGTCTTAATAATATTTTAGCTGTAAGCTAATGTGATATTGTTGCCCGTAGGGCTTTCTTGATTATTTGTTAGACTGATTGGGGCCGAGGGCCATATGTTAGGGCATGACATTTCATGTGAGCATATGCATACACATGCATGGATCGGACCGCACGCCGCAGTGGTATACGGATCGGGCTGCGCGCCGCAGCAGGTGTGATATTAATATTGTGCTTGGGCTGTAGGAGCCCCTCCGGAGTCTGAACCCCCACGGTGAGCACGGGTACCCAAATTGGATCGGGCTACACGCCGTAGCGGTCATATGCATTACATTGCATACATACATTGGTTTACGTGTACTATGTGGCATAACATTCAGCACTCATACATGACTGGCACACATGCATTAGTTGCCTTATTGACCGGATCTCCTGGTGTAAATTGATAAGGAGTGCTGAGCCCGAGGGGCTGATTTGAGTGCGGACTTGCACTGCTCGAGATTGTATCCAGGTATTGGTATATTATTATGAAAGAAAGTAGCTAAAAATTGAGATTTCTAAATAATCTACTCACATATGCTTGAAAGGAATAAAAAGATAGTTATGTATTGTGTAGCATGAGATAATGCCTATCTTGGTTTTCTTCCCCTTCGACATTATTTACTTTTATTACTATCGAGTTGGAAGTACTCACACCGACTCCTGCACCTTGTGTGCGGATCCGGGTACATCACAGTGGAGCCGATTCTATTGCGGCTCGGGAGTGCTTTTGGACGATCGAGGTAGTCGCCGACGTTCGCGAGGACCCGATTCTCCGGTTTGTCTGTATTTTGTTCTGATCATCCCACACTTGTGCACGATTATATTCACTATTTACACTTTGTATACTCTGTAGAGGCTCATGACTCTTGACCGCTTCGGTCTATGGGAGTTGGCACGTGTTGGGACTTGGTTCCCTGTTTTTAATATATCTATCACCGTTATGCTTAAATTGGATAAAGTGAGCTTGTGGCTCCGTGATTGTTGTTGATTGGTCGGGCCGGCCTAGCAGTGTGCTGGGCGCCATCACGACCGGATTTGGGGTCGTGACAATATAGGGCCGCTTGATGATAGATTGTAATTATGTATGTCACACCTCCTTTTGACGCGCCCTACCTCGAATGGTAATGCGTAAGGGAGCTTTTTCAATTTAAGTGACAATATCACATTTCTTGGAATTCTTATCGTGCGCACTTGATTCAGCTTGAGATATAATTTTTGAAATTCCTTCCACACGTCTGTGTACGCATCGAGCGCTTAGTAATATAATTGACTTATGGCTTGCAATTCCCCGATCGAGGGGCGAGATATAATCTCCATGAGTTCATGTTGGGCCAGTCGGGAGGACTTGAGGCCGGATCCTTGTCTATGGCTTGAGCACCAAGGTATTAATTTTGCGAGTCGGTATTATGAAGTTCATACGATCGGTACTGATCCTTATTGTGCAAATGGCAGTTTGATAATGGGAGAGCTGTAAGGTATTCGGTTCTTATTGTGATTTGATATGTAGCCCTAGCTATGGGCGTGAGAAATAATTATCATATCTCGTAATTGGAAGGTAAAGTGCCTTATGTGTAGTGGAACGAGTTTAAACTCAAGAAGACTAAAGTGATTTTGATATGTGTTATGATTCGAGCAGGTACATCACGCAGGTTCAAGTATAAATTATGATAATATGATTCGTATAGTATTGAGATTTAATGTTGTTGAAATACATTGTGATATCTTGTTGAGTTGTGGATGTATTGTTAGAATGGTTTGGTGATTCTCTAGCAGGTGGATAGGCCAATTTACAAAGGAAACTCTGCCGAAATTTTTGGAAAATTTGGGACTTAGAAAGATTTCTGTCACCTAAAGAGAGTGGGCTTATTGGTGGTGCATGTATATCTGCAAGAATTGCAGAAGAGCTAAGGTCTCCGATGATTCGAGTCTCTGTCAAGGCTTGTAAATGACTTGAGTTTAATCTAACTAGAACTTTGTGGCATCATTTGAGTAAGAATGCTATGAGTAGCTAGAAGTGCCTTGATGTATGGCTCCGAGCTAAGTTGGGGAGGTTGTTATTGATTAACTAATTGCACTGTTGTGTGCTGTGTTAGCTCTGTCTCTAGGTATGTTGGGAAATTTTGATAAGTGTTATGGTGCTACGTAGATGTGAAGAAATACTAGGATGTTGTGAACTTATGTTGGTAAAGAATGTTCGGTGTATAGAAAAGAAAGACAGCTAATTGTATCTGTATGTAATCATGTTTTGCGGTGTCAGAGTTCTAGCAAGGCACGAGTGGTTTTGTTCCATAAGACAGTTGAATTACAGCTGAATAAGGGTGAATGACGCCCAAGAATAGTCCTGTGGTGTTCCAGATTTTGCTTGTAACGGTAAGGTGTCTTAAGATTATGTATGTGGATAAAGATGGTGTTTTCGTTAGAAGGGATCAAGACTTGTGTTATATTATGTGAATGATGGGATTCTATGTAATCCGTATTGGAAGGTAATGATAACGAATTCAAATCGCAAGAGGTTCTTCAAAATAAAGTATTGTAGGATGTGATCCTTCGGGAAATATTGAGAGAATATTCAGTGGCCTATATGTCTTAGACCGTGTGGTCTTATGTACGAGTCTCATGTGGTAACATGAGTTGATGTATTATGGTACTACAGTAAAGACGGATATGAAAATAGAGATGAATCAGAAAGGAAACTGGGTAAATGGAACAACTTGTTAATAAACCGGAATGGTATGAATAGGAATACGACTAATTCCTGGTATGTGGTTGAAGTAATGAGTCTTGTAGACATTCAGCAAAGCTCTTGAGTGCTGGCAGTTATGTAACTCGATATGGGTATAAGGACTCAGTCCTGGCAGTTTAACTTATGCAATGTAATTGGGAGAAAGAGTTTATGATGTGTTCTACCATGGTTTGAAAATGAGTGTATTTTTCCTGGTGGCATGTAAGGTCTGGAATGTGCAATGAGCTTTCTCTATATGGGATCATGAAAGTCCTTGACTAGTTAAGTGCGCCGATGTTGAGGCGGAGGAAAGGGATATGAATTTCCATGTTGTCTTAGTGTGATATGGTATATACGATGTGTTATGGAAAGTTGATAATGGTATATTCTAGGTTTTGAGATCAGTTCATAATATATGGGAAATCAATAAAATTATTGAGCAGCGCGGACAGCTGCATGTGAATTAAGAATCGATCTTTCTGATAATTTAAGAAAATGGTACTGCTATTCTATTAACTTGGCAGGGAATATGATCCATAAAGGACAAGGTAATGTAAAATGATGATATCCAGTGGTATGGTGGTATTCTCTTGTTGGATCGACTATAATAACTGAGTCGTTGATGGCATAGTGAAATTTCTGAATGGCCGTCGTGGTATGAATGGACGCTTGATGTGCGTTATGTATATGTACAGTGGAGTACGGGATCAAGCATTGTGATTCATGTGTTGTATATGTTTTGGAGACTTGAAGCTCTTGTTAGTCCGCCTATGCAGTGGTCGTATATCATGTGTATCGACACCGTTTTGTGATTATTGGAAATCGGAAGCCCTAGTGGCTCTCTCTTAGCTTGATATGATGAATTAGGGTTATGATACCTTATTTCAGACTGGTTGACATAAGTCAGGTCGTCTAGACAAATGTGATATGGACTATGTCGGAAAATGGCACAAATTGCGTAGCAAAGAGCATCAGAGTATGCTCCAACAGAGCAGTTGTACCCAGGACCAGCGAACAGCTGGTAGGCATTGCTTTGTTGGTTGGGCCTTAGTGGCGGATGTCGGTGTAGAGGTATCTACCATTGATTCAGTTCCAGTATTGAGAAACGTTGTCGGATGCGTTTCATGTGGCCGAGCTTGAGGCTATATATATATATATATGTTTGCTGTAATGAGAAAATTCGACTCGTTATGCATTTCTTTTTTGCGAGATTTACGCGTGGATCGGGTGGCACGCCGCCACGGGTTATTTGGATCGGGTGGCACGCCGCCACGGGTATGTCGTTGGAGCGGGTTGCACGCCGCAACAGAATGTTGTGAAAATATAGTTAGTTATATGCTACTGGGTATACAATACTTCCCCACTTCTGAGGAAAAGTCTATTTTGAGTATCGCTTGGCAAATGGCACGTCGGTTGTGTCCTTTCAGGATTTGATAGCATACGTTAATTGTTTCACCGTGGGTGAGGTTGATTGCGTGGGTTCAAGACCTAGATCCGTGCGTGGCTAACCGTTTTGAGCTTAGTGGCTTGAGGTGCTTCATGAGTAATAACGTTGGGATAGAATCACGAATCGTGGCAAGGCCACGTGATGTTATGACCTCTCGAGGAGGATTCAGGTACTCTATGATGTGAGACGCGATCTCAGTTCTATGTTATGATGGCACAGAGGAATTGAATTGCGGCTCTTTTGCTGGAGACAGTTGTCATGATTTGAGCTGTCATGATTCGAGTGTGTTCAGACGTTTCTATTGGAGCCTATGTTGTACTCGTCGTGGCATAGGCCGGTGTTGAGGTGTCATATAACCAGTGCGGTGTGTTATAATCGAAATGACCGTTGGAGTTATTAATGAATACGAGCATATTGAATCTTAGCTTGTTAGAAAGGTAAAAATCGAGGTTTGGCTCCGAAACCTATTGTGGTATCAGTTTTAAAAGGGAAACGGATTCACAAATGGTTGACCTGAGAGATGGGTTCGGTATATCGCGTGCTTCAGCTGCCGGGGGGCAGGATATGGAGGTGTTGGAATAAGACTCTATCTAATGAAAGAGGTTTTCATCTACTATTTGGTTATTGTGGCCAGTTGTTATGATTAGAGACTATCGTCTCGAGTGATGGGGTTGTCGATACATCATATGATCTCACTCGGAGTAGTAAATATGGGTTATTGCAGTGGATTCGAGTGTATCCTGAGTATAGGCATGTGATTTGCATTTGGCATATGATTTCGGAAAGTGCAGTGTGATTTATGGTTCAGATGGTCTGTGAAATTTTGAATATATGGTGTTTTCGGACTTATGTGAGATAGGGTGACGTATGATCGCCCGAATATATACTGGGTAAGGTCATTCTGCTATTGAGTTGCTTCTAGTACCACTCTGGTACGCTCGAGGACGAGCGTTTGTTTAAGTTGGGGAGAATGTAACGACCCGGCCTGTCGTTACGGGAATTTACCACCCCGTCATGTTGCAATTATATGTTTTATGCTTTTATATCAGTGTTAGAGCCTACCGGGTGAGTTAGGAGTGAATTGAATTGAAAATGAAGCAAATAACATGTTTGAAGGAAGTTTGAATATAGAAAGTCAACCAAGAGTTAACTATCGAGTTAGAGTGCTCGGAATCGGATTCTGATGATTCGACTAGTTTCGGGGGATCATTTATGACTTAGGAGAACAATCGGAATTGAATTTGGAGGTCCGGTGTAGTTTTAGGCTTGAATTGGCTAAAGTTGAATTTTGGCGAAAACCGAACGGTAGGTGATATTTTGATCTAGTGGTCGGAATGGAATTCCGACAATTTTTGTAGCTTCGTTATGTGATTTTGGATATGTCTGCAAATTTTTAGGTCATTCGGACGTCGCTTGGTCGGGTTTTTGATTGAATGAGCTATTCGGAAATTTTGAAGAAACTTAGGCTTGAATCCGTGTGTAATTGGTGATTTTGATGTTTAGGATGGTGTTTTTATGATTGGAACAAGTTCGTATCGTGTTTTGGAGTATGTTGGTGGTTTTCATTGGGGTCCCGGGGGCCTCGGGGTGAATCCGGACCATCATCCGACATTTTGAAGCAAAGAAAAGTCTACTGTAAATTGCAGATCTCTGGGCAGGATTTTAGCCTTCGCGTTCGCGAGGGCAAGGCCCGCTTTCGCGAAGGCCAGATAGGCCAATGCAACGCGTTCGCGTGATAGAGGGCCGCGTTCGCGAAGAAGAAACAGGTGAAGCCTCGCGTTCGCGTGAGGAACTACGCGTTCGCGTAGAAGAAATCCGGTGGCTGGGGGAAATGAACTTCGCGGATGCGTGATAGGTTGTCGCGTTCGCGATGAAGTAATCGATCAGGCCATCGCGTTTGCATGAGGGACATCGTGAACGCGTAGAGTTAAAGTCCCAGGCAGTGAGTTTAATTGCAGAACAGAGGGCTCGCGGGTTTCACACCCAAAACACCATTTTTGAGCCCTAGAGAGAAGAAATCACGGGAAAACGATGGGAAATCATCGGGTATTCATCGGAGGTAAGTTTCTTGACTAAAAAACATCATTTTATGGTAGAATTAACATCAATCTTCATGAATTTGGGTAGAAATTGTGAAGGATTGTGGCCTAGATATTGAAAACAAAAATTGGGTTTTGAAAGGCCAATCGAACTCCGATTTTGGTAAATTTTATATGTTCGGACTCGTGGCGAGACGAGGGTTCTGGAAATATGAGTTTCGAAATTTTTCGAGATGTGGGCCCGGGGCTCGGGTTATGCAAATTTTGTGATTTTTGATATTTTTTGAGTTCATTCGATTGGGTTATGTTCCATTAGCCTATTTTAATATATTTGTGCTGATTTGTGCTAGTTTTGACGTGCGTGGATGCCGGTTCGAGGAGCTAAGGCGTCGCGGGCATGAGCTTTCGTCGGTTCGAGGTGGGTAATACTTGTAAATGATGTCCCGAGGGTTAGTAAACCCCGGACTTGCACATCTTAGTGCTGTGTTGAGGTGACTTGCACGCCGGATAACGGGCGTGGGGTAGAGCACCATTGGGGATCGCGATTTGGTCCGTCCCGCGTAATAAATAATAACACCTAATTGTTGAACTGAATTGGACTAATTATCATATTTGGGCTTCGTGCCGATTATTTGAATCCTTCAGGAATCAGTATCATTGTCTTGATAACACTGTACATATTTTTATCTAAATTTAAGGTTTTAAATGGTATTTTTGCTATTCAACATTCTTATAAGGTTATGAAAAACTTGAACAAGGTCTTAATAATATTTTAGGTGTGAGCTAATGTGATATTGTTGCCCGTAGGGCTTTTCTTGATTATTTGTTAGACTGATTGGGCCGAGGGCCATATGTTAGGGCATGACATTTCATGTGAGCATATGCATACACATGCATGGATCGGACTGCACGCCGTAGTGGTATACGGATCGGGCTGCGCGCCGCAGCAGGTGTGATATTAATATTGTGCTTGGGATGTAGGAGCCCCTCCGGAGTCTGAACCCCCACAGTGAGCACGGGTACCCAAATTGGATCGGGCTACACGTCATAGCGGTCATATGTATTGCATTGCATACATACATTGGTTTACGTGTACTACGTAGCATAACATTCAGCACTCATACATGACTGGCACACATGCATTAGTTGCCTTATTGACCAGATCTCCTGGTGTAAATTGATCAGGAGTGCTGAGCCCGAAGGGCTGATTTGAGTGCGGACTTGCATCGCTTGAGATTGTATCCAGGTATTGGTATATTATTATGAAAGAAAGTAGCTAAAAATTGAGATTTCTAAATAATCTACTCACATATGCTTGAAAGGAATAAAAAGATAGTTATGTATTGTGTAGCATGAGATAGTGCCTATCGTGGTTTTCTTCCCTTCAGCATTATTTACTTTTATTACTGCTGAGTTGGAAGTACTCACACCCGACTCCACTGCACCTTGTGTGCAGATCCAGGTACATCATAGTGGAGCTGATTCAATTGCGGCTCGGGAGTGCTTTTGGACGGTCGAGGTAGCTGCCAGCGTTCGCAGGACCTGATTCTCCAGTTTGCCTGTATTTTTGTTCTGATTATCCCACACTTGTGCACAGTTATATTCACTATTTACACTTTGTATACTCCGTAGAGGCTCATGACTCTTGACCCTTCGGTCTATGGGAGTTGGCACGTGTTGGGACTTGGTTCCCTGTTTTTAATATATCTATCACTGTTATGCTTAAATTGGATAAAGTGAGCTTGTGGCTCCGTGATTGTTGTTGATTGGTCGGGCTGGCCTAGCAGTGTGCTGGGCGCCATCACGACCAGATTTGGGTTCGTGACACATGCGCCCTCTCCCAACTTTAATTGCTTACTTTCTGCTATTATTTTGGTGTACTTGTATATATATATCTTTACAGGTTTATCTGGTAGTCTGGTCTAGCCTTGTTACTAGTTAGCATGGGTTAGGCTAGGCACTTACCAATACATGAGGTCGGTTGTGCTGATGCTACACTCTGTGCATTTTTTTGCACAGATCACAGTACCGGAGCAATAACTTTTGGACATCATTTGGAGCTGACCTCTATCTAGAGATCCCGAGGTAGCCTTGCTGACGTTCGCATGGCCCGAAGTCTCTCCTATCCATATTTTAGTTTGTTATCCTTTATACCGGAACAAACATAATTATGCTCTTATTTAGAAATTGTATTTAGCATTCTCTAGATATTCGTGAGATTGTGACTCCAGTCCTTGGGTAGAGGATTTTGTTAAACTTCCATATTTCTTTCGGTTAATTATATATGCTGAGACTTTTGCTTTATATCATTATGTTTGATTTTCTTAAATGGTCGATAAGGGTTGAAAGAAGTAAATTAACTTGGCTTGCCTAGCTCCTATTAGTAGGCACCATCATGACTCCCGATGGTGAGAAATTCGGGTCGTGACAAGTTGGAGAGCCCTAGGTTACATAGGTCTCACAACTCATAGACAAACTCGGTAGAGTATGAGGGATCGATACTGAGATGCCTGTACTTATCCCCTAGAGGTTACAGAGTTAGGAAAATTTCACTTATGTTCTTTCTTGTCGTGTGATTCTGTTTCTCAAATATTACTTGTCTTTCTACTCTATTCTTTCGTAGATGGCGAGAACACGTGCTTCGTCTCCTACCGCAAAACAGCTTGATCCCCCAGCAGCAACTCCTATGAGGGGTAGAGGGAGAGGCCGAGGTAGGGACAGAGCTCATCCCCGAGCAGCAGCCTAGAGGTGAAGCCTCAAGTTGGTTATGACGAGGAGGTTTTAGCCCCAGAAACTCCGGTGGGCCCAACTCAGGTCCTAGAGGGGTTCATAGCCATCCCAATTCTCTAGGAGGTTTTGATCAGGTTGGTAGGCTTTGTGGAGGACGTCATTCGAACGGGTTTGATTCAAGGAGTTCAGCCAGCGGTGGCAGGTCAGCTGGGTACAGTGGCTTAGATCGGGAGTAAGAGCACTTTTTAGGAGGCGCCCAATGTGGGTCGTAGAGTTGAGGTGGTCCTGCCATAGGGAGGCGGTCGTATGTCGGATAAGAGGCCCCGTCTTGTAGGCAGATTCAGTGGTACCTTATCTGGAGGTAGAGGTACTTATGGAATCCCTTCTGTTTATGCTCATACAAATTGTCAATATATTCTATCAATCATGAACGCTATTTTTACCGTAATTCTCTCCTGAGCAACTATAATAATTTACTAGTGTACTCTCCCGAGCTACCCTAGCTAGCTTTAATTTAAACGATTCACTTTAGATTGCACCCGAGGTTTCGTTATTCCTAACCCAATCTTTACGCCTACAATTATAGATTCCTCCAATAATCTAGGTGTGGAGTTGTTCAACAATTTACCTAAATATGCACTCTTTTCCAAGTTATGCACACTAAATAGGCACATCTAATTGAGAGCTCTATCAATTAACTACAACAAGAACGAAGTTGAACAAATAGAAATCTAGCTAACAATTTGTAATCACATAACCCAGAAGTTCATCACTCAATAGGTTCCATCAAAACCTTAGATAAAGAATTAGCTACTCATAATCAAAGAAACAAGATAGATAATTGAATTCATAATCAAAGATTCAATGTAAAAGAAAGAAAGATGTTGAGAGAGCTCTCTCTTACTAGTTTTCTTGCAAAAGTAGTGAATAATACAATACTTGCCTCTCTTGGGCGAATTCTAATATTAAATATAGGGTTTAGGTTACATAATTCATGTCTTGACAATTTTATCCTTCAGTTTTTCGGCTTCCACCGCGGTCCGACCGCGGTCGCAGTTGGATCGTGGTGAAACAGGTCTTCTGATTCTTCAAATGTTCCACGAGCCCTCTAGACCGCGGTTCTACCACGGTCGCAGTTGGACCGCAGTAGAACAGTGCCGCGAATTCTTCACTTCATTTTTCAGCACAAACTTCCGATTTGTTCTACACTTGGCTTTTTTACCATCTTATGACTCCAAAACTGCTCCTTTAGTCTTCATTAGCTCATGTGTACCTATAACACACTAAAAACACTAATAAAAGCATTTTGTCATCATAAACAATATCTAAACAACAATAAAGAGTGATTATTTAGGGCAAAATATAGTCAAATTCACCTATTATCAATACCCCACACTTAAACCTTTGCTCGTCCTCGAGCAACCTTAATCACACTTTAGGCCAATTTTATTAATGTCTCCCCCAAAATATGTCACAAAAGCTATCTTTCATGATTAACCTAAGACATGCACAATCATTACCCAACTGTAAACTCAAATGCCAGCACATTATTGCTTACTCTAATGATTATCACAGACTTGCAAACTTACCTTTTTTTTCCTGAGTTACATGCCCTCACACAATTATATTAAGAGAAGTTCCCACACATAAGCAATTTAGAACATGGAACTTATAGATGTAGAAAAATTTCACTCATTCTCAACAAAGAGCATCCATATGCATACAGATACACCATAGGCTTGCCTCTAGTGTAATACTCCACTAATCGAGTTATTCAATTACAGATCAAGAGGTCTTTAAGGGTTGTAATGTAGGCTATGGGACGGGTAGGATACTTTTGGTTATAGTGGTTAACCTCCCTAAGCACTTTCTTTATTTTTCACAACTTCCCTTTAGGCTTTTTCATTATGCCTCCCCTAAATATTCCTTCACCTTTATTTACTTTTAATCCCGAATTTGCTGTGGTGTCTGGCCTTTCTATATACATATATATATATATATATATATATATATATATATATTTTCAAAGCTTTGTAGCATTTACAGTATTTTGCCAGTTCACCATTTTTCTATCATTCATTCTTGATTTTCCCTTTTTCAACTTCCCTTCACCCCACACTTAGACTTTTGCATATTCATTACAACACAAGTTCTTCTAGGAGGTAAAATAGAACAATATATGATTTCGATTTTTATGAACATTCAAGGGTTATCAAAGAATAGGCTTTAGGCTCAAAGGGGTTAACTAGGATACTATGTACAGGTTAATTCACAGTTTATTGATTTATGGGGTTACACAAAGAAATGCCTCTATCATCTCTATAACCAAACAACTTCTATTTCTCTTTGCACACACACAAGGCAAGTTTTAGGTATCATGTAAAACATATAATGTAGGTAAAAGCTCATACAACTTAGCATGCAACTCATTTAGAATTAGGTTCATCTACAGAGTCCTATCAACGTTCAAGCAAGTTGTATTGTGCAATTTAAGGCATACCCTAGAATCTACAGTCAAGCTTAGATCATACACTCTCAAGTTCATTTTAGTTTTGCTAATGTGCATACTTGGGGTTACATGTTAACTTTTGCCCTCTAATCCTAAAAAAGAAAAATCTACCTAACCCGGTTCAATAAAAACCCTTGGAAAAGAACCGTGGTCAAAAGGAAAACCAAGGGGAGGTGATACACTACCTAGAAAAAGAAAATAAAAGAAAGAACAATTCCTACATGGACTACTTCCCTCAAGAGTACTTGTCCTAAATAGTCCGTCATCGGGAAGAGCCCTCTACTCATATTTTTGGATTTTTCAAATTTTTGATTTTTTTTGTGTTTTTATTCCGACTTAGACCCTTAAGAAACCCGTCGCCAAGTGTCCATCATCGGGCCAAGCCAGCTAATATAATTTACAACTACAACTACTATGTACAACATATACAAGATAAGTCTCCCACCCCACACTTAAGATCATGTCATGTCCTCATGGCATAATAATACATGTATAGCACATAAGGGTGAGAAAACTTACCTGTGACTCACTTAGAGTCGGAGACGGGGGCGGGGTCGACATTGCAAGCGTGACTTAGAGCTCGGAACCATGCCATGAACCTGTTCTCAGTCCTAATTTGCCTTTGAGGCATCGCGTCCATGCGCGTGTGTAGGCCGTCCAGTGAGGTGCGTAGATACGCAACCTCCTCATCCAAAGACCTAAGCATAGGTCTAGTGGACTGGGACCTAGATAAGCTAGCTCCATAATGAGCGTGCCTAGAAGGGCTGACAGAGTCAGCGGATCGCGGGGACTGGACAACCGGCACAGGGTCATCCTCATCATCTATATCAATAAGGTCGGTGCCTCTACCCACTCGGATGTAAGAAGCCTTGAATAGAGCTTTTTGAGGAAGCTCACCATCCGTAGGTAGTACGGGAGTCCAGTGGAAATGACACAGAGAAGTGACTAGAGACGGGAAGTAAAATCCCTTTGATTTGAGGGGTCCCCTCAGCATCATCTCATTAGATATCAAGCGGGCAACGTCAACGTCCCGCTGGGTGACAAAGCACCATGTCAGCAATACCCTATTAAAGTTAACATTTGTTGTGTTGCTGGAGGGCAGAAAACGGTTACAAACAACCGTGAACCAGCACTTGGCCGTATGAGTTAAGTTGCTAGAATTCAGAGTACTTTGGTCTTTTATCCAGATAGGATGCCATTGACACGCAAGGCCTCAATCATGGTGTCCCAAGTGACACCGGGCCTGTCATGGTAAAAGTTCATGTCACTAGAAAAAGCGGGCAGTCTCAGAGACTGCCTAATAGTAGGCTCTTGGGCCCAAACATACTTACCTCTGACGAAGACTTCTCAGACATTCCGTAGGGTGCGTTCGCGTAGAACTCCTTAACTAGCATCTTGTTGACGAGGGTCGGTTCATCAAACATGAATTCCATCTCCCAGCGTTTGATCTCCTCGTACATATCGGGCTTTTCAGCCCGAAGAGCCATCCTGTCGATTGCGATCTCCTGTAGCCAAGCTTTAGTAGCCTTGGCATGAAAGTCTGCTTCAGCTTCCTCACCCGTGAACCGAGACTCGTCATAGGTCGGCCGCCTAGACGAGCTTGCCGCATTCCTTGATCTTTTAGGAGCCATAATCCTACACAAAAGAAACAACCAAAAATTTTCATTACATTAGTACATCGGTTGGTTACTCATACTTTACCATCAGTGGACTACAATTGTGTTACCTCTAGTGCTATCATACCATAACCCCTACTTTTGACCAACTTTTTCTAACAATTTCACCAAATCTACCTAGTGCACCCCACACTTCTTTTGGCATTCCAACATCACCCAATTATACATACACCATTTCCAATTATATACAACAACAATCAACCCAAAACTTAGGCATTATCTCCCCTAAAATTACAACAATCATATACTATAACATATTTGGCCAACTTTGGCCTAAAACAACACCAATTAATTCAACCACCAAATTGGGTCTCCAAACCACCATAAATACCGCAATTCAATACAATGGAGACCCAACAATTGCAATTAGAACAAAATTCCTAAACTCAATTATACAACATTAATACTAAGTTAAACAAAAAGCATATATACATATTCCACGCTAAGCCTAGCATGGTATTACACAATTACTACAAATAAAGTGAGTTAAACTAAATTTACTAAACTAATTAATCTACAAAAAATTAAAGAGATAAACTAAAAAGAAAATAAAAAGAAATCTTACTTGTAGAAAGAGGGAAGAAGGGGGTAGATGAAGTTGAAGGAGTTGGGGAAGTGATGCAGGAAGAAGGAGGGAATTTGGGGTGGAAGAAGTAGAGAGAAGGAGGAGGAAATAGAAATTTAGAGAGAGAGTAGGGAGAGGGGAGCGGTTGTGTTGATGAGAATGAAGGGGGGGGGGGAGAAAATTTTAAATTTTTCGTCTGCCCAGATTTGACCGTGGTCAAACGCGGTCGGTCCGCATTCGCGGTCGTACCGCGAACCAGAAGGTTCAGAGAGGCATTCCACCGCGGTTCTACTGCGTTCGCGGTTGGACCGCGGTAGAACATTGTCTCTGAATCTTTCGCCTAGCAGTAGCAGTTTTTTTAACTTTTTTTATTTGTATAGACTAACTATAATGATTTACACTTACAACAATTTCATGGGTTGCCTCCCACGTAGCGCCTGATTTAACGTCACGGCACGACTCATCTTAGCGCATTTCAAGGCTCGCTAGACCTTTGAGGTTCATCTAACCGTAGTTCCAACTTCTCATCGATGTCATCCATGCCAACTATAGTTTCAACCGCTGACCATTGACTCTGAAAGTGCGAGAGCCATTTATAGTTTGTATTTCCACATCGCTCGACTGTAATGCCTCAATCACCCGGAATGGGCCTGACCACCTTGATTTCAGTTTACCCGGGAACAACCATAACCTTGAGTTATATATGAGTACCTTGTCCCCGATTTTGAAGTTACGCTCTATGGTATTCTAGTCATGTAGCTGCTTCATCCTCTCTTTATATAATCATGTGCTTTCGAAAGCTAGATACCGGAATTCTTTCATCTTATGTATCCCGGTGACTCTTCATTTGCCCGCTTCATCCCAGCTGAGATTTAATTGCTTGAGTGCCCACCATGCTTTGTGCTCTAGTTCCACAGGTAGATGACAAGCTTTCCCAAACGCCAATTTGTATGGTGACATGCCGATTAGTGTCTTAAAAGCTGTCCTATATGCCCATAATGCATCATCGAGCTTCCGGGATCAATCGGTCCTCGTGGCATTCACTGTCTTTGTCAATACACTCTTTATCTTTCTGTTGGAGACTTCAACTTGCCCACTAGTCTGCGGGTGATATGGAGTAGCCACCCGGTGCTTCACATCATATTTGGCCAACAATTTCTCGAATGCCCGATTGCAAAAACGAGTGCCCCCATCACCAATGATTGCCCTTGGAGTCCCAAAACGGTTGAAAATGTTCTTCTTCAGAAATCCCACCACCACCTTAGCATCGTTGGTGGGTAATGCTACCGCTTCCACCCATTTGGACACATAGTCTACAACAACAAGAATGTACTTATTGCCATAGGAGCTGACAAAGGGACCCATGAAGTCTATCCCCCAGACGTCAAACACTTCCACCTGTTGGATTGGGTTCATAGGCATCTCATGACGCCGGGAGATATTCCCGGTGAGTTGACAAATCGCTAAAAAATATCAACACATAGTCTACACAAACTTGCTCGAGCGATCAAATTGCTAAAATAATATCAAATTCAACGAATCAAACCCCAAACATTATAAATTTCATTTCGAAGTTCAACAACAACAACAACCCAGTGTATTTCGAAGTTCATAACTTCTAAATTTCCCCTTTTTAGTCCGAAACTTGTCAAACGACGTCCGTTTTCAGCCACACTTTACCGGAAGCGCTTAACCAATATTTAAGATTGTATCGAACGTTGGATCCAAAATACAAGCCGGATACCTATATTTTCTAACTCGTTTTTATTTTCATTTTCCTTAATAATTTCAGAAAAACATTTAATAGAAAAATTCTTTTACCAGGGTTCTGGACCTCGAATTTGGACTCCGGGCACATGCTCGAGTCCCAAAATTTTCTACGGACCTCCCGGGACCGTCACATCACGGGTCCGGGTCCGTTTACTTAAAATGTTGACTAAAGTCAACTATTTCAATATTAATATCATAATTCTTCAAATTTTTCACATAATTCATATATTTTAATATAAAGTTTTTTTGACTTTGTGCCCGAATTGTGCACGCAAATCGAGGTAACCAAAAGTGAGATTTCCAAAGCCTCAGAAACGCGGAGAAAGAGAGAAATACGGTGATGACCCTTTGGATCGTTACAGGTTCGCACTTGGTTGACTTTTCATAAGAGATTTGGATGTAGGCCCGTTACATTTGAGGCAACATCCTTATTTTCTATTTGCCTTTCCATTTTCGTCTTACCTCTTGAGCGTAGTTTGTCGTTGCCAGGGAGAGTACGGAGAGTCATGGCTCCTCAGCTAGCCTTTCGTCGGATGGCTGCGTCTGCTCATCTTGTTGCAGTACTTACTAATCATCCTTCATGAAGGGTGGCTTCAGTCGAATTTGCGGTCCTGGCCACTCCAGCAAGAACGGCCTCTCAAGAAGCCCCATTCAGTATTTTTCGTCCTACGAATGGATCACCGTCGACCAAGAAAGATGAAGATTTGTCGTAGAGACAGAGGGTGGAATTCAAAATGGCACCTCTTACTGTAATTAATTTAGATGAGTCCCCCCAACGAGCCCAGGGAATGGTGCCACAGCGGCATCTCCCCTAGAGAAGGAGCGAGTTGTGGAAGTTGACGCTGGCAGTTAGTGCTTAAAATATTTGGCTAATATAATGACTTAGTACAAAGTTCCTATTACAGGTGATGATCAACGTCGTGCCGGAGTAGAGAGACAGACCCTTAGTGCCGTTGTAGCAACTTTGAGTGCACCTTCTTCATCTGCGGCAGGTCACATCCCCTCATTCTACGACAGGAAGGGGGAAAAAGTGTGATGTTCGACGAATATGAGTCCGAGTCTGACTTGGATCCCGATGAGGATGTTCGAGGATGGCCTCACTCATTCGGTGGATTACGCGGGTGGACCGGCTCATGTTTTTGATGTCCTTTCTGACATGAATCTCTTGGCACATGGGGATAACTTGGTATCGCAACTTAGCTTGCTATGTTCAGAAGATGAAAACGAGTCCTCGCGGAATGTCTGTGACACCAAATTAAGCGACGAAATGGTTGTCATGGGCTTGATGGTATGATGTTTTTGGCTTTTAGGTCGGCCTTTCCCTTTACGCGAGAGAACATTGGTTTAATTTCTTTCTTATTTTTCAGACATATCTGGTGGAGGTGGAAAGAATCCGTAGGGTCAACATTCGGTCAAGGAATTTCTTGCAGTTGCTGTAGAAGTACCGTTGCTATCATAATAGATGTCGTGAGTTGCATGAACGGTTGAGGATAGACCCCCATCACTAGGCTCTGGTGAGGAATTGGAGATAAGGGATCAAGAGTTGATGCAGACAATCTATACCAAGAGTGAGCTCGAAGAACAACTTCACCTCAAGGACGTGGAGCTAGAATTAGGTAAAGGGGTCGATGCCGAGTACGATTGCCTGCTGGGCAAGTTGGGAGCGATGCAGTTAGAGATGGATCAGAGTCGGGCTCGAATTGAGGAGATGAGAGCATAAATGAGAGGGAAATTGTGTGCGATGGAAAGCAAGGTGGTCGGTTTAGAGCACATTGAGAGAGCCTGGTCTGAGGCTATGGCAAGAGCGATGGCTCTGGAGGAGACAATTCGCATGCTCAAGTCCCAGAAAGAATCAGAGAGGGCGACTGTGGCTCTTACAGAGGCGAGGCTCGAGGAGCAGATTGGCACGATTAATTAGGATGTTTTAGTTATGGTAGATCGAGTCGCAGCCTTGGAGGTGTAGAATCAGTGCCTATGCGCCCAGGCTGGACATCCCGCGCTGTCGTTCCCCGCCAAACTCATGAGCTCTGGGTCTATGCCGAAGCCCAATAGGATATATTCAAGAACTTTTGAGAGGCATGCATCGTGACTGAGGCAGCTTACAAGGAAGCATTAGCAAAAGCTCGTGAGGCTCGTTCCAACTACGGAAATGATGTTACGATGCCCGAAGCTAATAAGGGTGCGGATGGTGATGATAATGGACCTTACGGAGATGATGATGAAGGCAGCGATGATGATGCCGAGTGAAAGATATTGTACTTGGCCGATTGGCATTTGCTTGTTTCTTGTTTCTTGATTTTTTTAAATTAGTCAACTAGCTTAGGCCGGATGTAAGCGGTGACTACTCGCATATATGACTTCATGAATAAAGAATTATTTTTTGCTACTTGTCTTGCATTTCAGCTTTCTCTCTAGCGATTTATGCTCTCGTCACAAGGTGGAAGCTCGTTAGGCGAGTCCTAGCTTTGCTCTCCCATTTTTGTGATGAAGGTTCCTTGCCTTGTGGGTTTTATTACGAACTTATCGAAATAATGGCTCGTCCGAGGTTGAGTGAGGTCGGACCTTTTGACCTCTGATGGCGAAGGTCCTAGGACTTAAGGGTGTTATTTTGAACTTATCAAAATAATAACCCGCCTGAGTTTGAACGAGGACAAACCTTTCAATATTTGATGGCAAAGGTCCTTGACCTTAAGGGTGTTATTTCGAACTTATCTAAATAACAATCTGTTTGAGTTCGAGCGAGGTCGAACCTTTCTATCATTGATGGCGAAGGCCCTTGGCCTTAAGGGTGTTATTTCAAAGTTATCAAAATAACAACCCATCTGAGTCCAAAATACGAGCCCGATACCTATATTTTCTAACTCGTTTTTATTTTCATTTTTCCTTAATAATTTCAGAAAAACATTTAATTGAAAAATTCTTTTCCCAGGGTTCTGGACCTTGAATTTGGACTCCGGGCACATGCTCGAGTCCCAAAATTTTCTACGAACCTCCCGGGACCGTCACATCACGGGTTCGGATCCGTTTACTTAAAATGTTGACCAAAGTCAACTATTTCAATATTAATATCATAATTCTTAAAATTTTTCACATAATTCATATATTTTAATATAAAATTTTTTTGACTTCGTGCCCGAATTGTGCACGCAAATCGAGGCAACCAAAAGTGAGATTTCCAAAGCCTCAGAAGCGCGGAGAAAGAGAGAAATACGGTGATGACCCTTTGGATCATTACAGGTTCGCACTTGGTTGACTTTGCATAAGAGATTTGGATGTAGGCCCGTTACATTTAAGGCAACATCCTTATTTTCTATTTGCCTTTCCATTTTCGTCTTACCTCTTGAGCGTAGTTTGTCGTTGCCAGGGAGAGTACGGAGAGTCATGGCTCCTCAGCTAGCCTTTCGTCGGATGGCTGCGTCTGCTCATCTTGTTGCAGTACTTACTGATCATCCTTCATGAAGGGCGGCTTCAGTCGAATCTGCGGTCCTGGCCACTCCAGCAAGAACGGCCTCTCTAGAAGCCCCATTCAGTATTTATCGTCCTACGAATGGATTACCGTCGACCAAGAAAGATGTAGATTTGTCGTAGAGACAGAGGGTGGAATTCAAAATGGCACCTCTTATTGTAATTAATTTAGATGAGTCTCCCCAACTAGCCCAGGAAATGGTACCGCTGCGGCATCTCCCCTAGAGAAGGAGCGAGTTGTAGAAGTTGACGCTGGCAGTTAGTGCTTAAAATATTTGGCTAATATAATGACTTGGTACAAAGTTCCTATTACAGGTGATGATCAACGTCCTGCCGGAGTAGAGAGACAGACCCTTAGTGCCATTGTAGCAACTTTGAGTGCACCTTCTTCATCTGCGGCATGTCACATCCCCCCATTCTACGACAGGAAGGGGGAAATAGTGTGATGTTCGACGAATATGAGTCCGAGTCTGACTTGGATCCCGATGAGGATGTTCGAGGATGGCCTCACTCATTCGGTGGTTTACGCGGGTGGACCGGCTCATGTTTTTGATGTCATTTATGACATGAATCTCTTGGCACATGGGGATAACTTGGTATCACAACTTAGCTTGCTATGTTCAGAAGCTGAAAAAGAGTCTTCGCGGAATGTCCCTGACACCAAATTGAGGGACGAAATGGTTGTCATGGGCTTGATGGTATAATGTTTTTGGCTTTATGTCGGCCTTTCCTTTTATGCGAGAGAACATTGGTTTAATTTCTTTCTTATTTTTCAGACGTATCTGGTGGAGGTGGAAAGAATCCGTAGGGTCAACATTCGGTCAAGGAATTTCTTGCAGTTGCTGTAGAAGTACCGTTGCTATCATAATAGATGTCGTGAGTTGCATGAACGATTGAGGACAGACCCCCATCACTAGGCTCTGGTGAGGAATTGGAGATAAGGGATCAAGAGTTGATGCAGACAATGTATACCAAGAGTGAGCTCGAAGAACAACTTCACCTCAAGGATGTGGAGCTAGAATTAGGTAAAGGGGTCGATGCCGAGTACGATTGCCTGCTGGGAAAGTTGGGAGCGATGCAGTTAGAGATGGATCAGAGTCGAACTCGAATTGAGGAGATGAGAGCACAATGGAGAGGGAAATTGTGTGCGATGGAAAGCAAGGTGGTCAGTTTAGAGCACATTGAGAGAGCCTGGTCTGAGGCTATGGCAAGGGCGATGGCTCTGGAGGAGAGAATTCGCATGCTCAAGTCCTAGAAAGAATCAGAGAGGGTGACTGCGGCTCTTACAGAAGCGAGGCTCGAGGAGCAGATTGGCACGATTAATTAGGAGGCTTTAGTTATGGTAGATCGAGTCGCAGCCTTGGAGGCGTAGAATCAGTGCCTATGCGCCCAGGCTGGACATCCCGCGCTGTCGTTCCCTGCCAAACTCACGAGCTCTGGGTCTATGCCGAAGCCCAATGGGATATATTCAAGAACGTTTGAGAGGCATGCCTAGTGACTGAGGCAGCTTACAAGGAAGCACGAGCAAAAGCTCGTGAGGCTCGTTCCAACTGTGGATATGATGTTACGATGCCCGAAGCTAATAGGGGTGCGGATGGTGATGATAATGGACCTTACGGAGATGATTATGAAAGCGGCGATGATGATGCCGAGTGAAAGATATTGTACTTGGCTGATTGGCGTTTGCTTGTTTCTTGTTTCTTATTTTTTAAAATTAGTCGACTAGCTTAGGCCGGATGTAAGCGGTGACTACTCGCATATATGACTTCATGAATAAAGAATTATTTTTTGCTACTTGTCTTGCATTTCAGCTTTCTCTCTAGCGATTTATGATCTCGTCACAAGGTGGAAGCTCGTTAGGCGAGTCCTAGCTTTGCTCTCCCATTTTTGTGATGAAGGTTCCTGGCCTTGTGGGGTTTATTACGAACTTATCGAAATAATGGCTCGTCCGAGTTGAGCGAGGTCGAACCTTTTGACCTCTGATGGCGAAGGTCCTAGGACTGAAGGGTGTTATTTTGAACTTATCAAAATAATAACCCGCCTGAGTTTGAATGAGGACAAACCTTTCAATATTTGATGGCAAAGGTCCTTGACCTTAAGGGTGTTATTTCGAACTTATCTAAATAACAACCTATTTGAGTTCGAGCGAGGTCGAACCTTTCTATCTTTGATGGCGAAGGCCCTTGGCCTTAAGGGTGTTATTTCAAAGTTATCAAAATAACAACCCATCTGAGTTCAAAAGAGATCGAACCTTTCTATCTTTGATGGCGAAGGCCCTTGGACTTAAGTGTGTTATTTCAAACTTATCGAAATAACAACGTAAGTTTGAAATAACAAACTGTCTGAGTTCGAACGAGGTCGAACCTTTCTATATTTGATGGTGAAGGCCCTTGGCCTTAATGGTGTTATTTTGAACTTATCGAAATAACAACCGTCTGAGTTCGAATGAGGTCGAACCTTTCTATCATTGATGGCGAAGGCCCTTGGCCTTAAGGGTGTTATTTCAAACATATCTAAATCACAACCCGTTTGAGTTCGAACGAGGTCGAATCTTTCTATCTTTGATGGCGAAGGCCCTTGGCCTTAAGGTTTTTATATCGAACTTATCGAAATAAAAACCCATCTGAGTTCGAGCGAGGTCGAACCTTTCTATCTTTGATGGCGAAGGCCCTTGGCCTTAGGGGTATTATTTTGAACTTATTTAAATAAAACCCATCTGAGTTCGAGTGAGGTCAAACCTTTCTATTTTTGATGTCCTAGGCCCTTGGCCTTAAGTGTGTTATTTCGAACTTATCGAAATAACAAACCGTCTAATTCGAACGAGGTCGAACCTTTCTATATTTGATGGCGAAGGCCCTTAGCCTTAAGGGTGTTATTTCAAACTTATCAAAATAACAACCCATCTAAGTTCGAATGAGGTTGAATCTTTCTATCTCTGATGGCGAAGGCCCTTGGCCTTAAGGGTGTTATTTCAAACTTATCGAAATAACAATCCGTCTAAGTTCAAACGAGGTCGAACCTTTCTATCTTTGATGGCGTAGTCCGTGAGCTAGTGAGACCAGGTTTTGGGATAGTGATGTGTTTTAAACTTTCACATTTTTATATTATTTTGTTAAACTTAAAAGTCTTCCGCACTTATTTAATTGATGATAGTATATTTTATTGGTGATGTTGATAGATAATGTATAATGTTTGTCTGGCCTAGCTCCATTAGTAGGCGCCATCACGACGCTCGATGGTGGGATAAATTCGGGTCGTGACAAGTTGATATCAGAGCTCTAGGTTACATAGGTCTCACTACTCACGGACAAACTTGGTAAAATCTGAGGGATCAGTATAGACACGTCTGTATTTATCCCCCAGAAGCTACAGAGTTAGGAAAAAAAATTCACTTTCATTCTTTCCTATCGTGCGAATTTGTTCTTCAGATGTTAATTGGATTTCTACTCTTGTCTTCCTACAAATGGAGAAGTCATGTACCGCTTCTTCTGCCAAACAATGGCACAGACCGGTGATAGATCAACTACACTTTCAGAAGTTTTGCGGAGATCGAATAGGTTTCACCAAACTCTTCGTTACCACCTTCAATGGTGCATCTTTTGAGAACCCACGAGAATTTCTTGACCACTACTATGAGGTATTGCAGAACGTGGGAGTAGTCAAAAGTGAAAGGGTTGATTCTACTATGCTTCGGATGGAAAATGAAGTAGTGGAAATATAATGTATTTACTAACCAGTTGTAGTTTCAACGGGCCTTGATGTCTGGTTGATTTATTTGAGTTGTGAAGGACTAATATTGTGGATTATCGGATGTTGTGACTCCGACTTAGAGCCAAAAGGGGTAATTCCACTATTAATGAATGGACCGGATGGCCATGTGTTATGTCAGTTTTGGCTTGGAATGTATATATATGGTATGGAAAGGTTTCCCAAATACATTGTACATACTTAAGATTTGGTACTCTGCAGGGGGTAACAATCACCCAAAGAATAACGAAGAATATATGAGTAAATGGGGTAGCTCAGCAGTGTTAAGCCAGCATTGCAAAAGAGGAAATTGGTTTTCGATGTTTGTGAGAGGCCTACGAAGAGGGTAGACTAGCCAATACAACACTACCTACTCAACTCTATTTTAAGAAATGTTTTAAGGATTTTACCTCCCGGATTCTCTACAATATGTGGCATATGCGATCTGAACAGTTGTGCCAGGTCACCATGACAGTGTCCGAATATGACATCATGTTCAATAAGTTAGCTGAGACTCAAAGGAATTGTTGTGAATGTGGTAGTTTGGAGAAAATATAATTTAGGAAAGCACTCAGGCTACGTGCTCTATTGCAGTCAATACTTATCTTACAGGACCAGCCAAAGGTAGAGGTCAGGATGTTAGAGGTGAAGGTGAGAGTCCTAGAGGCGGAGACCCAACTGTTGATATAATTTCTATGGTATGGCTAAGGTCACTACACCAGATGGTGTCATCACACGTACAATTCTGATTGTTATAAAAAGGATATTTTTCCTTAATTTGATTTGGTTTTTGAAAAATTTAGGCGAGTCCTCTTAATATGCTTCACTCATGAGTGAGCTTCGTAATCATCAAATCTACTTATGTGAATAATCATGTTGGGCTATTATATGGAGATATATATCCCTATTATTATGTGTTGGTCACTAAAGATAATTGTGAGGCTAAAAGTAACTTTATACTACTTATTACAATGGGATTTGATGTATATCCTGGAATAATTAATTTCAATTATTAATTGTATGCCCTGTCGGTATGAGGGTTCATTTTTTGTCGTGATTTTCTTTGATGGACAATTATTGAAAAGAAGAAAGAAAGGAAATGAAAAGTTTTCAGCTAGTACAATGTGCAAGTACTTGTGATTCAGAGGTGAGGATGAGGTCCTCAAAATTTTGCATAATGTGAAATATTTTTAAACGGAGCTTCAAGCTGCGGTGGATATCATTTGGGTCAACATTTAGGAAACTTGTGGAAAAGGTTGGTAAATCACTTAAATAGTTAGAATTCAACATTGTAAACATTTATTAATTAGTTCTTGCTTTATTTTAATTAGTTTGTGCTAGTTTGGCTTCGAATTGATGCTTTGGGCTTGTTCTTGATATTGAAAGTGCACTTCGGAGTGAGGTGAATCTCCTTTCTAACCTTGTAAGAGGGAATTATCCCCATAGGATTATAAATGAGTAATTATTGCTAAATGAAAGGGCTACGTGCATACTAGGTGACTAGAGTCCGTGCGTAGCTACTATAATATTGCGTGGGTAGTTTAGGACCCACATAATGCCTAATTGGGGAATATCTCTTATTTTACTTGCTAATATAATCATTTATGAATTGCTAGAGACTTGACAAAATTGAAAAGTCGAGATATGAACTTGTTAAGCCTTGGTAGGAGTTTTCTTGTAAATAAATGAGCCTTTGTGTGCATTCTTGATGTTTTCTTGATAATTATGGATCATGCCAATCGCCTCGGTGAGAATAGATGCATCTATGGTTCGGGCCGTTCAACCCTCGGCAGTGCACAATATATTTTCTGTTGGAGTGGGCCGTCGACCTCGGCATGATTGTGCATGATATATATGCTTAAGTTTAGACATGGCAAGATTACATGTTAAGTATGAAGAAGGAAAAATGGTAATTGAATTGTGGTCAAGAACATGAATATGACTTTTCATTTAAACTTGCTGTTATCGGAGATCCTTCATGTTGTATCTCACATTATTATTATATTATCTTGACCTTAGTAAGTATCAAGTCGACCTCTCGTCTCTACTTCTTCGAGATTAGACGAGATACTTACTGGGTAGATGTTATTTATGTACTCATGCTACGCTTCTGTACTTACACGTACAGGATTTGAGGCAGGTGGATCTGGACATCACTCTAGGGCGCATCAGTGAGCACGCTTGAGACTTCTATGGTGAGCTGCTCCTCTTTCATGCCGATCCGCAGCCGAAGAAGTCCTCTCTTGTACTTTAGTTTCTATCTATCCTAATTCAGACTGTAGGATAGTATATTATTCTTTTGTGAATATTCTACTAGTCGCCCGTAGCTTGTGACACCAGGTTTTGGCACACACAGTAGTAGACGTTTATTTCGGGTTGTATTGTTATTTTGATACGTTATGATATTTAGTGGACTTATCTTTAACTTGAAAATCTATTATAATTGTCTTTGGCTAAAGTAAAATGAGAACTTAATTACATTTTCACGTCGGCTGGCCTGGCAATGGTGTCGGGTGCAATCATAACTTATTATGGAAAATTGGTCGTGACATAGCTCTTTTAACATATATTAAGGAATTCACCTTTTCACATAAATAAACAATAAAATTGTCCATTAACCTTAATTTGCTCATTAAAAATATAATAAATTATTCCTATGCTCTTTAATCCAAGGGCAACTTTAGAAAATAGTAATTCATTTTTTTATATTTAAAAAATTAAAAATTTTGTGAACCATAAAAAATTTAAAATTATTTGAAATGGACCGGAGGAAAATAAATTTGAGTTGAAAGTATTGTACTTCTTGCTTGGCCAGTTCTATGTTGCAAATCGACCAAGCTAGAAAACAAATAATTAGTGGTTCTAATTCCACAGGGATAGGAAATAGCGAGGAAATTCGCAACTTTATTTTAAGTTATGATTCAATTTAATACACGACATTGTGAGGATGAGTAGAGTTTTGGCCTTTCCATGCTGATGAATGCTATCTTTTCTCTTTTTTTTTCTGAAATTAAGTAAATGGCAGAGACAAGAGGGGTTGCTCTGATGGTAAGCAACCCCCACTTCCAACCGAGAGGTTGTGAGTTCGAGTCTCCCCAAGAGCAAGGTGGGAAGTTCTTGGAGGGAAGGATGCCGGAGGTCTATTTGGAAACAGCCTCTCTACCCCAGGGTAGGGGTAAGGTCTGCGTACACACTACCCTCCCCAGACCCCACTAAGTGGGATTATACTGGGTTGTTGTTGTTGTTGTTGTTTAAGTAAATGGCAGATACAATATTTAGATTCCTTATGATACCCTTTGGCTTGTCTCGATGTTTACGTCTCACTCCGTATTCAATAATACGTTCAATTTAGTGTCCTTTTTAAAACACAGGAGAAAAGTTTAAGCCAATCAAAACAAATGCCTTTTACACTTTGTTTGGATCATTATTTCTTATCGTTTTATAATGTATTATATTGTATTATATCGTATCGTTTTATGAATACAATATATGAATAAATTATCTTATTTGTTAGTGTTAAATAATACTTTGTTGTTTGATTTGACTATTTCGTACTATACTGTAACTAATTAGTTTACTAAAATACCATCAATTGTTTAACTATTAAATTTATCAAACAATTTGCATAAAATAATGTTTTTAAAAAAAAACAAAATTGAAGAATGCAAAACACTTTCAGAAAGCAGAACAAAGGAATGAGATAGAAGAAGGCAAAACAAAGGTGCACAACTAATTAGAATTGAGTTAAAAGCAAATTATGAGAACAAATAAAACAGAAGGCGTCAAAAAACCTTTAACGTTGGCGGTAGAAGTTCTGGAAAATAATAAAGTAGGTTATAGGTTGGAGGTTTGCAGCTAAATAGCAAAAATGAACTAAAAGATAAAATTGTTATGAAATAATAAAAGAAGAAAAATAATATTGTAGAGAAAAGTAGGGAGGAGGAATTCTTATTGATTTTGGTATGAATTACAATGGAATAGAACCCTCTATTTATAGAGAGATGGTATGATCATTTGACCATTTGCTCATCTTCTTTATCAAGAAGTTTATTTGAAACCGATCTGTCTATACGCTTTAAGCGTACCATAGACTTTGTCCTTCTAGGACTTATTATAATATGAGCATTTGCAGTGAGAATATAGTTACTTTCTTTGGGCCAGCAAATGCGTCTAGCATGCTTTGTAATAAATGGCATATGAATTATCCATTTATGAATTTCAAGTTCATATTATTTATTCAAGGATCTAGATGTATAAATAATAATTCATTCAATGTAACTTTTTCTCAATTGTTTATCATGTCTCCCCCTCATGTTAGAAATACTAACTCGCTTCCTCAACTTTGAAGATCCATCTTTGTGCTTTATGATGTTAATCAAAATATACACCGCACGTCAATAATAATAAGTTAGAATTATTTGGTTCCTGATCCTGAACCACTTGTGAGGGGAGAATGTAATATACTTTCGTATATAACCTATATCAAACTGATATAGATAACTTTGTTCCCATAAGCAATAATTTAACTATTAAGTGGAGGCACTCAATAAATCATTTTGCTAAGCCAGCTGTGATGTAGACCAACTTATCAAGATGAACTTCTTGAATAGAAAATCTGGAATATGCTCTAAATTAAATTATTGAGCAAGTTACCTTGCAAACACCATGTTGCGGGTTAATAATAATCGCACATGCAACCATCTCATAGATGCATCTTATGTGGTATATATGGCAGGTGAATGAGCCCATATTCACCTTTGATATTTCCAGCATTCACGGGATTCAATCCCAATTTTAGTTGATCTATTAATTAATGAGAACAAAGCACATAAATGAATTCGTAAAGAACTTTCTAGTTCTTTAATATTTACCCATATGAATTCTCTTTATTTTTGCACATCATACATAAATTGATATGGATAAATCAATTATGCCAACTGAATAAATTATCAATATTGATAAACTTCAGATTTACACTATGACGTTTGCAATTATAAAAAAACTTCAAGTTTATTATGATATGGATTTTTATATCAATAAATATCCACTTCAGTATGATATTATTTTATTTGTGTAGTGCAAACTGGAGAATACATCGGGTAACTTTTCACATATATACTATCCCACTATAAGTTGCAGTATAGAAGATATTAAATCTTTCCTTTATTTATAGTCTCAATATAATCAACCGCTTTCGCGCATACTTTGAAACTAAATAAGTTTCTTTGAGACTTACTACAACACAATATCTTATTGGTAATCAATTGTATTTCTCCAAAATAGTAATAATTGGCTCTTCCAGAGCTCTCAATTAATTTTGTACTACCACAAATTCATCAACATCCATGTGGTGAATATCACTTTTAAAGAGAAAGTTGTACTATTATGTGTATGGTCAAAATTATATGCAAGATCTATTTCTTGCATTACCGTTGTCTTTTAATAATCACAATGCCAAAATATTTTGGTGTACAATAGGTACGTGACCAACGACCATTCATGCCATAATAGTGACATTATTTATGGTATCATCTCAAACCTTCTTTTAGAGGTGAGTGTGGTATATTTACTACCACTAGCACGTTCACATTCTTTGAAGAATGAATATGTATTCATAAGTAAGATATTGTCACATTCACATCATGAATGGAGCATAATCATCTATATGCGCTTTATAAAATCTCATGTCAAATCGATGACAAATATTATTTTCACACAGTGAAGGATTATTTTGAGAATACTTATTGTTCTCATTACCACAATGATGACGATATAATTTCGTCTATTGCCACGTCCATATCCATTGATTATTAATGGTAATAAATCTGTCTTCTTTGAGACGCATTACATACTGCTATCACATTCTCTTAAGGGAATGAGAATGGAGCAAATTTAATGGGACGGATTTTCATTCTTTGCCCACATGATCATGGCAAGGCATAGAAATTTTACCACTTCAGGTGGTTATAATTTCTTACAAACTCCATTAGAGTTATAATCAAACATTGTTGTCTTTGCTTGTATATAAAATTAAAGTATAGAATAAAAGAGAAAAATACGGTAAAATACTTACCTTAAATCCAAAATTAATAATGAAGGAAGTTCATAGAACTATTGACAATCATTATGCTCAATCCCAAAACTTCTACTCAATTGGTTAGAGTCTCGTGCTGATAACGTGTTATGAAATAATAAAAGAAGAAAAATAATATTGTAGAGAAAAGTAGGGAGAGGGAATTCTTATTGATTTTGGGAAGAATTACAATGGAATAGGACCCTCTATTTATAGGGAGATGGTGACTTAGCCACCAAGTAATAATCCCTAAAATCTCTCCAAATATAGACATTCACCATAAATAGAATTCTATTTATAACAAAAATAGAATTATAGAGTAATAAATTATGGCATAATTAGAAAGAAAAAAAGCAAACAATCCGACCATACCAAATCCGTTGTTTCAAAAAAAGAATATTTTATTATTCCACAATAATAAATTTTACTATACAATACAACCAATTATAATGAAATAAATAAAACAAATATCATTTTTGAATAACAATACAATAAGATTCAACGGGACAACCCTCCAAACAATCTGTTAGTAGATGACCAACTTAAACGGTTAATAAAACGACCGGTGTCAAGAATATGATCTCATTTTCACTGTTTTCCTGTAATCTTCTCCTTATTATTATTATTATTATTATTATTATTATTATTATTATTATTATTATTATTATTATTATTATTATTATTATTATTATTATTATTATTATTATTATTATTATTATTATTATTATTATTATTATTATTATTATTATTATTATTATTATTATTATTATTATTATTATTATTATTATTATTATTATTATTATTATTATTATTATTATTATTATTATTATTATTATTATTATTATTATTATTATTATTATTATTATTATTATTATTATTATTATTATTATTATTATTATTATTATGTACTTTTTTTACTTGATGCGGTGGTGACATGTGGATATCAGCTAACCTATTATCCTATTTTTAATCTAATAATCTAATCCCTTTCCTTTTTCTTTAAATGTGACGAGAAATGGTAGATTTTAGTTTTCTCTCTTTTTCTTTTCCTTTAAAAAAGATAAATGTATATATTTCTTTCTCAATTATTACTAGGCTGAAAACGTGTGACGACCCAAAGAGTCATCACCGGATTTCTCTGTTATTCCGCGCTTCCGAGGTCTTTAAAACTTCACTTATAGTTGCCTCGACTTGTGTGCACAGTCCAGGCGCATAGCCGGGAAGCTTTTATGTTGAAATATGTGAAATCTGTGAAATGTTTGAGGAATTTTGATATTAATATGGTTAAAATTGACTTCGGTCAATATTTTTGGTAAACGGACCCGAATTCGTGATTTGACGGTCCCTTAGGGTCCGTAGAAAAACATGGGACTTGAGCATGTACCCAGAGTCGAAATCAGAGGTCTAGAACCCGAGTAAAAGAATTTTTCTGAAATTATTAAGGAAAATGAAAATAAAAATTGATTAAAAGACTTAGGGTATCAGGCTCGTATTTTGGTTCCGATGCCTGGTACAAGTCTTAAATTGTGTTAAGCGCTTTCTGTGAAGTTTGGTCGAAATCGGACGTCGTTTGACGTGTTTCAGACCTAATTTTCTAAAGTTAGAAGTTTAAGAAGTTTGAAATGAAAATCATGAGTTTTGGGGTTTGATTCTTTGATTTTGATGTTATTTTGGCGATTTGATCACGTGAGTAAGTTCGTAGTATGTTATTGAGTTAGTGTGTGTGATTGGTTAGGGGCACCGAGGGCTCGGGAGTGAATTGGAGGTGGTTCGGGGTGTTTTTACACTTGGAAAAAGGATCAGATTTTCTGTTGCAGACTTTTGTTCTTCGCGAATGCGGCCCTAGGCTCACGTTCGCAGTGCCTTGTTATTCCCCTCCATCACGTTCGTGTCTACCCTATCGCGATCGCGTAACCCAAATTCAGACCCCAGTATTTTCCTTCATCGCGTTCGCGTTCTGGCCATCGCGATCGCAATGGTTTATTGCGTTCTCTATCGCGTCGCGTCCCTTACCACGCATTCGCGTAGGCCAAACTTGGACCCCCAACCTTTTCTTCTATGCGTTCGTGTTCCCATTCCACACGTTCGCGATTCATTGACCAGTTAACCTTCGCGAACGTGGCCCCTTTCCCCCGAACGCGAAGGGCAATTTTGCCAGTTATAATTTTTAATTTCCAAAATGGTACATATGGGTTTTTCCCAAAAAATTTCACGAGCTCTCTTCTCTCCAAAACTTTAGGAAGCCATTAAAGCTCTCATTCTTCAATGTCACTTGGGTAAGTAATTCCCTACTTGTTTCCTTCATTTTTCCTTCATCTGATCACTAATTTCCTAGCCCTATATCATGAATTCAAGGTAGAAATTAAGGATTTTGGGAATTTTGAGCGATTCAACCTTGATTTGGGTTCGAATCTTGAAATAAATTACATATTTGAACTCGTGCGGTTATGGGTTATTGGATTTTAGTCCGAGCCTTGTGTTTGGACCATGTGGGCCCGGTGTCGAATTTTGGTACTTTTGGAAGAATGCTAGAAAACTCATTTCTAGGCTATGGGATTATGTTGTTGAGCCCAATTAATATCATTGAATTAATTATGCCTAGATATCATTGTTTCGGAGTCGAATTTTAGAGGAAAAGCGGTATTGAAGAGTTGATTGCTATCTTTTGGACCGAGGTAAGTGTTTGATCTAACTTTGGCGTGAGGGAATAGGATTGGAGTGTTATTAATTGTTATTTTCTAAATGATCGAGTGCAGTGTATAGGCATGGTGACAAGTATCTATACACCGGTGTCAAGCATGACCGTGGGTCTTTGTTGTTATTTGGTTTGATATATTCTGAGACTCTTCCAAACTAATTGATGACTTCTACATAATGTGAAGAGTTGAGAATAAATCATGAATTTGTGAATTCTTTGGAGCGTTGGCTCGAACGATAAAATACTATTAAGTAAGAAATGAAAGAATTGGTAATGATGTGATTAAATCCCTTGCCGGCAGGTGTAAGTTGCTGTTATTGCTCCTTTGCCGGGAATTAGTTGTTTAATTGTGATTTTCTCTTTCCGGGGCATTTCTTGTTATTGTTTATTTCCCTCGCCTGTTGGTTGTGATTGCTGTTTGGGTGAGGAAGAGTAATGATGCACGAATGGTCATTCTGTGCCACTGTTAATTATATTATGCACGAAAGGTCATTCCGTGCCATTTTTGATTATTTATGCACGAAGGGACATTCCGTACTACGATTTGATTATATTTGCACAAATGATTATTCTGTGCTATGAAATGTGAGTTATGAGAGGGTAAGCACGAATGGTGATGCCGTGCACTTTATTTGTTTGCTTTGGGTGAGGATGAGAGTAAAAGCACGAGAGTTCATGCCCGTGCACATTGTTGGTTTTCCTGTTTTTGTTAACTATGGTTGTATTCTATATCTTATTAAAATGGATTATTTCTTATTTCGATTTGTATTCCCCCATAGCATGTTTCCTTTCCCTGTTAACTGTTTAGTTTTTGGTATTTCTTGCCTTTTATTGCACACACACACACACACACACACACACACACACACACACACATATATATATATATATATATATATATATATATATATATATATATATATATATATATATATATGAACTGCACAGGTTGGTTTGGTAGTCCTATCTAGCCTCGTCACTACTTCGCCGAGGTTAGATCAGGTACCTACCAGCACATGGGGTCGGTTGTGCTGATGCTATACTTCTGTGCTTTTTGCATAGATCACGTTACCGGAGCTGCTTTTGGACCACTATAGTAGCGCATCGAGTGGGAGCTGACTTCAGACCAGGGACTACGAGGTAGCCTAGCTGGCGTTCGCAGGCCGGAGTCCCTCTTTTATATTTTCTGTTTGTTTTCATTGTATCGAGACAAAGACTATGTATTTTCTTTCTGTTCGAACTTATTTGTAGTATTCATTAGTAGTTCGTGAGATAGCGACTCCAACCTTGGTTAGTAAAGTATTAAACTTCCGCATTTTGAGTTTTCATTTACTTATGTTATATAGACTTACTTTTTTATTTAAAGGTTTGCTATTATTATTACTGTTGTGTTGTTTTTCAAAAGTATGAGTATTTGGCTTGCCTAGCTCTGGCAGTAAGCTCCATCACGACCCCCGATGGTGAGAAATTCGAATCTTGACAAGTTGGTATCAGAGCTCTAGGTTGCATTGGTCTCGCTACTCATGGACAAACTTGGGAAAGTCTGACGGATCGGTACAGAGACGTCTGTATTTATCCCCAAGAGGATACGAAGTTAGGAAAAGTTTCACTTTTGTTCTTTCTTGTCGTGCGATTCTGTTTCTCAATTACTGATTGTATTTCTACTCTGTTCTTTCGCAGATGGCGAGAACACATGCTTCTTCTTCTACCGCGCAACAGCCCGAGCCCTCAACAGTAGCTCCTGCGAGGGGCAGAGGCCGAGGTCATGCCAGAGGCCGAGGTAGGGGCAGAGCTGAGCCCCGGATAGCAGTTCTAGAGGTGGAGCCTCATATTGACTATGATGAGAAGGTTCCAGCCCCAGCAGCTCCAGTGGGGTCATGGTCACCCCTGATCTTCAGCACGCTCTAGTCAGATTGACAGGCCTTATGTAGAGTATCACTAAAACGGGTTTGCTGCCAGTACCACCAGCAACTTCTCAAAATAGGGGAGGGGCTCAGACTCCCGCTACACGTACTCCGAAGCAGGTAGCTCTCCAGACTCATGTCACATTGGTTCAACCAGTGTGGCAGCTCACCCAAGTATTACAGCTCAGGTCGGCGATGGAGTGGCTATGTCTTCAGATGCTTTATGGAGACTTGATCGGTTCTCCAAGCTCTTCACCACCACATTTAGCGGTGCTCCATCAGAGGATCTATAGGATTTCCTATTCAGTAGTCATGAGATTCTTAGGACCATATGTATAGTAGAAACCACTGCGATCGATTTTGCCACCTTTCGGCTTGCAGGGTCTGCCAAGACTTGGTGGAGAGATTTTTGCCTATCTAGACCAGCAGGGTCTCCAGCTTTGACATGGGGTTAGTTCGCAGAGTTATTTTTGGAGATGTTTCTCCCAGTCAGTTAGTAGGAGGCACTTCACAGGCAGTTTGAGCACCTCCAGCAGGGCTCCATGATAATTATGCAGTATGAGACCCGATTTGTTGACTTGGCGCAGCATGCTGTTGTGATACTCCCCATAGTGCGAGAGAGGGTCCGGAGATTCATTGATGGGCTGATTCAGCCGATCTGTCTCCAGATGGCCATGGGAGTTAGTAGTGATACTTCCTACCAGGAGGCGGCCTATGCGGTCCGCAGAGTTGAGATGGCCCTCGCAAGGGGATGAGGTCAGATGTCATATGATAGGCCTCATCATTCTGGAGGTAGGAACTCCTATGGTAGAGGTCATTTATCGAGGCCCTATCAGTCGGCGCTTCAGGTTTCTCATGGTACTCCAGGTAGCGGTGGTTCTCATTTGTACTATTCATATCAACAACCTAGCAGTGCACCCCCACTTCAGAGTTTCAGAAGAGGACATTCAGGTCAACAGGGCCAGCAGTCACAGCAGCCGAGGTCTTGTTATGGTTGTGGAGACCCCGGTCACATTGTCAGGTTTTACCCTCGAGCCTCGGGCAGCTCTCAGCAGCAGGGTCCTCGCCTTATGAGTCATGCAGCATGTAATCCACAACCCACCCAGCCAGCCAGAGGCGGGGGTAGGATTCATAGATATGGAGGTAGGGTCCATAGAGGTGGGGCTCGAACCGGCAGAGGTAGAGGACATCCAATAGTTGATCATCCTAGAGACAAGGTTCACGGAGGTGGGACCTAGCCCCGATGTTATGCTTTGCCAGCCATGCTAGAGGCTCAGTCTTCTGATGTTGTTATTACAGGTACTATTCTGGTCTGTGATAGGGATGCTTCAGTTCTATTTGACCCAGGATCTACGTAATCATATGTGTCTTCTTATTTTGTACCCTACTTGGCTATGGCTAGTGATGACTTGGGTATCCCTGTATATTTATCTACACTAGCGGGTGATTCTATAGTGGTCGACCGAGTCCATCGTTCCTGTGTAGTAGTATTTGAGGGTCTTGAGACCCGTGTTGATCTATTTCTTCTAGACATGGTGGATTTTGATGTTATATTGGGATGGATTAGTTGTCCCTGTATCATGCGATCTTGGATTGTCACGCCAAGACCGTAACCTTGGCTTTACCAGATTTGCCCCGATTAGAGTGGAGAGGGACCCCAGGACGTGCCACCCGCAGTGTTATTTCATATGTTAAGGCTCGACGCATGATCGAGAAGGGGTGTTTAGATTATTTGGCATATATTTGTGATTCCAGCACAGATGTTCCTTCTATTGACTCAGTTCCTATTATTCTGGAGTTCCCAGAGGTTTTCCCTTTAGACCTGCTAGGTATGCTGCCCGACAGGGATATTGATTTCTGTATTGATTTGTCCCCAGGCACACAACCTATTTCTGTTCCACCATATCATTTGGCCCCGCCAGAGCTAAAAGAGTTAAAGGACCAATTGCAAGACTTGCTTGAGAAGGGTTTCATCAGACCCAGTATTTCTCCTTGGGGTACGCGGTACTATTTGTGAAGAAAAAGATGGATCGGTGCGGATGTGCATTGATTACCAGCAGTTTAACAAGGTGACGATAAAGAACAAGTATCCAATGTCGAGGATTGATGATTTGTTTGACCAGCCACAATGTGCGAAGGTGTTTTCAAACATAGACTTGAGATCTAGCTACCATCAGTTGAGGATTAGGACGTCTGATGTCCCTAAGACAGCATTTCGCACTCGGCACAGACATTATGAGTTTCTGGTCATGTTATTTGGGCTGTCCAATGCCGCATCAACATTTATGGAGTTGATGAACCGAGTGTTCAGGCCTTATGTAGACTTGTTCGTGATAGTCTTTATTGATGATATTCTTGTGTACTCTCGCAGTCAGGAGCACGAGCAACACCTCTGTGTGGTTCTTCAAACTCTGAAAGATAGTCAATTGTATGCTAAGTTCTCGAAGTGCAAGTTTTGGTTGAGTTTAGTTGCATTTCTGAGTCATGTAGTATCAGCATAGGGTATTCAGGTAGACCCGAAGAAGATTGAGGCAGTCATGAATTGGCCTCGAGGCAGTCGAGAATTGGCCTCGACTAGCTTCAGCGATTGAGATTCGGAGTTTCTTGGGATTAGAAGGATATTATCATTGGTTTGTGGAGGGGTTTTCATCTATAGCAATCCCGATGACTAGGTTGACCTAGAAAGGTGACCAGTTCAAGTGGTCAGACGAGTGAAAGGAGAGCTTTTAAATGCTCAAGACAACTCTGACAACGACACCAATATGAGTTTTGTCCACAGGTTCAGGGCCTTATACAGTCTATTGTGATGCTTCCCGTATTGGGTTTGGTGTAGTATTGATGCAGGATGGTAGAGTTATAGCTTATGCTTCGAGGCAGTCTAAGATCCACGAGAAGAATTACCCAGTCCATGATCTAGAGTTGGCAACCATTGTTCATGCTTTGAAGATTTTGAGACATTAGTTATATGGCATGACATGTGAGGTGTACACCGATCATAAGAGTCTGCAATACCTGTTCAAGTAAAAGGAGTTGAACTTGCAACATCGGAGATGGTTGAAGCTGCTGAAGGATTATAATGTTACTATTTTGTACCACCCGGGGAGAGCCAATGTGGTAGCAGATGCACTGAGCAAGAAGTCAGCCAGCATGGGTAGTCTTGCTTATATTCCGGTCAGCCAAAGACCGATTGGTTTGGATATTCAGGCCTTGGCCAACCGGTTCGTGAAGTTGGACATTTCTGAGCCTAGCATAGTATTAGATTGCACGGTCACTCATTTTTCATTATTGGAGTGTATCCGTGATCGGCAGTTTGATTATCCTTATTTGTGTATCCTGAGAGACACGGTACAGCGTGGAGGTGCAACGAAGGTGACTTTAGATGCTGATGGTGTTTTGAGTTTGCAGGGGCAAGTTTGTGTGCCCAATGTCGATGGGATTCCGGACTTGCGACATCATTATTGGTGGTGTAGGATGAAGAAGGACAATGTTGCATATGTGGCTTGGTGTTTGAATTGTCTGCAGGTCAAGTATGAGCATCAGAGGCCTGGTGGTATGTTTCAGAGGATTGGGCTTCCTGAGTGGAAGTGGGAGAGGATTACCATGGACTTCGTTATTGGACTTCCGGTGGCTCGAAGGAAGTTCGATGCTATTTGGGTCATTGTTGATAGGTTGACCAAGTCAGCAAATTTCATTCTTGTTGCCACCACCTATTCATCAGAGAGATTAGCTGAGATCTATATCTAAGAGATTTTTTGCCTTCATGGGGTGCCGACATCTATCATCTCGGACCGAGGTACGCAGTTTACCTCATGCTTTTGGAGAGCAGTTCAGCATGAGTTAGGCACCCTGGTTCAGTTGAGCACAGCGTTCCATCCTTAGATGGATGGTCAGTCCGAGAGGACTATTCAGATATTGGAGGATATCCTCTGAGCCTGTGTAATTAATTTTGGAGGCTCGTGGGACCAATTTTTGCCTTTAGCGGAGTTTGCCTAAAATAAAAGCTACTAGTCCAGCATTCAAATGGCTCCATTTGAGGCATTGTATGGTAGGCGATGTCGGTCTCCAGTCAAATGGTTTGATCTGGGAGAGGCTCGGTTATAGGGTACAGATTTAGTCTGGGAGGCCTTGGATAAGGTCAAGATCATTTAACACAGGCTTCGTTTAGCTCAGTCGCGACAAAAGAGTTATGTGGATCGCAAGGTTCGAGATGTAGCTTTCATGGTTGGTGAATGAGTATTGCTGTGTATATCGCCTATGAAGGGCGTGATGTAATTTGGGAAGAAGGGAAAGCTTAGCCCTAGGTTCATTGGCCCATTTGAGATTCTTGATCGTGTAGGAGAGGTGGCTTATAGACTTGCCTTGCCACCTAGTTTGTCAGCCGTGCATCCAGTGTTTCATGTGTCTATGCTTCGGAGGTATCACGACGATCCTACCAATGTGTTAGATTTCTGCATTGTCTAGTTGGACAAGGATCTGTCCTACGAGGAGGAACCGGTAGCTATTCTAGATCGGCAGGTTCAACAGTTGAGGTAGAAGAGTTTTCCTTCAGTGCGTGTCCAGAGGAGAGGTCAGCCTTCTGAGGCACTAACCTGGGAGTCCGATTCCGATATGCTGAGCCGTTATCCTCATCTATTTCCTAACTCAAGTACTTCTTTCTTTTGTTCGTTCGATGATGAATAGTTGTTTTAGAGGTGGAGAATGTGACGACCCAAAGGGGTCATTACCAGATTTCTCCCCTATTCTGTGCTTTCGAGGATTTTAAAACCTCACTTATAGTTGCTTCGACTTGGGTGCATAGTCCGGGCACCTAGCCGGGAAGCTTTTATGTTGAAATATATGAAATCTATGAAAACTTTTGATATTAATATGGTTAAAGTTGATTTCGGTCAACATTTTTGGTAAACGGACCCAGATTTGTGATTTAACGGTCCCGGAGGGTTCGTAGAAAAATATGGGACTCGAGCATGTGCCCGGAGTCGAAATCCAAGCTCTAGAACCCGAGTAAAAAAATTTTTCTATTAAATTATTTTTCCAAAATTATTAAGGAAAATAAAAATAAAAATTTGATTAAAAGACTAAGGTATCGGGCTCATATTTTGGTTCCGACGTCCTGTACAGGTCTTAAATATGTGTTAAGCACTTTTTGTGAAGTTTTATCGAAATCGGACGTCGTTTGACATATTTTGGACCTAATTATCTAAAGTTAGAAGTTTAAGAAATTTGAAATGAAAACCATGAGTTGGGGTTTGATTATTTGATTTTAATGTTATTTTGGCAATTCTATCACTCGAGTAAGTTCATATTATTGAGTTAATGTGTATGATTTGTTAGGAGCCCCGATGGTTCGGGAGTGAATTGGAGGTGGTTCGGGGTGTTTTTACACTTGGGAAAAGGATCAAATTTTCTGTTGCACACTTTTGTTCTTCGCGAACGCGGCCCTAGGCTCGCATTCACAGTGCCTTGTTATTCCCCTCCATCACGTTCATGTCTACCCTATCGCGATTGCGTAAGCCAAATTCAGACCCCAGTATTTCCCTTCTTCGCATTCACATTCTGGCCTTTGCGATCGCCATGGTTTATTGTGTTCTCTATCGCGTTTGCGTTCGCGTCCCTTACCGCTCATTTGCGTAGGCCAAACTTGGACCCCCATCACTTTCTTCTATGTGTTCGCGTTCGCGATTCATTACCCAGTTACCCTTCGCGAACGCGGCCCCTTTCCCACAAACGCGAAGGGAAATTTTGCCCAGTTATAATTTTTAATTTCCAGAACGGTACATACGGGTTTTTCACAAAAAATTTCACGAGCTCTCTTTTCTCCCAAACTTTAGGAAGCCATTAAAGCTCTCATTCTTAAATGTCACTTGGGTAAGTAATTCCCTACTTGTTTCCTTCATTTTTCATTCACCTGATCACTAATTTCCTACCCTTAAATCTTGAATTCAAGGTAGAAATTAAGGGTTTTGGGAATTTTGGGTGATTCAACCTCAATTTGGGGCCGAATCTTGAAACATTTTATATTTGAACTCGTAGGGTTATCGGTTATTGGATTATAGTCCGAGCCTCATGTTTGGACCATGTGGTCCCGGTGTCAAATTTTGGTACTTTTGGAAGAATGCTAGAAAAATCATTTCTAGGCTGTGGAATTATGTTGTTGAGCCCTAATTAATATCATTGAATTAATTATGCGTAGATATCATTATTTTGGAGTCGGATTTTAGAAGAAAGGCGGCATTGGAGAGTTGATTGCTATCTTTTGGATCGAGGTAAGTGTTTGATCTAACTTTGGCTTGAGGGATGGGATTAGAGTGTTATTAATTGTTATTTGCTAAATGATCGAGTTTAGTGTATAGGCATGGTGACGAGTATCTATACACCGGTGTCTAGCATAACCGTGGGTCTTTGTTGTTACTTGTTTTGGTATATTTTGAGACTCTTCCAAACTAATTGATGACTTCTACATAATGTGAAAAGTTGAGAATAAATCATGAATTCGTGAACTCTTTGGAGCGTTGGCTCGAACGATAAAATACTATTGAGTAAGAAATGAAAGAATTGGTAATGATGTGATTAAATCCCTTGCCGGCATGTGTAAGTTGTTGTTATTGCTCGTTTGCCGGGAATTAGTTGTTTAATTGTGATTTTTCCTTGCCGGGGCATTTCTTATTATTATTTATTTCCCTCGCAAAGGGTCATTCCGTGCCATTGTTGATTATATTATGCACGACATGTCATTTCAGGCCACTTTTTATTATTTATGCATGAAGGGACATTTCGTGCTTTGATTTTATTATATTTGCATGAAGGATCATTCCGTGCTATGAAAAGGGTGATGTCGTGCACTTTATTTGTTTGCTTTGGGTAAGGATGAGAGTAAAAGCACGAAAGTTCATGCAGTGCACAGTGTTGGTTTTCCTGTTTTTGTTAACTATGGTTGTATTCTGTTTCTTATTAACTGGATTATTTCTTATTCCGATTTGTACTCCCCCATAGCATATTTCCCTTGCTTTTCTCTCTTAATTATATTTTCTCTTTTATTAGCCCGACACACTTTTTAATAAATGGTATCAAGCGCAAACAGTGTAATCCTGGTAGAAAGTATAGTATTAGTGCAGGTACTATTCACAAGAATAGTGTCACATTAATAGTCATAAATACTAACACTATTCACAATAGTGACATACTATTCATTAATAGTGATAGTATTGTTCACAAATATTGATTATTATCTACCTTATACGACGATCGAGATTTTCCCCCCTTATACAGAGTATATTTGTGGTTACTATTAACGGGCATTATTCATATATTTTGTTTTTGTTGTGAAAAAATAACATAGACTATGTATTTTCTTTCTGTTCTAACTTATTTGTAGTATTCATTAGTAGTTCGTGAGATAGCGACTCAAGTCTTGGTTAGTAAAGCATTAAACTTCCGCATTTTGAGTTTTCATTTACTTATGTTATATAGACTTCCGCTTTCATTTAAAGGTTTACTATTGTTATTACTGTTGTGTTGCTTTTCAAAAGTATGAGTGTTTTGCTTGCCTAGCTCTGACAGTAGGCGCCATAATGACCCCCGATGGTGGGAAATCTGGATCATGAAAAATTGGTATCAAAGCTCTAGGTTGCATTGGTCTCGCTACTCGCGGACAAACTTGGTAGAGTCTGAGGGATCAGTACGGAGACGACTGTATTTATCCCTCAGAGGATACATAGTTAGGAAAAGTTTCATTTTTGTTCTTTCTTGTCGTGCGATTCTATATCTCAAATACTGATTGTCTTTCTACTCTATTCTTTGATAGATGGAGAGAACACATGCTTCATCTTCTACCGCATAGTAGCCCGAGCCCCCAGCAGCAGCTCTTGCGAGGGGCAGAGGCCGAGGTCGTGCCAGAGGCCGAGGCAGGGGCAAAACTTAGCCCTAGGTAGCAGTCTCATATTGACTATGATGAGAAGGTTCCGGCCCCAGTAGCTCCGGTGGGCCTAGCTCAGGTCCCAAGAGGGGTCATGGTCACCCCATATCTTTAGGACGCTTTAGTTAAATTGGCAGGCTTTATGGAGAGTGTCACTAGAGCGGGTTCGTTGCTAGTAGCACCAGCCACTTCTCAGGCTGGGGGAGGGTTCAGACTCCTGCTACACGAACTCCGTAGCAGGTAGCTCTCCAGACTCATGTCCCATTGGTTCAGCTAGTTGTGGTAGCTCAGCTAGGTATTACAGCTTAGGTCGGCGATGGAGTGGCTATGTCTTCGGATGCTTTATAGAGAATTGATTAGTTCTCCAAGCTCTTCACCACCACATTTAGCAGTGCTCCATCAGAGGATCTACAGGATTTCCTATTCATCAGTCATGAGATTCTTAGGACCATGGGTATAGTGGAAACCACTAGGGTCGATTTTTCCACCTTCCGGCTTGCAGGGTCTGCCAAGACTTGGTGGAGGGATTTTTGCCTATCTAAACCAATAGGGTCTCCAGCTTTGACGTGGGATCAGTTTTGCGGAGTTATTTTTGGAGAAGTTTCTCCCAGTCACTCAGCATGAGGCACTTTGCAAGCAGTTTGAGCACCTCCACTAGGGCTCCATGATAGTTATGTATTATGAGACCCAATTTGTTGACTTGGCACAACAAGCTGTTATGATACTCCCCACAGAGCGAGAGAGGGTCCGGAGATTCATTGAAGGGTTAATTCAGCCGATCCGTCTCCAGATGGCCATGGGAGTTGGTAGTGATACTTCCTTCCAGGAGGCGGCCAATGCGGCACGCAGAGTTGAGATGGACCTCGCACGGGGATGAAGTCAGATGTCGGACAAGAGGCCTCATCATTCTGGTAGGTTCAGCGGTACCTCGTCTCGAGGTAGGGACTCCTATGATAGAGGTCATTCACCGAGGCCCTATCAGTCGGCGCTTTAGGTTTCTCATGGTACTCCAGGCAGCGGTGGTTCTCAGCAGTACTATTCAGATTAGCAGCCTATCAGTGCACCCCCACTCTAGAGCTTCAGGAAAGGACATTCAGGTCGATAGGGCCAACAGTTTTGCAGCAGCCGGGGTCTTGTTATAGTTGTGGTGACCCAGGTCACATTGTTAGGTTTTACCCTCGAGCCTCGGGCTACTCTTAGTAGCAGGGTCCTCTCCCCATGATTCAGGAAGCAGGTAATCCAAAGCCCACCCAGCCAGCTAGAGGTGGGGGCAGGGTTCATAGATGTAGAGGTAGGGACCGTAGAGGTGGTGCTCAGACCGGTAAAGGTAGAGGACAGCCAATAGTTGATCATCCCGGAGACATGGTTAATAGAGGTGGGGCCTATCCCGATGTTATGCTTTGCCAGCCAGGCCAGAGGCTGAGTCTTCCTATGCTATTATTACAGGTACTATTGTGGTATGTGATAGGGATGCTTCAGTTCTATTTGACCCCGGGGTCTACGTATTCATATCTGTCGTCTTATTTTGTACCCTACTTGGCTGTGGCTAGTAATGCCTTAGGTATTCCTATATATGTATCTACACTAGTGAGTGATTCTATAGTGGTCGACCGAGTCCATTGTTCCTATGTAGTAGTATTTGAGGGTCTTGAGACCCGTGTTGATCTATTGCTTCTAGACATGGTGGATTTTGATGTTATATTGGGGATGGACTGGTTGTCCCCGTATCATGCGATCTTGGATTGTCACGCCAAGACCATAACCTCGGCTTTTCCATATTTGGCCCGATTGAAGCAGAGAGGGACCCCAGGACATACCACTCGTAGTGTTATTTCGTATGTTAAGGCTCGACGCATGATCGAGAAGGGGTGTTTAGCTTATTTGGCATATGTTTGTGATCCCAACATAGAGGTTCCTTCTATTGACTCAATTCCTATTGTTCTGGAGTTCCTAGAGGTTTTCCCTTCAGACCTGCCAGGTATGCTGCCCGACAGAGATATTGATTTCTGTATGGATCTTTCTCCGGCACTCAGCCAATTTCCATTCCGCCATATCGTATGGCCCCGCCAGAGTTGAAGGAGTTAAAGGACCGGTTGCAAGACTTGCTAGAGAAAGGTTTTATCAGGCTTAGTGTTTCTCCTTGGGGTGTGCGGTACTATTTGTGAAGAAAAAAGATGGATCGATACGGATGTGTATTGATTACCGGTAGTTGAACAAGGTGACGATAAAGAACAAGTATCCACTGTCGAGGATTGGTGATTTGTTTGACCAGCTACAAGGTGCGTAGGTATTTTCAAAGATAGATTTGAGATTGGGCTACCATCAGCTGAGGATTAGGGCATCTGATGTCCCTAAGACAGCATGCCGCAATAGGTACGGCCATTATGATTTTTTGGTCATGTCATTTGGGTAGACCAATACCCAGTAGCATTTATGGAGTTGATGAACCAAGTGTTTAGGCCTTATCTAGACTTGTTCGTGATAGTCTTTATTGACGATATTCTTGCGTGATCTCGCAGTCAGGAGGAGCACAAGCAGCACCTTAGAGTGGTTCTTCATACTCTAAAAGATAGTCAGTTGTATGCTAAGTTCTCGAAGTGTAAGTTCTTGTTGGGTTCAGTTGCATTTCTAGGTCATGCCGTATCAGAAGATGGTATTCAGGTAGACCTGACGAAGATTGAGGCAGTCAAGAATTGGCCTCGACCAGCTTCAGCGATTGAGTTTCGGAGTTTCTTGGGATTAGTAGGATATTATAGTTGGTTCATGGAGGGGTTTTCATCTATAGCACCCCTGGTGACTAGGTTGACCAATAAAGGTGCCCAGTTTAAGTGGTCAAACGAGTGCGAGGAGAGATTTCAAATGCTCAAGACAACTCTGACTACGGTACCGATATTGGTTTTGCCCACAGGTTCAGGGCCTTATACAGTCTATTACGATGCTTCTCGGATTGGGCTTGGTGCGATATTGATGCAGGATGGCAGAGTCATTGCTTATGCTTCAATGCAATTAAAGATCCATGAGAAGAATTATCCGGTCCATGATTTAGAGTTGGCAGACATTGTTCATGCTTTAAAGATTTGGAGGCATTACTTATATGGTGTAACGTGTGAGGTGTACACTAATCACAAGAGTCTGCAATACTTGTTCAAGCATAAGGAGTTGACCTTGAGGTAGCGGAGGTGGTTGGAGATATTAAAGGATTATGATATTACTATTTTGTACCACCCAGGGAGAGCCAATGTGGTGGCCGATGCTTTGAGTAGGAAGTCCGCCAGCATGGGTAGTCTTGCTTATGTTCCGGTTAGTCAGAGACCACTTGCTTTGGATATTCAGGCCTTGGCCAATCGGTTCGTGAGGTTGGACATTTCTGAGCCTAGCAGAGTATTAGCTTGCACGGTCGCTCGCTCTTCGTTATTGGAGCGTATCCGTGATCAACAGTTTGATGATCCTCATTTGTGTGTCCTGAGAGACACGGTGCAGCGTAGAGGTGCCACGAAGGTGACTTTAGATGATGATGGTGTTTTGAGGTTGTAGGGGCGAGTTTGTGTGCCCAATGTCGATGGAATTTAAGAGTTTATCTTAGCGGAGGCTCATATTTCTCGGTATTTTATTCACCCGAGCGCCGCAAAGATATATCAGGACTTGTCGTCAGCAGGTCAAGAATGAGCATCAGAGGCCTGGTGGTATGTTTCAGAGAATTGGGCTTCCCGATTTGAAGTGGGAGAAGATTACCATGAACTTCGTTACTGGTCTTCCGGTGACTCGGAGGAAGTTCGATGCTATTTGGTTCATTGTTGATAGGCTGACCAAGTCAGCATATTTCATTCCTGTTGCCACCACCTATTCATCGAAGAGATTAGCTGAGATCTACATCCGAGAGATTGTTTGCCTTCATGGGGTGACGACATCTATCATTTCGGACTGAGGTACATAGTTTACCTCACACTTTTGGAGAGCAGTTCAGCAGGAGCTAGGTACCCAGGTTCAGTTGAGTACAACATTCCATCCTCAGACGGAAAGTCAGTCCGAGAGGACTATTTAGATATTGGAGGATATGCTCTGAGCCTGTGTTATTGATTTTGTAGGCTCTTGGGACCAGTTCTTGCCTTTAGCAGAGTTTGCCTACAACAACAGCTACCGGTCGAGTATCTAGTTAGCTCCTTATGAGGCTTTATATGGTAGGATGTCGGTCGCCGAGTTGGATGGTTTGAGTCGGGAGAGGCTCGATTATTGGGTATGGATCTAGTACAGGATGTCTTGGACAAGGTTAAGATTATTCATGATAGGCTTCATACAGCTCAGTCCAGGCAAAAGAGTTATGCCGACCGTAAGGTTCAAGATTTGACATTCATGGTCGGTGAGTAGGTATTTTTTTGAGTGTCCCCTATGAAGGGTGTGATGAGATTTGGGAAGAAGGGCAAGCTTAGATTCTTGATCGTGTGGGAGAGGTGGTTTACAGACTTGCCTTGCCACCTAGCTTGTCAGTCGTGCATCCAATGTTTCATGTGTCTATGCTTCGGAGGTATCACGACGATCCTACCCACCGTGCATCCAATGTTTCATGTGTCTATGCTTCGGAGGTATCACGGCGATCCTACCCACGTGTTAGATTTCAGCACTGTCCAATTGGACAAAGATCTGTCATACGAGGAGGAGCCGGTATCCCTGAGGCACCAACCTGGGTGTCCGAGTCTGATATGCGGAGTCGTTATCCTTATCTATTTCCCGACTTAGGTACTTCTTTCTTTTGTCTGTTCGAGGACGAACGGTTATTTTAGTGGTGGAGAATGTGACGACCCAAAGGGGTCTTCACCGGATTTATCCCTTATTCTGCACTTTCGAGGCCTTTAAAACCTTAGTTATAGTTGCCTCGACTTGCGTGCATAGTCCGAGCGCGTAGCCGGGAAACTTTTATGTTGAAATATATGAAATCTATGAAAAATTCTGATATTAATGCTTTAACATGATTAAAGTTGACTTCGGTCAACATTTTTGGTAAATGAACCCGGACCCGTGATTTGACGGTCCTGGAGGGTTCGTAGAAAAATATGGGACTCGTGCATATGCCCTGAGTCGTAATCCGAGGTCTAGAGCCCGAGATATGAGTTTTTCTGTTAAATTATTTTTCTGAAATTATTAAGGAAAATGGAAATAAAAATTCATTAAAAGACTATGGTATCGGGCTCGTATTTTGGTTCCGATGCCCGGTACAAGTCTTATATATTATTTAAGTACTTCCTGCAAAGTTTGGTAGAACCTAGGTTTTTCATAAATTGGGGAGTTGGACCTTGATTAGCTAAAATTGGAGGTTTATGAACTTTGAAATGAAAATCATGAGTTTTGGGGTTTGATTCTTTGATTTTGATGTTATTTTGGCGATTTGATCGCTCGACTAAGTTCGTAGGATGTTATTGAGTTAGTGTGTGTGTTTGGTTGGGAGCCCCGAGGGCTCGGGAGTGATTCGGAGGTGGTTTCGGACTTAGCATGATAGCAGATTTTCTGCATTTTTGCACAGGCCTTTTCTTCTTCGCGATCGCTGCCTTAGGCCCGCGTTCCCACTGCCCATGGTGTTCCCCTTCTACGCGTTCGCATCTCCATAATCGCGATCGTGTAAGCCAAATTAGACCCCAGTATTTCCTTTCATCGTGTTCACATTCTGGCTATCGCGATCGCGATGGTTTATTGTGTTCTCTATCGTGTTCACGTCTCTTAGCACGCATTCGCGTAGGCCAATTTTGGAACCCTAGCACTTTCTTCTATGTGTTCGCGTTCCCATTCCATGCATTCACGATTCATTGTCCAGTTACCCTTCACGAACATGGCCCCTTTCCCGCGAATGCGAAGGGCAATTTTGCCAAATTATAATTTTTAATTTCCAAAACGGTACATACGGGTTTTTCACAAAATTTTTCACGAGCTCTCTTCTCTCCTAAACTTTAGGAAGCCATTAAATCTCTCATTCTTCACTAGGTAAGTGTTCTTAACTTCATTCTCTCCTAATTTCTTCATCTAATCACTAATTTCCTAGCCCTAAATCATGAATTCAAGGTAGAAATTAAGGGTTTTGGGTAGAGTTAGGGTGTTGGGAATTTTGGGTAATACAACCTCAATTTTGGGTCGAATCTTAAAATAAATTATATATTTGAACTTGTGGGGTTATGGGTGACTAGGTTTTGGTCCGAGCCTCGTGTTTGGACCATGTGGGCCCGATGTCGAATTTTGGTATTTTTGGAAGAATGCTAGAAAACTCATTTCTAGGCTATTGGATTATGTTGTTGAGCCCTAATTGATATCATTGAATTAATTATGCCTAGATATTATTATTTTGGAGTCGAATTTTAGAGGAAATGCGGTATTGGAGAGTTGATTGCTATCTTTTGGACCGAGGTAAGTGTTCGATCTAACTTTGGCTTGAGGGAATAGGATTAGAGTGTTATTAATTATTATTTGCTAAATGATCGAGTGCAGTGTATAGGCATGGTGACGAGTATCTATACACTGGTGTCTAGTATGACCATGGGTCTTTATTGTTACTTGTTTTGGTATATTTTGAGACTCTTCCAAACTAATTGATGACTTCTACATAATGTAAAGAGTTGAGAATAAATCATGAATTTGTGAACTCTTTGGAACGTTGGCTCAAACGATAAAATATTATTGAGTAAGAAATGAAAGAATTGGTAATGATGTGATTAAATCCCTTGTCGGGATGTGTAAGTTGTTGTTATTGCTCCCTTGCCGGAAATTAGTTGTTTAATTGTGATTTTCCCTTGGAGGGGCATTTATTGTTATTATTTATTTCTCTCGCCTGTTTGGTTGTGATTGTTGTTTGGGTGAAGAAGAGTGATGATGCACGAAGGGTCATTCTGTGCCATTGTTGATTATATTATGCACAAAGGATCATTCCGTACTATTTTTTATTATTTATGCACGAATGGACATTCCGTTCTACGATTTGATTATACTTGCACAAAGGATCATTTCGTGCTATGAAATGTGAGTTATGAGAGGGTAAGAACGAAGGGTGATGTCGTGCATTTTATTTGTTTGCTTTGGGTGAGGATGAGAGTAAAAGCACGAAGGTTGATGCCGTGCACAATTTTGGTTTTCTTGTTTTTGTTAACTATGGTTGTATTCTGTTTCTTATTAAATGGATTATTTCTTATTTCGATTTGTACTCCCCCATAGCATATTTTCCTTCCATGTTAACTGTTTAGTTTTCGGTATTTCTTGCTTTCTATTGCATATATACATATCCCTCATAACTGTTTAAATTTAGTTTTCGTTCTTTTTGTTGCATATATATGTATCGAACTGCACAGGTTGATTTGGTAGCCTTGTCTAGCCTCGTCACTACTTCCTCGGGGTCAGGCCAGACACTTACCAGCATATGAGGTGAATTGTGACGATGCTACACTTCTGTGCTCTTTTACACAAATCACGGTACTGGAGTAGCTTTTGGACCACAGCGGTAGGATTTTGATTGAGAGCTCCGAGGTTGTCTTGCCGAGCTGGCTTTCGCAGGCCGGAGTCCCTCTTCTATATTTTTTATTTGTTTTCATTGTATCGAGACATACACTATGTATTTTCTTTTTATTCTGACTTATTTGTAGTATTCGTTAGTAGTTCGTGAGATAGCGACTCTAGTCTTGGGTAGTAAAGTATTAAACTTCTGCATTTTGAGTTTTCATTTACTTATGTTATATAAACTTTCGCTTTCATTTAAAGGTTTACTATTGTTATTACTGTTGTGTTGCTTTTCAAAAATATGAGTGTTTGGCTTGTTAGCTCCGACAGTAAGCGCTATCACGATCTTTGATGGTGGAAAATTTAGGTCGCGACAAAACGTTGCTATCGTTAGGAGTTCTATATATTTCTGTTCTTCTAATTAATGAAAGCCACTTATACCAAGATAAATGAGCTATAAACCTAACTCCTCTATATATACTTTAATTTATATTAGGGGCAAAAGAAAACAAACTTCCTTTTTTCTGTTGGCCTAATAAACAATAAATAGTCTATACTTCTAACCAAAAAAAAAAAATAGTCTATACTATAAAGCTAAATTTTCCATTTTAATACCCTAATTATTATGATATGTACGTTTGTGCCCAAATGATTAAGACACACTTTGCCCTTAATTAGTTTGGAGATTAACATATTCACAATGATGATACAAGTGTTGAAATATACAATTGGACTACAAACTTTGCAGTAATAGAATAAAACCCTAGAATAATATCAATCGTAACGTATTTTACAAAATCTATAAAAACTCTAGCATGATTATACTGATAGAAAATGACGGGTCAAATATTGATTGTGACACATTGGATATCTTTTTAGTTTTACGTTAAATTTCTTAAAATATCTTCATTTCTGCACCTGAGAAATCTAAAAATAAAATATAAGATATCTTTAAAAAAATATTTTCTTTTATTAAAATTATAAAGGCGTTATGTTGAAATATTTACGCTACAGTGGACTTAATTAGAAAATGTGCCTAAGTTCGGTTTTTCTGAGGGAAATGTGTTAGGTTTCTGGCCACGTCCATTCTATGTCCCAAACTGTTCCACGTAAAGTGAAAAATTATAACTACAAGATATAAATCGAAATCTTGTCTCTATATAATGGTATATAAATGGAAAATCTGTAAATTATATGGTAAGCTTATATCTAATTAACCTTTGAGGTAATTTACTTGTCGATATGTGTAAAACTTATATTTATAACCACTAAACCTTCACAAAGTAACTTGATGGTTGAACCGGGGTGTTGAAATCGAACCGAAAAATCGTAACAGAAAAGTTAAATTAAACCAATTAAAAATCAAAGTAGATTTAGTTTGGTATTAAGTGAAAAAACTCGAACCAAACCGACATATAAATATACAATTTTTATATATACCTTTAAGACTTTATATAGAATTTTCTTCAAAATGCATTTAGAAATGTTTGGGGTCCTCTCATGAGATGTAATATTTAATAGAACTATGAAGTGCATCTATTTTTATTTACTTTAACTAATGGGTTGTAGTTGTACCGTCACTTTCTTATCACGTGTTATTGAAATGCGTCAATATTTTTATTTTTTTATTTTCATTAATCAAGATCTGTTAAATTCTTATATGTATTCGAATTTGAACTGGTATTTAGATAATATTAAAATTAAATAGAACATATTATTCTTTAGGTTTCATTTTGATTTTTATGTTTAGTTATTAAATTCGATTAACCTTAAAAGCATCAACAACAAATTATTGTTAGACGACTAAAAAAATAACAATCATGTGTTACTAAAAAAATTCTCCCATAAGAATATATTAGTAGATCATATGATTGTAAGTTCTTTCGATTTTTATTAAACGTATATTCACTTATCAAAACTTTATCTATAACTTTAACAAAATAAAATTGAAATAATATTCATGTAACAAAGAAATTCGAGAAACCCAAAATAACCGACAAAGTCGGATCAATCCAAACTAATATAGTTAGTTTGGTTAAATTTGGATAAAAATCGAACAAATTCGATCCATATACAACCCTAATTGAACCACTTCCAAGTCGAATAGAGCCCTAGAAGTCCACTCAACATTAATTAGCTGTTATTTCGCACAGTAAAAGTGGTCTGAGTCAATATATTTACATATGCGACTCGACATTCGATCGTATGCCTTTCGAGGCATGGTCAATACAACTTGACTTCATTAGGATAATTTTATATTTTTGGTAATGGAGAAGCTAGCAAATTTTAATAGTGGTGTTCAAAATTTAAATACTTTTTGCTAGTGGGCTATGCAAGGACAATGTTTAAAGTCTATTTTTTATAAATAACAAGTAATATTCTATTCTATACATAGTGTAATTATTTGAGGAAAAATGTTTATTATAGTCATTGTTTACCCTACATCGTTAAGTGATTTAATGAGAGATATTAATAGAAAACGACTGCCAGCCTCAATTATTCTCAATTAAACAACTCTTCGTGAAGAATAAATTATTTTAAACAGGTGGCTATGTGTACTCATTTATGCAAATATGTGGCTATGGCTGTAGTCAAATTCTACATCCACCATCAAAATTAGATTGAGATTATATTAAGTTGTAATTTTACTTACACCGAGTGTTCACAGTAAATTTTACTAATTTATCAATAGTTATTTATTTTTATTAGAAGACAACATGTATTAATTAGCTATGATTAAGTACGATAAGTCTATTTATGTTCTAAGAGAACATTTTGAACCTCAATTTTCTCCTTTTAATTAATAGCCGGTTCCCTTCTTAATAGTAGACACATTAAACCAGTGGGGAAAAAAAAAAGACAAATTAAACCAATTGGCTTTGTCCAAACAGGCTATAATTGTTGTAAGACTACGTGATTTTACGTTTTAAAGCATATAATAAATTAAAGACAGAAGTAATAAAACGATAATTTAATGCAAACCTAACAAATCAGTTATCTGTAAATGTATCATCAGACGAAATATGGTCACTACTACCCGAAGTCTTACTGATTTTCTTATATTGTCAACTCATAAGATAACACAACATAATTAAACATAACACGCATCTCAATAATTAATTCAATAATTAAATCGACTAAGTATATAATTCACTATATACTCGTCATAAAGAATACTTATTTATACCATGTTTTAAGATAATAAGTACATGACGTATGTCTTTTTTATAAATTATTTGTTGTTTTTTTGCGATACTATTTTCGATACATATTATCTGTCTTATAAGATTTTTACATACTCCCAGAAAAAGATATATTTAATTAGCTTAATTATAAGAGTGTTTAACTCAACTACCATTTACTTTTTCTAAAACATCTCACTTAATAAATACTTCACTAATTTAAAAGGTATTGGTAAACTTGAAAAATAAACTATTCCCTTGTGTCTGATCACGTCCAACTATGCCTTATAAAAAGGACAATGCGGTCGCTGCAAATATAATCCGGTTTACAAGTTCAGAGTCGAATCCCACAGAGAACTAAGGTTTAGCTACAGTTGTTCACTATCACCACGAAGACAAGCTTGAACAGTTCCTAACTTATAGATATTAAGATTCTTGTATTTAACTAATTAATTAAGAAATTAAAATGATAAATTAACAACTAAAGATACTAAGAGTTAGAGATAAGATTTAGGAGGTCTAGAGTTATGATTTCCCCAATTGTTGGAATCCTTCCCGCTATGTCTCATATAATTTCGCCTAAATATTCTCTACCAATCATGAGCACTCTTATTACCATAAATCTCTCCTCAGTAATTACGACAATTTACTAGACACACTCTCCCGAGTTACGCTAGCTGGCTTATAATATAGCTCACTTCAGATCGCACTCAAGGCTTCGTTATCCCGCCTTTAAACCCTCGGTTATTGATCCCTCATATACTTTGGGAGTGGTGTTGTTCAACAATTACCTAAATATGCACTCTCTCCCGAGTTATGCATACTAAATAGGCATAACTAATTGAGAGCTCTTCAATCAACCAGAATATAAACGTAGTTGAACAAATAGAGAAAAGCTATGGCTCAATTATAGAAAAACATAACAAGAATTTATCCTTCAAAAGGTTCTATCAAAACTCTAGATAACAAATTAGCTATTCATAATAGTATGTAAAACTACAATACTAAAAGTCATAACCAACAATGAAAAATAGGAAGATGAAGGAAAAACTTGTAGAAGAATTCTCCGCCTTGCTCCCAATGTGTTCTTCCCTCCAAGGGTGTTGTCTAACCCTCAAGAAGTGTCTCTTGCCTCCTTAGGTCTAATTTGTGTCTAAAATATGTCCCCTCCTTCTTCTTGGCCAACTTCCTTGGTTTAATATAGAGTTTAGGGCTTAAAATCCCGTGTTTTGCACATAAGTCCCTGAAATTTCTGCCTCCTGCCGCGGTTTTGCCGTGGTCGCGGTCAAACCGCAGCCAAACATGGCCTCTGATTCTTCAATTGTCTCCGTCTGCACTCTGCCGCGGTTCTGCCGCGGTAACGGTCAAACCGCGGTATTTCACCCTGTTCCATTTGGAATTTGGAATAACTCAAAACATGAAAGTTGTATCCCTTTGAGTTAGCTTTCCAACTATATATTATGGAGCCAAAACAAAATTTTGAGAAAAACGTTATGTCCAATTTACTAGACAGTGCGCAATATACCTCATCGAGTCTTCGTTTGTTCTCAACTATCAAATTTAACCCCCGAACCTGGCTTAATTCCTTGAGCTTTTACTCAGACTTCAAAGCTCCAAGTCAGTTAAATGCATTCCATAATATCTATATAGCTCGGAATCACACCTACAAGACATAAAACACACAATTAGTGTAAAATACTAGCGATTAAAGCTCAAACTCAATTAAAGTACAATAAACTCGCGTGTAATAAGCGACTATACCTATCATCAACACCCCACACTTAAATCATTGCTCGTCCTCGAGCAATCAAACTATACTTTTTTTTATTGACACGACCTTTTTAAACAATTCTCCTAACTCATCACACCAAGAGTATTTAAAATAGACTAAGCACAATAGCGTAACATCTTCACCTCAAGATTTAACTCACAAGTACCACACATTATCACAACTTACCTACTTACTCTAACCTAGAGGTCATTGACATTACATTTCCTTCATGAATCAAGTGCCCTTACAACACAAGAGAGTAGTTCCACACAACAAAATTTAAGAACACTTAGAAACTCAAGATAGAAAGAATTCACTCACTATCAGAAATAATATTCATATGACACAACACATGCACCATAAGCTTGCCCATAGTTTACCACTCCACTAATCGAGTCCATTCAATCTAGGATCAATTAGAACTTTATTTGGTTGTAATGTAGGCTGCGGGATGGGTAGGATACATTTAGATATAAGAGTGACTACACCTCGCTAAGCACTTTAATACATATACTTTAACATTCAAACCCCATACTTATGTCAAATCAAAATTCCACCCTCACATCAATGTAAACTACACAATTCTTATTTAAGCACACTTACGTCAAGAGCCACCACTTATCAAAGAATTTATTTTTATTTTTTCACAACAATCCAACTATTTTTTTTTTCAATTCAAGTGGCTCTTCCTTTTTTTTTTCAAAACAGTGCACCTTTCTCCTTATTCAATTAGTTCCACTCAAAAATCAAACCAACCACCCCACACTTTAACTTTTACAAAGTTCATAACATTCAAGTGCTCATGAGAGGTGAAAAGATTCGAATAGATGGTTAATTCAAACAAATGGGTAAGGCTTGTAATGTGGTTGCCAAAGAAACAAGAATACATGCTCAAAGGGGTTAACTACGATATATAATAATTAGGTGGGTAAAATATGTATATATGGCTCAGTAAGAAATGCCTATATCACTTCCAAGACTGAACAAAACTACTATTTCTCTTTGCAAACACACATGGCAACTTCTAGGCATCAAATGCAATGCACTGAATAATGCAAAACCTTACACACACCTGGCACATGACTCACTCAGGATTGGATTCATAGACACTCTAGTCAAAGCAGTTAAGCAAAGTTAAAATAATACAATTTAAGGTACTTCTCCAAGAGTCAAAAACTAAGCATAAGCGTCACAACCAAAGTACTCACTATTTTCAAGGCATAACAAAGTCAAGAGATATTGCTTCAATTCATAACACAACAAAATAACTCCTACTTCCCAAAAAAAAACTAACTACACCTGGTTCAAATAAAACCCTTGGAAAAGAACTGTGGTTTAAAGTAAAACCAAGGGGTAATTGCTACACTACCTAACAAAACAAAAAATCTTTTTGGTATTTTCTTTAGACTTACTTCCCTCAAGAAAAATTTCTAGAAGATCCGTCATCAAGAAAAGTATAATTTTTTTTATAAAAAAAATAAACACAGCTAAAGTAGCATGAAAAGTCACCCAAACAATCTCCTCACCCCACACTTAAAGTTGTGTATTGTCCCCAATGCACATCCATACATACAAGAGGGTAAAAGAAACTCCCTGATAGGCCAAAGGCCGAAGCACTAGCAGTTCATGGGGTGCACAGACTTCTCCCAACTTGGTCCTTCGTGCGGGTACCTCACACTTAGTTCCAACCATTGCATTTGTTGGTGCATCCTTCCAATACCTTTTCTTTTCATGCTCCTAGAAAATAAAAAAATAAAAGAAAGCAATAAAGCTAAGTTGCTCCCAACAAGCGCTTGATTTATCGTCGCGGCACGACGTGAATCACTTTCTGTCTCCACTTTGAACTTATGAGTCGGGCCCCAAGTTTTGATTCTGGTCTATGATCATGCTCTTGGAGTGGTGGAACGAATCTGGCTGGCCCAATAAAATAATGTAGTATTCTGCACTTCTTGGCCTTTAGATGAGGTGTGTAATCCCGACTTTCTCGCAAGAAGAATTCCAGAATGTAAGCACTTTGTTCCTCATTCCTTGACTCCTCAAATGGCTCGGACGACTCTATTTTCATATCATCATCTAAACACAATGTGAAAAAATGCTTGCCGTGAGGACCAACGCGCTCAACTACATGAACATTGGGACTGTCTACATTCTCAACACTAATGACAATAGAGTCAACAAAATATGTATCCTCAATATCCTTGGTTGACTCTAGTATCTCTTCTACAATATCGACATCCTCAAAATCTAGTGCGATTGATTGTTGGTGTTCTACTCTATCCTCCTCCTCTAGCTCATCAATTTTTATATCTAATTCACGCTCTTCTTGGATACTATTCACAATATTGGCTTGTTGAGCATTAAAAACTTCAACCAGTTAACTCAAGTGAACTTTCAAGTTTTGAATAGTTTCCTCTTGTCTTTCTATCCTCAGTAGTAATTTACTCTGTTGTTCCAAAATGCACTTTAACATATCTTCGAGCTTCTTTAGGTCAGCTTCCCGAGGTTCTTTATTCCTATTAACTTCACCAAAAAAAGAAGAACCATCAAAGTAAGGGGTTGGGGGAAGGTAAGAAATATAAGCACAACCGTAAAAGTGACCATTTTGACCACCACACATATCACACACATTCCACACATAAGATTGAGTTGGTGCACAAAACTCGCTCTCAGAAATATTTTGATAAATTTGCCCTGGGTGGTTTCCTTCACAATATGCATAAGGAGGATCAAAAGAAGAATTACCAACGACAAAATTCTCATAATTCCATGATGTCATGTTTCTCAAATAAAACTAAAATAAAAAATAAAAAGAATAAATCAAATAATAAAATAAAAATTCAAACTTGAAACCTAGCAATATGAACACCTACAACTACACCGTTAGTTCCCCGGCAACGGCGCCAAAATTTGATCACGCCCAACTATGACTTATAAAAAGGACAATGCGGTTGTTGTAAATATAATCTGATTTACAAGTTCGGAGTCAAATCCCACAGAGAACTAAGGTTAGCTACAGTTGTTCACTATCACCAAGAAGGCAAGCTTGAACATTTCCTAACTTATAGATAATAAGATTCTTGTATTTAACTAATTAATTAATAAATTAAAATGACAAATTAACAACTAAAGATACTAAGAGTTAGAGACAAGATTAAGGAGGTCTAGAGTTATAATTTCCCCAATTATCGGAATCCTTCCCGCTATGTCTTCTATAATTTCGCCTAAGTATTATCTACCAATCATGAGCACTCTTATTACCGTAAATCTCTCCCGAGTAATTACAACAATTTACTAAACACACTCTCCCGAGTTACGTTAGCAGGATTTTAATATAGCTCACTTCAGATAGCACCCAAGTCTTCGTTATCCCTAATCCCGCCTTTAAACCCTTGGTTATTGATCCCTCGTATAGTTTGGGAGTGGCGTTGTTCAACAATTACCTAAATATGCATTCTCTCCCGAGTTATGCATACTAAAAAGGCACAGCTAATTGAGAGCTCTTCAATCAACCAGAATATAAACGTAGTTGAATAAATAGAGAAAAGCTATGGCTTAATTATATAAAAATATAAAAAAAATTTATCCTACAAAAGGTTCTATCAAAACTCTAGATAACACATTAGCTATTCATAATAGTATGTAAAACTACAATACTAAAAGTCATAACCAACAATGAAAAATAGGAAGATGAAGGAATAACTTGTAGAAGAATTCTCCGCCTTGCTCCCAATGTGTTCTTCCCTCCAAGGGTATTGTCTAATCCTCAAGAAGTGTCTTTTGCCTCCTTAGGTCTAATTTGTGTCCAAAATATGTCCCCTCCTTCTTCTTGGCCGAGTTTCTTTGTTTAATATAGGGTTTAGGGCTTAAAATCCCGTGTTCTGCACATAAGTCCCTAAACTTTCCGCCTCCTGCCGCGGTCGAGGTCAAACCGCGGCGAAACATGGCCTCTGATTCTTCAATTGTCTCCGTCTGCACTCTGATGCGGTCGCGGTGATACCACGGTATTTCACCCTGTTACGTTTAGAATTTGGAAAAACTCAAAACATGAAAGTTGTAGCCCTTTGGGTTAGCTTTCAAACTATATATTATGGAGCCAAAATAGAGTTCGGAGCAAAACGTTATGTCCAATTACTAAATAGTGCGCAATATGCCTCATCGAGTCTTCATTTGTTTTCAACTATCAAATTTGACCACTGAACACGATCCCGGCTTAATTCCTTGAGCTTTTACTTAGAATTCAAAGCTCCAAGTCACTTAAATGCATTCTATAACATCTATATAGCTCAAAATCACACCTACAAGGCATAAAAGACATAATTAGTTCAAAACACTAGCGATTAAAGCTCAAACTCAATTAAAGTGCCGTAAACTCGAGTGTAATAAGCGACTAAAATACGTAATTATAGCCTATCATCAGTGTCCAAAATAAGTGATTTTTTGGATGTTTTTAAATATATTAAAAAATCCACCTTTTAGTATTAATTAGCAATGTAATTGACCATATTAGCCTTTACTGTCTCACATAAACACTTCTAACACATATTCCAACACTATTTACTCCAAGAACAATGTAGGAAAAAAATAATTAATTCATTCTTAAAATCTGGAAAAATCACTTATTTTGGACCACAAAAAGGGCATTTTAGACCGGAGGGAGTACTACATATATACATTTTTATTTATTTTAAAACGTTAAATATTTGACAAATTTATTGTCAAAACAACGCTAACTATTATTTGGCAAGGGAGATAAAACTTTTCTCATATAATTTAAATACCCTGTTGTCAGAGGCATATTTAGAATTTAAATTCTATGAGTTCAATCTTTAAAACTTTTAGTATTAAGCTTGTTACATTGTTAGAGTTATGTTTTCATATCTACTATTTATTCCTATTTTAAATAATATTTACGCATAAATTTATATTCTGTGTCGAAAGTACCCGCTACGCTGGATCCACCCCTACATGTTGCATGACACATCGTGATATCCTTATTTCTTAAAAGTGTTACATATAACATAGTTTTTATCTGTCACGACCCGGATTTCCCACCCTCGAGAACCATGATGGCGCCTACTAATAGGAGTTAGGCAAGCCAAATTAATTTACTTCTTTCAACCCTTATCGACCATTTAATAAAATCAACATAATGATATAAAGAGGAAGTCTCAACATATATAATTAACTGAAAGAAATATGAAAGTTTAACAGAATCCTCTACCCAAGGACTGGAGTCACAAACTCACGAACGTCTAGAGAATGCTAAATATAACGTCAGAATAAAAACATAATTCTGTTTGTTCCGGTACAAATGATAACAAACAAAAATATGGATAGGAGAGATTCCGGGCCATGTGGACGTCAGTAAGGCTACCTCGGGATCTCTGGACTGAGGTCAACTCCAAATGCTCCCACTGCTGTCCAAAAGCTGTTGTTCCGGTACTATAATCTGTGCAAAAAGATGCACAGAGTGAAGCATCAGCACAACCGACCCTATCTGCTGGTAAGTGCCTAGCCTAATCCCAGCGAAGTAGTGACGAGGCTAGAGCAGACTACCAGATAAATCTGTGCAGATATATATATGTATATATATATATATACAAGTACAACAAAATAATAGCGGAAAGTAAGCAATTAAAGTTGGGAGGGGGAGCATTCTTATGGTGAAGTAGATAAATCGGAATATCAGGAATAACAAAAGAAACTACTTTTGTTTTCTTTTAACATAGAATAAAGGAAAACAAACCACTTTCACTTATTTCATTTTCCTCCCGTTGCAGGTGTGCAACACGATCCTATTTCCTTACACCACGTGGTAGGCGTACCACACACTCCCATTACAATAATATCACGTGGTCGGCATGCCACACGATCCCATTTGAATAATATCTTGTGGTCGGCGTGCCACACGATCCCATTTGAAAAATATCTCGTGGTCGGCGTGCCATACGATCCCATTTCAATAATATCTCATGGTTGGCGTGCCACACGATCCCATTTCAATAATATCTCGTGGTCGGTGTGCCACACGATCCCATTTCTTTCAACACAATACACAGTATAATCCCGGCAAGGGAGAAATATGTTATAATAAGCTACCCGGTAAGGGAACAAGATAATAAAATAAATTATCCCGGAAAGGGAAATCCGGCTATAACCAAACTCATTCAATCTCTACCTAACACCATTAAATCCATGCTTAGTCTTAGCAATTACTGGCTTAGTGTTACAGATTTCTAACTCAGTTCTCATAAACAATAATTAAGAATCCGATAATTTAGCAATTTAGGACTCACAGTCATGCTCGATACTAGTATATAAATACTCGTTATCATGCCTATACACCATACTCAACAATTAGCAATTAGCAAATACGACTCTATTCCTATTCCCTCAAGCCAAAGTTAGAACAAACACTTACCTCGAATGCTCCAAACTCAACTCAAGCCTCTAGTATAGATTTACCCCTCGAATTCACCACCAAATTGCTCGAATCTAGTCACAAATTACTTGAATGTATCAACAAATGCTAATTGAATCAATTTGAATGCTTGAAAATGAATTTTCCAAAATTTTACTCAAAATTTCCCAAAATGCCCCGGTCTCACGTGGTGAAAACCCGAGGTTCGAACCAAAATAAATTCATCCAGGAGCCCGAATATATAATTGGCTTTCAAGTTCGACCCCAAAGTGAGATCTAATTCATAAAATATTTGAAAACCCTAACTCTACCCAATTCTCTATTTTCTACCTATTTTCACATGATTTAGGCCTAGGAATTCAAATGATATTGATGAAAAATGAAGAAAACGAGTTAAGATACACTTACTCAAGAAACTTTGGTGAAGAAATACCCCAAGAATCGCCCAAGAGCTTTGAAGAGAGGAAACTTTGGAAATTTTGTAAAAATCTCATAAGGCTTCTATTTTTGAGCTTAAATAACTAGGGGGGTTTTTTACTCTATGCGATCGCAGAAGGATCAATGCGATCACATAGCACAAATTGTGACCTCCCAAAATTAACTCTATGCGACCGCGGAAGAACAAATGCGATCACATCGAACAAATTTATGACTACCAAAATTAACTCTATGCTATCGCGGAAGAAACAATGTGATCGCATAGAAAATATTTATGACTACCAAAATTAACTCTATGCGATCGCAGAAGGGTCGATGCGATCACATAGAACAAATTAGTGACTACCAATATTAACTCTATGCGAATGCGGACATTCATATGCAATCGGATAGAACAAAAACCTAGACACCAACAACCAGCAAAAACACCAATTTTTTCTAAGTCCAAAACACTCAGACGCCTATCCGAAACTCACCCGAGTCTTCGGGGCTCCTAACCAAGCACACACACTAACTCAACAATATCCTACGAACTTAACCATACGATTAAATCGCCAAAATAACATCATTAATGAGGAATCAAACCTCAAAATCATTACTTTTTCATCAAACTTCATAAACTTTTATTTTTCAGATATTTAAGTCCAAAACATGCCAAACAACGTTCGACTTTGATCAAATTTCACAGGAAGCGCTTAAACCATATATAAGACCTGTACCGGGCGCCGGAATCAAAATATGGGCCCGATACCAACACTTTATAATCCGTTTTAATTTCAAATTTCCATAAAAATTTCAAAAAAATAAATTCTTTTGAAAATTCATTTCTCGGGCTGGAGACCTCAGATTTCGATTCCGGGCATACGCCCGAGTCCCATATTTTTCTATAGGCCCTTCGGGACCGTCAAATAATGGGTCCGGATCCGTTTACCCAAAATGTTGACCAAAGTCAACTTTAATCATATTAAATATCAAACTTCATCAATATTTACACAAAATTCATATATAAGCTTTTCGGCTACGTGCTTGGAATGTGCACGCAAATCTAGGCAACTAAAAGCGAGGTTTTCAAGACCTCAGAAGCACATAAAAGAGAGAAAATATGTGATGACCCTTTGGGTTGTCACATTCTCCACCCTAAAACGACTGTTTGTCATTGAACGGGCAAAATAAAGAAATACCTGAGTCGGGAAAAAAATGAGGATAACGGCTTCGCATATCAGACTTGAACTCCTAGGTCGATGTAATGACCTGATCGGTCGTTATGAGTACTAGTGATTCATTCAGTAGTTGGAGGCCATGAAAAGTTTCATTTTCAGGTATTATGAGTTGTACGCGTGGTCGGAATTGGATTTTGAGAAGTCCAGAGTTGATTTGGGAAGAGAATTCTCATTTCGGAAGCTTAAAGTTAAAAGAATGAACTAGGATTAAATTTTGAGTAAACGACCTTGGAATTGGGATCTGAAGGTTCTAGCAGGTTCGTATGATAATTTCTGACCTGGGCATATGCCCGGGGTGGATTTTGGATAACCCAGGAGCATTTTGGCGTATATTATGGAAGTTAGCACATTAGAAGAAATTTTATAAGTTTGGCTTGGCGTGCATTTCAATGTTATTGATGTCTGTCTAGGATTCCAAGACTATGCATATCTCTGTATAGGGATTCTAGAGTTGGGGGCGCGATCGAAAGTGAATTCGGAGGTCCGTAGACTATTTTGAATCCATTTGGCTAAAGATACAAATTTGAAGGTTACGAAGAGTTTGCCCCGGGAGTCAACTTTTTGATATTGGGGTCAGACTTCAATTTTGAAAGTTGGAGTATGTCGTTAACGTCAATTATGACTTGTGTGCAAAATTTGATGTCAATCAAACGTGATTTGAAGGGTTTAAACATCAGAAGTAGAAGTTGGAAATTTCAAAGTTCATAAAGCTTGAATCGTGGTGTAATTCGTGATTTTTGGTGTTGTTTGTTATGATTTGAGGCCTCGAGTAAGTCTGTAATGTGTTTTGAGATTGGTTGATATGTTTGGGGGGTACCGGGGGCCTCGGGTGGATTCCGGTTGGTTAACAAATCAAAAATAAAATTTTAAGAAGGCCGGTAATGTTTGTTGTTGGTATATCCGCTTCTGCGGAAATGGGACCACAGAAGCGGCCCCGTAAAAGCAAGAAGGGAGACCGCAGATGCGTATATTGGTGAGGAAGCTGGGATCGCAGATGCGGTCAGGGAGCCGCAAATGCGGGATGCACCTGCGGAAGGAAGGAGCGCAGAAGCGGAAGTGGACGTTTGGGCCAGGAACCGCAGAAAGGGGCTGTGTTCCGCATAAGTGAAATCACTTCAGCGATGGGTAGACCGCAGAAGCGGTTGATCGGGTGATTTGAGAGACCGCAGAAGTGGCCTGGAACACAGAAGCGAAACCGCATAGGTGGTTATATTTTCGCATATACGGAAACCACTGAAGACAGTGGCCTTCATTTATTCGGGCTCAATGTCATTTTTGCTCATTTCTCACTTCATGAGGTGATTTTTGGAGTGCTTCAAAGAGGGGTTTTGTCATCTATGTTAAGGTAAGTTATCCCCATTACTTTTGAGTTAAATACATCAATTACATATGGATTCACGCATGCAAATTAGAGTAAATATTGGGGTTTTGGTTGAAAACCTAGAAAATTATAAATCTTAGATTTTAGCCACGATTTTGGGCATGGAATGAGGAGAAAATTATATATTTGATGGTATAAATTCCCCAAGCGCGAAACTCGATAGTCACCACTCAAATTCGATGGGACGCAAAATGTTTCAGGTCCTTAGAAACGTGCGTCATAATGACTGCTTGCACAAAGTAATGCTCCATTTACCAACTGGCATTTCGGTTTTAAAACCATCGTAACGGTACACGAGTACTAAAAATACATCCCCAAAGAATATCAAAATTTACAACGCGATCAAGGGATAGAATGGGGGTCAGATTCCCTTCGACTATGTTGCATACATGATCTGTCCGTCGAAGTCGGCAACGCACAACCCCGACGAACGGAGGGACTAAATTTATTTGTCAAAATCTGACCACCCCGACCGGAGCGACCACAGCCCCGTCCTAATCATCTTACGAAAAAAGTTAACAAAGTCAATTTCATCCCATCTTTACGTCATTCGACATAAGCGACAATGGCAAGCCCTCTCCACGGCTAGTAAGCTTCCCTAACTCAGTCATGTCGCGTGGTGGCAATCACAAGAAGATTTTCGACCATATATATCAGGAAAGAGAATCGAACCAGGGGGACCCGACTACTACTTCCTCTCCAACTTCCCCTCCAACACTCAGAACCAGAAAAAGTGGATGATTAGAACTCCACCCTTAAGTGGAAAGGATTCTTCATCTACTGAAAGGGGAGTGGAGTTCCATCGAGATATTGAAAAAGGGGACAAAATAATTGTAATTCGTTCTCCTCTAAGGAGGGGTAAAGCAAAACTTTATCATAAATAAGACATCCTGATGTTTTATCTGTTCCGTATATAATTGCTATTTGTTTGTCTTTCGATTTAGTATTAATTAGGATTGATTATGATTTACTCTTTCAACCTTTTTGATTAATTTTCTTAAAAAGAGTTTAACAGAGTCAAACAAATTTGCCAACCTTTAGTTATTTCTGGTTTGTGGTACCCCTTGGACACATTTTTTTTTCTTTTCTTCTAGAAACATGTATAATACTAAAGCTAGAAGTGTTAAAACACCTCTTCTGGAAACTCTTTTCTAGTAATGAAAGAAACTTTAAATTAAAGACCGAAAATTAAAAAAGAGTAAGTAATTACCTAACATAACGCCAGTTGCAGTACTGAAATCTACTGACTTTTAGCAACTTAATCTCAAAATTGGTTTACTTTCATTGTAGGAGTAATAGAGCTTTAGAAAATATGTGGTTAATGATATAGGTTTTCATTTTTATTTATTTTTGTCAACACTTATGTAATCTTCCAAATAGTCCAACGGAACTACATCCCTGAAATAGCAATTCTCATTTTCGAGATAAACTTGTCCAGGTGTAACTTTTTACCACAAAAAAAAAAAAAAATTGTCTGGTGGATTTCTTAATCAATGGTTCGTTTTTTGGATAAAACAGAAAAAACTAACAAAAAGAAGAAAAGAGGAGTAAAGAAAAGTCTAGAAGGAAAAGATTTATTGATTTTTGAATAGATCAAGTAAAGATAAGTCTAGAAGTTATACGGTGTCCGGTACCTGCATTGGAGTCCGACTATATCCGAATTCGTGCCGGGTAAGGCCTATTCGGGAGGAGCAGATCCATTCACTGCACCACATTAGTCTAAGTTCGATCACTACCTAAAATATACTTAGGTCATTTATTTGGTTATCAAGTGTCAATATCTCGATAAGAATTGATAGTAATCTAATAAAAATAATAATTATTTAAGGATTACATATTTACATATTAAAATTTGATGGTTCAAATAATCATCACCCTATCCATGTATATAATTTAAATCCTATATTTATTCATTAGTTATAGCTAGAAGTAGCTTTTTGAACTTTTTCATTTTTCATTTTTTAAAGTAATAAAAGATTAAAATAGGAATATCGTCAGCAATGGTCGTGGAAAATAATAGAACCGGAATATGGAAGAGAAAATAGAGTTCCCTTTTCCACAAATAATTTACTAGGAAAATAATGTGTTTCTAACGACAATGTATTAATGTATTTTAATCTGTCACAGCATAACCAGCATATCATTTTTATATATGATATATATATATATATATATATATATATATATATATATATATATATATATATATATATATATATATATATATATATATATATATATTTATATATATATATATATATATCTAGCATATGATTAGTTATTTTAATCGTTAAACGTAATGATAGTTATTTATATCTAAACCTGGTATGAAAAAAATAATGAGCATCATATATAGGGCTTAAACAAGCATTTAGTTTAGCGTGACAACAAAGTTGACAGCTATATAGTTTATGACAAATGGTTACATCAGCTGTTATCTACATTCTGTAACAAATAAAAATTAGATATCTATATTAGAAGGAGAAGAAAACAAAGAAAAATATTAAATGTAGGTCCAATTATGCTCGTCACTTAATCGTTTTATACTTTGGAAAAAAGAAAATATTAGTGATAAAAGATCCATTAAGTTTGACGCATGAACTATGATTATAAAATTATTATTTATAAATATAACTAATTTTGCTTGCCCGGGATATGACTATTGATAAGTAAATATGAAGAGCGAGAATTAAAATATAAGGTTAATATGTGGTCGTGCGTCGTCTCTCTTGTACGTAACCAATGGTATCACTGTTAGTCTTGTATTTTTTATTTTCAAATTTTTATCGCTACCTGATATTTCTTTCGCATCGATTTTTTGATTATTTTATTGTTACTGTTTGTTGCTATAACTTCTATTTTTCATCTTTATTTAGCTGAGTTTTTACCGAAATATCTACTCTACATTCTCAAAGGAGGAATAAAGTTTTCGTATACAATATCCTTAAATTAAATTTATTATTGTTGCAATACATGGAGAGTAATAATAATAATTTTTTTGACCCTAATGTTTACACATGCATTTTAAGTATTTTAAATTATTAATTATTCTGACTTATAGTAATTTTTTTAATTCTTAAATATATAACTTTAAGTTTTTTTGTTGAAGATTTTATATCTAAATTCACGCCATAAATCAGATTGTTTGACCCTTGTGATGACCCGATAGGTTATCTTATGATTTAAAATCAAAATCTGTGTTCTGAGGCCCTAAAAAAAATCTCTTTTTATCCCTTCTCAATTTGCGTGCACAGTCCAGACGTATTTTCGAAAATCTATTGTGTTCAAAGTTGATAAAAATAAGAATTTTTTATTAAAAATATTATATAAGTTGACCTCGGTCAATATTCATGGTAAATAGACCTTTCGTGCTTTGGCAATTCCGGTAGGTCCTTATCGAAAAATGAGACCTGGGCGTATGCCCGGCATCTGATTCGAAAGTCCCTAGCCCGAGTTATGAATTTTTATAAAAATTAAAATCTGAAAAACTATTGGTGTTTAAGGAAAGTATTGATGTTGGATCTTGTTGGTATCGGGTCCGTATTTTTGTTTCGGAGCACGGTACAAGTTCCATATGATATTTAAGACATGTCTGTAAAATTTGGTGAGAAATGGAGTTGGTTTGATGTGATTTGGCGTCCGATTGTGAAAATAGAAATTTCAAAGTGTTCTTGAGAACTTCATTTGATTTGGTGTTAAATCGCGGGTTTAAGTGTTTTTTGGCGATTTGGTTGTATGAGCAAATTCGTTGATATTTGTCGACTTGTGTGCATGTTTGATTTAGAGCGGGATCAAGTTCGGATAGGCTACAGAGTTATTTGAACTTGGGGAAAAAACCACTGGTGTAACTGAGGTTGTTGCAGGCCTCTAATCTTGCAATTACGAGATCAAGCATTACAATTGCGACCTCTGAGAGGTTAGTATTTGCGAGCTTCTCATCGCAAATGCGAAGAGAAGCTGGACCATATAATCTTTGCAATTGCGAAGTAAATCCGGAGGGGCACTAATTGCAAATGCAATCATTTTGTCGCATTTGCGGAGATTCAAGTTTCACAATTTGTGAACTCATCTTTGCAATTGCGAAGGCAACAGAGATGTGAAGGACCTCGCATGCTATAGTCCATCCGCATTTGCGAGATTCGCAATTGATAAGCTGAGGTCGCAAATGCAATATTTGCAGTTGATGAAAAGGGACTTAGACAAGATTTGTTTTCCCATTCTTCAAATTTTCAAAACTTAAAACATAAGAGGTAGTTTTTCAAAGAGCTTTTCTTCGACAAATCGTAGGTAAGTGATTCTAAATTAGTTTCTTTCATTTCATTTTACAAGATTTCAACCTAGAACCTAAGGTTTTCATGGTGAAATGGGAATTGTTTAATAGAAATTAGGGATTTCGAAATTTGAAGATCTAGACCTTAAATTGAGGTAGATTTTAAAAATAATTACGTAGCCGGGCTCGGGGTGAATCGGTGATCAAGTTTGGTACGAATTTCGGAATTGGACCAAGCGGGCCCAGATGTTGACTTTTGTTGACTTTTTTAATAATGACCTAAATTGAATTCTTATTGATCGTGGGTGATTCCTAAGGCTTATATTGAAACATTTGATTGGTAATTTGCTAAATATTGTTGGTTCTGTGGCGTGTTTGAAAGGCAAAGTTCTGATTGAGCTTTAAGTGGCCTTTAGAGCGAGGTAAGTGTTGTATCTAACCTTGACTTGAGGAAATTACGAAACCTCGGACTTTGTGTTATGTGAATTCCATATGAGCGGTATATATACAAAGTGACGAGTGATTATACGCTGCTGAATTATCTATTTTTCATGATTTATCACTTTTTTCTTAATTGTTTTCCCTCCTATCTTAGTTATTACATGTTCTAAATGCTTTCCATGCTTTATTGCTACGTGTTAATCAATATCTGCTTATATTAACCATGTTATCTCTTTTCGTAGTACCCTAATCCCTACTAATTGCTTAATTTGACTTGTTTGTATCTTCTAATTGTAATTTGTTGGTTTGGTCTCGCTGTGTAGTCTTATTCATGTCGATTCTTTATTGAACAAGGTTTCTTTTCTTGTTCAGTTTGGCATTTATTTATCGTAAAGGCCTTGTGATTTGTCCTGTAGATTTTACTGTATATATTGGTTGTTTGACACTGATACTGTGGGATCGAGTTGCACGCTGCAATAGGCATAATAAGGGAGGATTGATACTGTAAAATAAGGATGAATATATATGTACGGTGGGATCAAATTTCACGTCGTAACATATGGAATAAGTGTGAATTATGATAATAATATTGATATATGGCGAGATCGGGTTGCGCGTCGCAACGCACACACACACACATATATATATATATATATATATATATATATATATATATATATATATATATATATATATATATATATATATATATATATATATATATATATATATATATCTCGTCATTGATATTGTTATGATGGAATAAGGAAGGATTATGTATTTTCCGGTGGATTGGGTTGCATGCCGCAACAACCTATATAGAGCTACGTTGTTTTTCGATAATTTTATTTAACATGATAGAGATTGTAATTTTGGATGACACTGGTTTATTTTCGAGGTTGTTATCATTTCCTGTTGGTTGTTTAATTCCATATCGTATTTTAATTATTCTATCATTATTATAGACTGCGTACATGTTTTAGCACATGTGACTCGCTTTAACGTCGTTATTACTTTATTGAGGTTAAGCTCGGCATTTGCCAGTACATGTGGTCGGTTGTACTGATAGTGCACTATGCACACTATGTAGATTTTGGAGATGATTCCAGTGGCGTTACTAGCGAGCTCGAATCGGACAATTTTGGAGACTTGAGGTACGACTGTTTAGCGTCCGTAGCTCCTGGAATCCCCATCCTCTTTTCTTTTAGCTATACAACTTCATTATTAAGACAACTTTGCACTTGTTTCAAAGCTTTATGCGTATAACTTTAGAAGTTCGTGCACTTGTACTATCAGGTTCAGGGAATTATAATAGATGTTGGCTGTTTAGCTTCCGCATTTATACTTAGAATATTCTTGTTATTTCAGTTCGTTATTAATGTTATCGTTTAAGCTGCTAAAAGAAATAAATTGTTTTAACATTAGCTTGCCTTGCAAGTAACATGTTAGACGCTATCACAATTTTAATGATAGAAATTCCGAATCGTGACAACCCTTATACTCCGATTGCATCACATAAAAAATAAAATGGGCGTAATATATTTGCAACCTAAAGTTCGACTTTACGCATGGCTTTAGCAAATTGAATGTTTAATTTCATACACATCATCTATAAGGTGTTATTACTCTATTTATATTTAGAACTATTTGTGTTGAGGAACGGTCAAATATGGGAGATTAAAGATTGGAAAGATTATGTGGAAACGTGTATATTTAATTTAATGGAAGGTAAACTCCAAAATCTTTTGTCCCTTATCTTTTAAGGACCACTCTTACTTTATAGTATATGACGATGGCCGTCTCAAATTAAAGATATTGACTAATTGCAATCCAAAACACTTTTCTCAAAGGGTTTGACTTTTGGACAGTTAGGACTTATGATTATGATTTAAGGAGTATTTATATATTTGTGTCACATACAAAACTTTATTATCTCTAATGTTTTATGTTTGACTTAATTATACTTAGTATATCAAATTAATAATTTTACATTATAGTGTATTTTAAATGTACAATTAATGAAGCATATATCTCTTCTTAATTCAAAGTACCATGTATTTCACCCCTCCCACATTTCTCTCGCACAAACATTCATACTGTTATTAAACATAAAAAGAATCATGTGACTAAAATTATATTTCAGAGAAATTCTTTAGCTCTTGTTTGTCATCATAGGAACTCTTTTCTTGGTCTTTCAAAAAATGTATCGACAAAGTACGCACCTTACAGAAATTTACAGAAAACAATATCAAGTAAATCTAGGAAAAGATCTGAAGAACTCCATAAGCCCCTTGTAGCTGCTATATATTTTCTTGTGCTTTTTCTTTTGGGACAGTCTCTACTTAAGATCTGCTAAAATGCTACAGAAAATGGGCTAAAAGAGAACAAAAATCTTGGCTGTGAGAGGCAGTTGGAACTGAGCACACATGGCAAGTTAGTCTATTGAGCTTAAGTGGACTTTAATATAGTCTTACTAGACAATAACCACCCATTGGCCACTGTAATAAAGTTTTTATTTATTTTTTTTATTTTATAGTTTATGTTGTTTTCATCCAAAATTACTTATTTTCTCTTATTAAATGTAATTTTCCTTTACTGAATTATCAAAAATGATAACAAAGTAAATAGTAGTAACAAAGTTAAAATAGACCTTTCACTTAGTAAGTATATATGTTAAAAAAATAGTTTTAAAGAAAAACTTAAACTTTATAAATTAAATATGAATTCTTACAATATAAATTATGTAATAGTAATAATTTTATTAAAAGAATTTACTTTTACTCAATGAAGCAATGCCCCTTTAAGATAAGATACTTATTACGTAATTAGTATCTTCAAAATAAGTTTCGAAAAAGAATAATGAATGGCATATGTGTCTAATTTATTTACGCAATCAAGTAATTAGTTTAGAGGTTGTAGCTGTTTTTGATTTGTCAAAATATAAAACAAAGCATCTACAATTAAAATATAAATAATCTACAAACTTGGTACATTGAATTTTAATATCTCAATTCTCATTCAATTATAGTTTAATTTGAATTTTTGACATAATTGTATTTTTTGCAGAATATTTATATAAGGTTTAGTCGTTTTTGATTTGTGAAAATAGAAAACAAAGAAACTACAATTAAAATACAAATAATCTATAAATTATCTACAAACTGGGTGCATTGAATCTTTATATCCCAACCCATTCAATTGTAGCATAATTGAAATTTTTGGCATAATCATATTTTCGGAAGATTTGTAGAAGTTTTAGCCATTTTTTTATTTGTGAAAACAAAAACAAAAATAGCGTCTACGATGGTGGAATTGCTGCTCTCTTTTCATTTGCTTTGTATTACTGAAATTTGCGATTGAAATATAGAGAGATGTAGAGAGAATGTCGATAAACTAAGCTTTGCAGAACTGATTTCTACAATTTGATTCGAATTTGTTGATGATTTTGTCTATTTTAATTTGTGGCTTAAGAAAAAATATAGAAGAAAAGAGTTTTTGCAGAAAAGAGTCTATGTAATTTGATTTTAAATTGAATATATAGGATTTCCATTTCAAATTTGATGTGACGGTCGCTAAATCAATTAGAATATGTTGTTCCCGATTTGTAGCGCGCCTAATTATGAAGGAATTAGCTCCTAATAATTAGTATTTAATGAATGGTATAATAATTGTAGAAAAATTGTGAATATAGCGGGTAAATATAAAATTATGCACATTTTTTGTAATAAAGTTTCATATATGGTATAGGAAGGAAAAAGTCTCTATGATTAATAGTCTGCTTGGTCACACTCCTCCAATCTTAATAGTATTTTTCTTTCTAAAAAAAAGTTTAAAGTTAAAGTGTTTGGCCAAACTATTGGATGAAAAAATATTTTTGAGGAGAAACAGAAGCAGTTTCGGAGAAGCGGAAAAAAGTTATCCCTCTCCAACTTAGAAGCAGTTTTTAAAAGTTTGATCAAATACTAATTGCTGTCTAGAAATGCTTCAATCAATTAGTCAAACACAAACTGCTTCCTGAGCGGAGGGTCTATTGAAAATAGCCTCTTTACCTGTTAGGTTGCGGTAAGGTCTGCGTAGACACTACCCTTCCCACACTCCACCTAGTGGGAACATACTAGGTTTTTGTTATTGTTGTTGTTGTTGTTGTTGTTGTTGTTGTTGTTGTTGCTAATAGGTAGTCGCATGTCTCGCTTGTCAGTATAGTAGTATTAGTGTTAGTCTTGTATTTTCTTATTCTTAAATTTCTATCACTACCTGTTATTTTTCCGCTTTAATTTTCTTGTTATCTTGCCAGTGTTACCACTTGTTGCTACTGTTTCTTCTTTTTCAGCTTTTCTTGAGTTGAGCGTCTATCAGAAATAACCTATCTACCTTCTTAAGGTAAGGATAACGATAGCACTTGTTTGATCATACTGGATTTGTTATTTTTATTGTATATGGAGAGACAAAAGAGTGCTTCTTTGACCATAACTTTTTCATATGCGTTTTAAATATTTTGAATATATTATTAATTATTGTGATTTATAATATTTTTTATCCAATTTTAAATATATAAAATTCTATTTTTAAATATCTCTTTTGAAAGTTTTATGTCTAAATTCACACAAAATTTTTTAAAAATAATTTGACTCTCGTACTGGAATTGCATAAAGATATAAGTGGGAGTAATGTATTTGCAACTTAAAAGTATGACATTTACACATGGCTTTAGCAAATGAATACATGTTTCATACACATCATATATAAGGTGTTATTCTTTTTATTTTTAAAACTATTTGTGTTGAGGAATGGTCAAATATAGGAGATTAAGATTGTAATGATTATGTGGATACGTGCATATTTAATTTTAATGGAAGGTAAACTCCAATAACTTTTCTCCTTCATATTTTTTAAACCAATCTTAATGTATCTGTGACGACGGCCGTCTCAAATTAAAGATTCTGACTAATTGCAATTTAAAATTACAAAAGTAAATTGTACAGAATAAAAATAATCCTTTTCTCAAAAGGTTTTATGATCACATCCAAATGTGTCTTATAAAAAGGACTATGTGAACACTGCAAATATAACCTAAGTAATACGCCCAGAGTCGAATCCACAGAGAGTTAACCTATCAACTAATATCTTCAGACCCACTAACAGCTTCCCAAATATTCAAATTTCAGTTGAGTATTTCTTTAATAACTACTTTTGCAAATAACTAAATAACTATAAACTAAACTAAATAGGTTGTAAACAATAATGATAAGAAGGTAAGGCAATGATATTCCCTATTGATGGAATACCTTTTGTTTATACTCATACAAATTTACCAACACATCTCTATCAATCATGAACGCTCATCTTACCGTAAATCTCTCCCGAGTAATCACGGTAATTTACTATTGCACTCTCCCGAGATACACTAGCTTTCTTTATTTAGCACAATTCAATTTAGATTACACCCATGACTTTGTTATCCCTAATTCCGCCTTTAAAGCTGCAATTATAGATACCTCTTATAATCTAGGAGTGGTATTGTTCAACAATAACCAAAATATGTACCCTTTTCCAAGTTATGCACACTAAATAGGCACAGTTAATTGAGGATCCTGTCAATTAACTACAACAAATACGAAGTTGAACAAATAGAGATTAAACTAGCAATTTGTATTTACATAAACAAGAAGATTATCACCCAATAGGTTCCATCAAAACCTTAGACAAGAAGTTTAGCTACTCATGGCTATGGAAAAATAAACTAAGATAGAATTAATCATAAAAATCAAAGAAAAAGAAGAAAGATATTTGGATGATTCTCTCACAATAGTTTCTCTTGCCAAGATACTCTTAAAATCAATACCTGCCTTCTTTGGGTGAAGTCTAATATTTTAAATAGGATTTAGGTCTAAAAATCCCGTATTTGACACTTTGACCCTGAAGTTGCTGTGCCTGCCGCGGTTCTGTCACGGTCGAGGTAGAACCGCGGCCAATCACCCTCTCTGAATCTCTGAAGTTCTGAGACTGCCTTCCACCGCGGTCGCGGTAGAATCGCAGCCAAACCATTATTCTAAATATTGAGGGCTGGTATGGCGTGGCTTCAATGAGAATTTATATATTTGGCCTCTTTTCTCCAATTTTGACTCCAAAACTGCTCCTTAGCCTTCCTTAGCCATATATCACCTAAAAATCATGACAAACACTAATAAGAGTATTTTATTATCATATTTATCATCAAAACAACATAATAAGGTGATTATTTAAGGCATGATTGTAGTCAAATTCACCTATTATCAACACCCCACACTTAAACCTTTGTTCGTCCTCGAGCAAACTAAACCACACTTCTAGGCCTAAATGTTCAATTTATTGCCCCGGTATATCACACTCGCTATTAGCAATAATTAACCTAAGCAGTGCAACAATTCTAACTCAAATGTAGACTCTCATGCCAAGATACACTTGTGCTCACTCTAATTACTCTAACAGATGTGAAGACTCACTTTTTCTTCCTGAGTCACATGCCTCACATAAACAAAATCTGAGAGAAGTTCCACACACATAAAATTCAACAACAAGGAACGATATATGGAAATAATTCACTCACTCTCAAGAAAGAGCATTCACATGCCACACAGACACACCATAAGCTTGTCCCTAGTGTAATACTCTATTAAGCGAGCCATTCATTCAAAGATCAAGAGGTCTTTATAGGTTGTAATGTAGGCTAAGGGACGGGTAGGATATATTTGGATATTGTGACTAACTTCCCTAAGCACTTTTAATACATACTTCCTTTTCTTTCACCTTTATGCTCAACCCAATCATTACTCTGCATTTTTATTCACTTATGACCCCCACTTTTCTTTAGGTGCAACTGGTTTTTTTTAAGAGATTATTACAATGCCAGTTCACCAATCTAACCATTCATTCTTGATACCCTTTTCTCTAACTCTCTACTACCCCACACTTTGACTTTTGCATATTCTTTAGTGATTCAAGTATTTCTAGGAGGTAAAGGTTCAAACATTTAGCTTATTCAAACACAGCTATTTAGATCATTATAAGGTTATCAAAGAACATGCTTCAGACTCAAAAGGGTTAACTATGGTAATATGTATATGTGGATTTACAATTATATAGAGTTGCACAAAGAAATGCCTCAATCATCTCTAAGACTAAACGACTTCTATTTCGCTTTGCAAACACAAAGGGAAAGTTCTAGGTATCATATGCAAGCACATAATGCAAGTAACAACTCACACACACTTAGCATGTAACTCATTCTGAATCAATTCATCAACATAATCATACGAGTGTTCAAGCAAAATAATATGTGCAAAATTAAGGCATATATCACGAGTCTACAAACAAGCTTAGACATCACACTCTCAAGTTCTTTTTAGATATTTGCAAGTGTGCACATTTGGGGTTACATTCCGACCATCACCCATCTAATCCTAAAACTACAAAAAGAAAAAAAATCTATCTAACCCCGTTCAAGAAAAACCCTTGGAAAATAACCGTAGTGAAAAGAAAAACCAAGGGGGAGGTATTACACTACATAAAAGAATAAAATAAAAAAATAAAATAAAAAAATAAAAAACAATTCTACATGGACTACTTCCCTCAAGAGTATTGTCCAAGTAGTCCGTCATCAGGAAGAGTCTTCTAACTTTGTTTTTGGGTTATATATATATATATATATATATATATATATATATATATATATATACAACATACAAACAGAGTGAGTCTTCTACCCCACACTTACAATTATGGCATGTCCCCATGTCATATAAATAAAGTAAAGAGCAGAAGGTTTGGAAGACTTCCCTGAGACTCTAGCACCTGGTCGTAAGTTTAACAGAACTACAATACTAAAAATCTATAAAGCAGAACACACTTGCAAATTGTACACATTTTCTGCCCGCGGTTCCATTTCTGCTTCTTCTCCTATTTCAATATTCCTATGGACATATATCATGTTAACTAATACTCCAGTAGGAGACTTCTGTAATTCATCTTCATAACTGGATGAGCCGAACTAGGACGCCATTTATATCTAACTTGAACAGAAAATATAGGATTGAAATCAGAGTTTAGCACTATGATAGGGAAGGAAACCTTCAGAACTCCAAGCATACAACCCTTCAATAAAGCACCTTATCTACTCTCAATGCTATTGATCAGACAAAAATTACCTACTTGAAGTTCTATAATAGTACAAAATGTCAACCTACGTGATGTTCTAAAATAGTACAAATCCTTGTACTTCTGATGTAGAGATTAAAGACACATGCAGGCAACATATGAATCATCTTATACATTTGTTTTTCCTTCAAAAATATAAATGGATCAGTACAGATCTTTAAGCTGTTTAACAATATCTAAGAATAAGAATTAAAGAATAAACACATACCAAAAGACAATAAGAACCAAAAAAAATATGCAAGATAAAGATAAATAATAGAATCAGTCAATATTGCAAATTGTTAAGTCACCCCATTGGTATAGACATAGTTTCCTTGCACAAACCAGTAAAAGTAATTGTACTACATTCACAGCACGTATTTACACCAGTAAGTTTGGTTTGCTCTTCATGCTGCATCACCCTGATCTGCATCACCATGACTGCTCCTATGACTGCTCTTAATACTCGAGCATACTCCAAGATTTTCTTTTTGAGGTCTTTATTGTCAGTTTCAGTAGAAACCAGCTTCACTAACACCTGATCTAGTTCTTCCTTAACAATTGATCTTGAAGAGCCTTCAGATTCTTTAGCTGCTCCTTAACAGCAATCTGCTCCTCATAACAGTAAATCAACTGCTCAATAACTCTTTAGCTGATCTTCAAGAGCCTTCAGTTCTTCCTTAACAGCAATCTGCTCCTCAAAACTCTTTAGCTGATTTTCAAGAGCCTTCAGATTCTTATACAATGTTTGTGCCGATGTATCTCTGGTAACAAATTTTCTAGTTGCCTCTTGGAATATGATCCTGGAATCCTTTTTAGTGTATCATGCAGTGACTGAAGCTCTATGCTTCTAGCTGTTGCTTGCTCCAAAACTCTTACTTGTTGCTCTAGCGGCTCTTCTGTTGATTTGAGCTTTTTTATCACCTCATTTTCTTTCAACCCAGCAGCGTTAAGATCGTTCTCAATACCTTCATGTCTCTGTTGAGTGGCATTTAATTCATTACGCAGGACCTCAAGAAGGTTTTCTGTTTCAGCTAGTTTTTCAACTGAAATCGTGTAGACATCCTCTAAGTTTTTCTTCTCCTGTGTCAGATTGTTCAATCATTGACTCAATTCCTTTTCTTTCTCCTTGAGTGTTATAGTGTAAGTATGGAAATCGATCGCGTGTTTTCTAGGAACACAAATTACATATCATTTATATCCTTCAATGCAAAACATCTGCTCCTATGAGATTGTCTAGAAACAAATGAGTTGCTGATTGATTGTCTACTGTTAGCATATGATCTGTTAAGAAACAAAGAGAATATAAAGCTTTCATATGTAACTTGATTTGAGGTAGAGACATACTGTGAGCAAAAACGAGAGTTGAGAAGGAAAACCAGAATATCATCCGAACTTGCTTGCTATTGGGTCCTCAAAACTCTTTGTTTACACGGTGTTCACTGTTTGATACATAATTCTATCAAATCAGTTAGTGCTCTGCTTGATACCACATGTTTTGTTGAACCGAAATGGAGGATTCTGTGGTTTGTTTGTTTTCAACTAATTTTGTTTCTGGGTAAGTATAAATTTAAGTGATACCAGGAGTGTTAGAAAAATGAATAAAGAGAGATTATTTGGTATTGAAAAGAAAGCTTCATTTATTAAATGTGTGTTAGCCAAGAGAATGCTGAAGAGAAGCAAAAATAACACACATTTATTAAATGTGTTTTAGCATTCTTTTAGTTTACTTGTAGTAGCATATTATTGGAATCAAGACTAGAAAACATCTTCGTTTCTTTTGAAGAAGTGGTATCGACAGTGAAAATCGTGTGATTTAAGCTGGCTGTACAACTTGATGTCAGTACTAGCACCACGAAAACCCTTACAATCACCACAAATTTTGTTAAGTTGCTTTTCGCCCTCTCTCTTGCAACCATCCATATGATCTGTTAAGAAACAAGGAGAATATAAAGCTTTCATATGTAACTTGCTTTGAGTTAGAGAAATACCGTAAGCAAAAACGAGAGTTGAGAAGGAAAGCTTGACTATGTTTTGGAGCATCATCCTAAAATAACCACAAAGAAGCTCTAATTAAGCGTAAGAACAAGATTGGCTCACTAAATCTTATAATGTATGTTGCATAGAGTACTGAAAAGCCTAAATCTTTGCACAAGCCGATTTAACTAGAGAGTTTGGCAAAAACTTAGCAGCAACCTAAAGTATGTGGCATTAGCTAAGGCAAGCGGCTTTAATTATTAGTCTTTTTTTGGTTCATCAGGTTCAACAAGAAAAAAAAAGAGTAAAAACTTAGGAGTAACCAAAGTATGGGCGGCATTGTTTAAGGCAAGCAGTTCTAGTTGACACTCTATTTTTGGTTCATCTCGCGGCCTCAAAAGAACTTTTTTGAGGCTCCAGTCTTTTGTTTTCAGACGCAGAAAACTGCCTTCACTCCTGAAATTTGATCTTAACTGCCTCCAGTCGCTGTGGAGGCTCACGGACCCTCCTATCAGTTCGAGAGCGGACCCTAACCACCTTTGAGTGGATGGCACATGATACATAATATTGCATCTTCAGATAGAGCTTAGGCAGAGTGTATGTTGCAGAGAACATACTTCATGTTAGCTGCTGTATGAGCATAAACTGATTTTTGTTCTCTGTTCTTCATTGATTTTCTTTTTGTTCTCTGTTCTTCATTGACAACAACTCACTGATTTTCTTGAACAACTAGATTTGAGGTGCATGACTCAGTCAATTGAGTTGGTTTTGTTCTTGTATAGTTTCTTCATTTGCATGACTTAGCTGAATGAATGGTTTAACAACGCTCGACACTGCACAACTGGTTTGCTTCGTATGAATTAATATCACAAAGTGTCTGCTAGATAGGGCCTCTATTTGCTGAATTCTATTTTTTTTCTCTGTTGGAAGTTTCTGCTCAGTTTTTGCAGCTTCTGAACAATCTAATGTTCAGCTGCTTGTGATCAAGATTTGACCAGTATTTTACAGCAATTTTCCAAAGCTTGAAGCTGAAATTTCTGCACATTTTGGGCTGAAGTTTCTGCACAAGTTGATATCCTTTGATCTCTTCTAGATTTGTAAATTTCCAATCTTCCAATTAGTTGCAATAGGATGAATGGAATTCATTTGTTTCTGCAAAAGAAAATGCACATGTAGCTTGCTCCTTATATTCTAACAGGCTTTAGTTACAAAAGCATTTAAAATATCTTGAATGGAACTAAAACATGCATCTCCTTCTTTTCCATAGCACAAAAGTCCAAGAGAACTAATGGATATTGTTCCCTTTCTTTTTCACATTGATGAATGGAATTCATTTGTTTCTGCAAAAGAAAATGCACTGGTAGCTATAATACTAGTCTCCTATTTCAGCACTTCACATACTTTATCCTTTAACATAATTATTTTATAATTTTAGGTCATACAGTCTGATGTTCGAGGCTTTAGCGGTTGGAAGATTTCAAATTGATGAAAAGTTGCGGAAATCATTTGAAAAATATCATTCTGAATTATTACAATGACGACATTGATGTTTAGTCCAAACAGTATATATTTATGTTTTAAGTTAGTGTGATATTAATATTTTTGATTACTAATTTCTTTTGTTTGTTAAGATTTTATGAGATATATTATATTTTTTTAATTAATATATTCTATTATTTGGGTCATATTCTATACAAATGTAATAACTATATTATTAATTGTTGCCAAATTATTTCTATTATCGCTTAAGACTTTTAAAGCTATTGATTATTAGCAGTAATTTAGTTAAGCTATTAAAATGGACTCTAAAGGGCAAACGAAGATGTTTTAAGATGGGATAGTATTACCTTTTTAATTGTAATAGAATAATTGCCGTTAAAGATGCTAACTTTTAGTGACAATTATTTTGAATTTAGCGGCTATGAAAATGGATAGGAATTAGCTATTTGGATTGGATTTAGTAGCCAATATAATTGCCACAAACAATTGTCGTTAGAGATAATTTGGTTTTTCTACTTTTGGTTTTATGTTTAGATAATTACTTATTTGATTTATCCCGGATTTACTAACATTGTTTTGTTTTGTTGTGTTTTGTTTGTTGATTTTCTCAGCCTCTCTACCCTTTCGGGTAGGGGTAAGGCCTGTGTACGTATTACCCTCCCCAGACCCCACTTTGTGGGAACATACTGGGTAGTTGTTGTTGTTGTTGTAATTGTCGTTAGAGATGTGAACCTTTAGCGACAATTATACCGAAGTTAGCGGCTATAAAATGGATGGTAAAAAAGTATAGTTATCCGTCTGGATTTGATTTAATAGCAACTATAATTGCCGCAAACAATTGCCGCAAACAATTGCCGTTAGAGATACGAACCTTTAGCGGCAATTAGTTTGAATTTAGCGGCTATAAAATTAGATGCTAAAGAGGTATAACTAGCCATTTTGGATCGGATTTAGTAGCCATTATAATTGCCGCAAACAATTGCCATTAAAGATAATAATGTTTAGCGGCAATAAACCATATTCTTTACCGGCGTTTGCGAGAAAAGCCGCTAAAGGCTTTACCGACCCCAATATCAGCGGCAAAAGCCTAATGGCTGGTAAAAGATTTAGCGGCTATTGTTCTTGCAGCTAAAGCCTTTTTTTATTGCCGCTAAAGGTCTTTTTTGTAGTAGTGTAGTCTCCCACTTTGAGTGGTCTTATATTGGCTCTCTTGTTGTAGTATCTTTCGGCTTGTTGTTTCTGAGCCATAATTCTTATGTGGGTCATTTCTCTTCTTTTCTCAGCCACATCGAGGTCTTGAAGTCTGTTTATATCATTCTCTGCTCTACTGGTATGTGAATACCTCAAGCTTGGTTCGCAGACTTCGACTAATATGACCGCGTCGGTTCCATAGACCAGTGAGTACGGTATTTCTCTCGTGCAGGATTTGGCTGTGGTCTGGTGTGCCCACAACACTTCTGGTAGTAGCTCAGGCCATAGCCCTTTGGCTTCCTCGAGTTACTTTTTCAATATGTTCAGTATTATTTTGTTGGAAGACTCTGCTTGGCCGTTGGCGGCAGGGTGATATGGCGTGGAGAGTATTCGCTTAATATGCCATTTGTTGAAGAATTATATCATCTTCTGGCCGATGAACTATCGTCCGTTGTCGCAACTGATTTCCTTGAGGATGATGGAATGGCAGATGATATTCTTTCATATGAAGATGATGACTTCTTGGGCGTATGCACCTGCTTCCACCCACTTGGAAAAATAGTCAGTTAAAACTAATAAAAATCATACATTTCCTCGTCCCGCTGGTAGGGGACCGACTATGTTCGTTCTCTATTTGATGAAAGACCATGAGGAAGTGACTAAGTGGAGGGGTTCTCCTTGGCATTGTTCGAATCGGCGAACATATTCCACTGCCTCTTTCTTCATAGTGGGCCAATAATAGCCGACCCATATTATGTAGCACACGAGAGCCCGGTTACCTATGTGGGCACTATAGTGACCCCCGTGTACCTCTTCGAGTACTGGCCTCTTTTGGTGTGGCCCTAGGCACTTGGCCATGGGTCCGCTAACGTCCTTTTGTAGAGCTTGTAGTTTATCAGGCAATATCGGGCGGCCTGTACGCCGAGCTTCTTTGCTTCATTTTTTTTGAGTGCGAGTGTCTGATTCCGCAGATATGATACAAATTGGTTGCGCCAGTCCCAAGTTAAATTTAAAGAGAGTACCTCAGTGTGATTAATGGCTGAATGGAGGAGGGTGACCACGCTTTCTTTGTTGAAGTTTTTAGTGGCTGCGACCAATTTTGCTAAATCGTCTTCTTCAACGTTCCGTGCCCTCGAAATTTGTTCGAAGTGTCACTCGTCGAACTCAGTCATTAATCTGTGGATTTCTGATTGGTATTTTTGCGATCTTTGCTCCTTGATTAGGTAAGTCCCAATGACCTGGTTAACTACGAGTTTGGAGTCGCAATAGAGAATGAGTCGTTCAGCCCCATATTTGATGGCTAGCTTTATACCTGCAATAACAGCCTCATACTTAGCCTCGTTGTTAGTCATTTCGAAGCATTGTATGGACTGGCAAATTATTTCACCCATGAGGACCTCGAGGACGAGTCTTAGTCCCGATCCCGAGGTATTAGCGGCGCCATTAGTGTAAAGAGTCCATCGGTTGGTGTTGGAGGGGGCACGATATGCCTCTAATTCTGCCTCTTGCAGTATCTCTGCGTTGAAATCGGCTACAAAGTCATCAAGTAATTGTGCCTTGATGCTTTTTCTTGGGTTAATATGAGATATCATGCTCGCAGAGCTCTATGGTCCATCTGGAGATCCTGCCTGATAATTCAGGCTTATGTAGGACGCTTCTCAAGGGGAAGGTCGTTACTACTTTTATGGGGTGGCATTGAAAATAGGGTCGAAGCTTCCGTGAAGCTACGACCAATGCCAGAGCAAACTTTTCAAGGTGTGGATACCATGTTTTGGCATACACTAAGGTTTTGCTAATATAGTAAATAGGAGATTGCGTACCTTCATTTTTGCAAACCAAGAATGTGCTAACGGCGACCTCGGATACAGCCAGATACACCAGCAGAGCCTCGCCTGGACTCGCTTTGGCTAGCGGTGGTGGCGAAGATAGGTATTCTTTCAATTTTCTCAAGGCTTCGATGCATTCCTTGTTCCACCGTAACCTGTTGTCCTTTCTCTACGAATTGAAAAGTTTATGGCACCTGTCGGAGGATCGTGAGATGAACTTGGATAAGGCGGCTATTCGCCCCGTCAGCTTTTGTACCTATTTTTTGCTGTTCAACATCTCCGGTATTGCGTCTACCGCCTTGATCTGATATGGGTTGACCTTGATGCCTCGTTATGATACGAGAAATCCTAAGAATTTTCCTGAGGCCACGCCGAAGGCGCATTTCTCGGGGTTCAGCTTCATCTCGTACCTTCTCAATATCGCGAAGGCTTCTTTTAGATGGTCGATGTGGTCGTTTTTCCTTGTCGACTTCACTAGCATATCATTGATATAGACTTCCATAGTCTTACCGAGCTGCTCTTTGAACATTTTGGTGCCAGTCTTTGGTACGTAGCCCCTGTATTTTTTAGCTGAAGGGCATTACCTTGTAGAAATATGTCCCTTGGTGGGTGATGAAAGTCGTTTTCTCCTGGTCCTTCTCGGCCATCATGATTTGATTGTAGTTGGAGTAGGCATCTAAGAAGTTCAACAGTTCATGTCAAGTGGTGGCGTCGATCAATTGGTCGATATGGGGTAGCGAGAATGAATCCTTTGGACATGCCTTATTCAAATTGGTGAAATCCACACATTCTCCACTTCCCATTTTTCTTTTTAACCATGACGACATTGGCGACCCATTGGGGGTACTTTGATTCTTTGATGGAACCATTGGCCAGTAACTTGTCTACTTCCTCACTGACCGCTTCATTGATAGCAGCGTTGAATTTCCTTCTTATTTGTCGCAAGGGCGGATGTAATGGATCAATATTCAGCTTGTTGGTGGCAATGTCTCGCGGGATTTCCGGTATATCTGAATGGGAAAAGCAAATAAATCTGCATGGTTAGTTAGGAATTCACGATACTTACTTGGGTTAGCGAAGCCGTACCCGATGTAGGCTTTCTTCGTAAGGTCGGTGTCATCCAATTGGACTAGGTCGAGATCTTTGACTGTTGCTTTACAGGCCTCCACGATGTTGGGGTCTCTAATGGCATCCGTTGTCGGGTTGACCTTAGTCCCCGACACAGCTGATTGTTATGCTTGTGCACTCGCCCCCTTAAGCTATTTGGTGTGGGTGAAATCTTGAGCTATTTTGTAGCATTCCTATGCAGTGCGCGGCTCGCCTAAAATGCTGAATACTCCCCATTGGGTAGGAAATATGATCACTTGGTAAAATCTTGAAGGGACCGATCGCATGGCATGTATCCATAGGCGTCCTATAATGGCGTTGTATGCCGTTTCCTAGTTCATTACGTGGAAAGTTGTTTCCAGCGTGACTCCTCCTGCTGAAACGGGTAGTGATATTTCTTCGGATGTCAGTTCCACTGCATTGTTAAAACTAGTTAGTGTTATGCAACACGGTATTATCTTATCCTCGAGTCTCATTTGTATGAGGAATCTCGGATGGATAATGCAAGCACCATTTTCGTTGTCAATCATGATTCTTTTAACATTCGTTTAGGCGAGACGTAAAGTGATAACTAAAGCGTCGTAATGAGGTAAAGACAAAATGTCGGCATCGGACTTATCGAAAGTTATACTATCTTCGAAGTTGTCATAAGTTCATGGTCGATGGTCCGCTTTAGTGCGTGCGAGGGAGGGCACCTTCAGCGACCCGTGGGGTTGTTCCCGTCCGCGTGTAAAGTTGGTTTTCCCTTTGTCACTGATTAATTCCCTCAGGTATCCCTGATTCAACATTCTGGCTACCTCTTTCCATATGACTATGTAGTTTTTGGTTTTATGTCCCCGTTCCTGATAGAACTCACATAGGACGTTTGATTTCCTTGTGGTAGCATCTGATTTCATCTTCTGCTGCCACTGCACTTTTGTGCCCAGCTTCTCCAGTGCGTATACTATTTCTGAAGGCAAGCATACCTCTTTCATTTCGGAGTGGGACGACATGTCGCTGTAGCGCGTCCGTATTCCTTGGTGGTGGGAGGGAGGATCTGATGTAGGGCTGGTGTCAGTCTTTGTTGAAGCGTGGGAGTTGTTCTCATCATCCCTCATTGTGTCGATCCCTCATTGTTTCTGAGTGTATCGTTGTTAGCCGTTTGGTTGGCCCATTAAGATGATCCTCATCCTCTCGTACCCGAGCATAATAGGCATTGTGGATTTCCTCCCATATGGTAGGAGGATATTTCATGAGGTAGCTTAGTACCTTTTTAGTTGCCCTCGAACTGTCCCCGTTTAGCCCATTCTGGAAAGCGGCATCTGTCATACCTTCTGGTATGTTTCGCAGACTAATCCTTACCTTATTAAACCTGGCTAGGAAGTCCCTGAGTCCCTCCCCTGCGGTTTTCCTGATGGCGAAGATGTCGTTGACTCTTGCTTCCGCTTTCTTGGCACCTGCACGAGTGGCGACAAACTTATTCGCCATTTCCTCGAACGTTGATATCGCCTTAGTTGGTAGGTGAATACCACGTTAGGGCCCCTCCTGTCAACATCTCATCACACTTCTTCAGCAGCACCGATGGTACATGTTCTTTTTATAGGTCGTTGCCTTTCACAGCAGTGACATAGTGGATCAAATGATCTTTGTGAGATGTGGTTCCTTCATATACCTTCAGTAGGGTGGCATCTTGAATGTTTTTGGGATAGAGTGAGGGGCAGCTTCTTTGGTGTATGATTGTTCAATGAACCTCAGCCACGTTACGTTTTGGTAGCAACTTGGGAGCACCGGGGATATTATCTACCCTCTCTTGATGTTCTTTCATTTGGTCACGAAGCGCCTTGTTTTCATTCTCCATTTCTTCCATCTTCTTTAGGATGGATGTTCACGTGCCATCATTGGTCTGTGCCTCGATGGGCTTGTTATTTTCTCGTACAACTTCAGGTTCACCCATGGAAGCAGTGGTGCGTACCGTTGGTATACACCCGACGTTACTTTGCGGTGACTTCTCAACCAAGCCACTTAGAGTACTTTTTATCCATTCTTCCAGTAGCTTTTTGACCACCGAGGGTGCTTCCTTAGTCGCAGATGTGGAAGCTCTTTTTTCATGCAAGATCATCAGATCGGATAGGTAAGGTGAGATCTCTGCACCTGGTGTGATGCTAGGGGTTGCATTCAAGATGCCCTCGTCACCAGAGCCTCGTTGAGAGGACCAAGGAGAATGGTTGTAATACCCACAATTGCTTTCATTCTTGTGTTATTTTCGGCCATCTTTTATTTTCGTATGGTGTAGAGAATGGTAGTTAGTTGTTCTCTAGGTGGATACTATGATTTTGATTCTTGAAATCCCCACAGATGACGCTAAATTATCTGGCTCAAAAGTTATCAATATACTTTGTAAGCTTAAAAACAATCAAATGTAAATGAGGGTAAATTGTAGTCAAATATGATAAGATCTTGAGATGAAAAATTGAAGTTGTTATTATAGATCTGATATTGCAAAACGATAATATGAACTCGGGAGAAAGTATTCGTTAGAGATAGAGATAGAGAGAGAGTAGGAGAGAAACAGTGAGTTGTATTATTCGAGAATAATATTGATGCCCCTTTTACAAGGTGAATGTCTCCTTTATATAGTAAGAGACCTTCCTCGAAATAATCATAAAGGTACAAAAATAGGTAACATCTTCTTAGTAAAGACACTGAGTTTTAAATGACATCGTCTTTGTCCCCACGTCCAAGTCGTACCTTTGCTTTAGTTGACGTATACTCACTGGGCGTACCCATCAGTGTAGAGATGTTGTGGGTCAAACTCTAGTATATCGATCCAGTACAATATACTGGAGTTTGGAGCACCAGTACTCCAGTCTCCAGTATATTATATAGGTTCCAACAAAGTATACCGGTCCATCATAGTATGCTGGAGTTCATACACAAGTGTACCGAACTCTAGTATATTATGTTGGACCGGTCTTTATTTTAGCAAAAAAATGGCTATTTTTTATTAACTTGATAAATGCTGGATATTTTTGATTGACTAGTCCAAAAATTAGATATACCATGCTATATTTACGTAAATTGGTGGCTCGAGTAATGGGATTGGACTAGGACTATCACCCGCTTGCTTAGTTATCACACAGGCCTAAGATCTTCCTCATCAATAGTAAAGCTTTTCTTACGCAATATAATGTATTTTTTTAGAGGATTTTTTTTAAGTTCTAAATTTCAACAATATATGTTGAAGTTTCACTTTCAAAAATTTCATCTCCACTATACGGGTGCTCGACTTTCACGTATAAGAAAATTACGAACGCCAGGAATTATTTGTTACGATCCGAAATTTCCACTCTTGGGGTCGTGATGATGCCTAGTCATAAAAGCTAGGCAAGCCACAAACCTTTGAAAGTCATCAATCGTTTTTGTTTTATACTTGTTAAGCAATTAAATTAATAATGGATAAGACATTATATAAAAACGGAAAATAAACTTTTAGCGGAAGTCTTAGATAAATAGTAAACCAAAATGCACAATAGCTAATACATGTCTCTACCCAGTACCTGGTATCACAACGTACACGGACTATCTAAGAGTGCTAAATAAAAGAGTCTCAAATAATAAAATAAAACTCTATGTCGGGTACAAAAGGAAACGGGGCATAAAATAGATAGAAGAGATGACGGGCCTGCGGATGACTGCAGGACTACCTCGGGATCTCGTGGATTGAAGAACTGCTCCCTGGCTACTATTGTGCATCGTAAGCTGCTCCAACGCCTGGATCTATCCAAAAGAGGATAGAGTATAGCATCAGCACAACCGACCCCATGTGCTGGTAAGTGCCTGGCCTAACCCCGGCGAGGTAGTGACAAGGCTAGGACCAGACCCTAGATAAATCTATGCGGATATATATATATATATATATATATATATATATACAGTATAACGAAGAGGCAACACATATACACACAACAAAATGACAATACAGAGATAACCAGTCAATATGGGAGGGGGAGCATGCTGTGGGGAAGATAACAACTCAAAATAAAAATCATCAGGTAATGAAGGAAGCAACATAACTCAAACATAAATAAAGCATCAGAAGTCAATAAATGCACGGCATCACCCTTCGTACTTTTACCCCCTTCCACACCAAGCAATGATATAATAAAACGTGCACATTATCACCCTTCGTGCTTTTACTCTCTTTCCTCACATATAATCAATGGAATCGGCACGAATTGATACATCGTGTGGAACGACATCACCCTTCGTGTTTTACACGCTTTCCTCACAGTAACAAATAATGAACGGCATCACCCTTCGTGCTTTAACACTCTTCCTCACCCAAACAACAATCACAAATAAGGAGCAAGGGAATAAACAGAATAACAATAGAAACCCGGTAAGAGAACGCAATTTTAACAATTAAAACCCGGCAAGGGTACCACATCAATAATCACAACATCCTGGTAAGAGAAATAATCAACAGAACAACAATATCCAGGCAAGGAAATAATTTAATAACTCTTTTTCTTTCTTTCACTTTTATTTCATAACTCACTTTACCACTTGAGACGATGCTCCAAAGGGTTCAATCATCTCATATACTTTGACAAATTGGTAATATAACTTGAGCCAATGGTCCTCATTGTTTAAGGGTCATAATTTCCTTCCACAAGCTTTTCACAACAATTAGAAATCATCACCAAGGCAAGAAAAATACAACAAAATCAAGTTATTCACAATTTAAAGACTCACAGTCATGCTAGACACCAACGTATAGATACTTGTCACCATGCCTATACGTCGTATGCAACAAATTTCGCATATAAAATAGGACTCAACTCCTAATCCCTCAAGCTAAATTTAGACCAAACACTTACCTCAAACTTTTACGACTAGATCAATCCTCAATAACCGTCTTTCCTCTCAAATTTGGCTCTAAATCAATAGTATATATATACAATAATGATTACAATACATCAATAAATGCTAAACAATGCAAACGCAATGTCTAATTGTAGCTTTTCCATCATTCTTTCCAAAAACTCAAAAATTAACCCTGGACCTGCTTGGTCAAAATACGAGGTTCGAACCAAAATAAAATTCTCCATTCACCCACGAGCTCATATATATAATTTATTTTCAAATTCGACCCAAAAATAAAGTCTAAATCAAGAAAAAATCAAAATGCCCTAACTCTACTCAAATCCTTAAATTTCTACCCTCAATCGTATGTTTTAGGCCTATAAATTCATTAGATATTGATGAAAATGGAAGAAAACAAGTTGGAGATTACTTACCCAAGAAGTTATGGAGAGAAAATGCTTCACAAATCGCCCTAGAGCTTTGAAGAAGAAGGAACTTTGAAAATTTTATAAAAATCTTGTAAGGGTTCTGTTTTGGATTTTTAAAAATAACTGGGCAAAAATACTTATCGCGTTCGCAAAAGGCTGATCGTGTTCCCGATGAGTCAAACTTAATAGGCCTTTTTGTTCGCGGAAAACACTTTGCGTTCACGGAGAACAATCTTCCCAGGCCTTCGCGTTCGCAACCAAGTTATCGCGTTCGCGTAGCTATAGTTCCCCACCCCATGCCTAGGCTCACTTTTTCCTTTGTGTTCGCGAAGCCAGGGACGCGTTCGCGAAGGTATAGCCCCCCGCTGCCTCGCGTTCGCGTATGTTTTACTCACCCGCGAACGCGAAGAAGGACATGCCAGAACTGGAAAAATCTGCAACTTTTAAGCCAAAAATCATTCTGAAACACTTCCGAGCCCTCGGGGCTCCTAACCAAACAAGCATACTTACTCAACAACATCATACGAACTTATACCTGCGATCAAATCGCCTAAATAACCTCAAATCAATGAATCAAACCTTAAAATCAAGAATTTCTCTCAAACTTCATCAAGTTTAAAATTTAGAACTTTAAGTCCGAATCACGTCAAATGATGTCCGTTTTTAACTTAATTTTACACAAAGATCTTATATATAAGATCTATACCGGGTGCCGGAACTAAAATACGGGCCTGATACCAACACGTTCCAATCAAATATCATTTCAATTTTCCTAAACAATTTTTGAAAAACAATTTCTTCTAAAAATTTATTTCTCGGGCTCGGGACCTCGAAATTCGATTATGGGTATACACTTGAGCCTCATATTTTCCTACAGACCCTCCTAGACCGTCATATTATGAGTCCGGATCCGCTTATCCAAAATGTTGATTAAAATCAAATTTATTAATTTTAACATCAAAACTTAGCATTTTTCACAAAATTTCATATTTAAGCTTTCCGTCAACGCGTTCGGACTGCGCACGCAAATTGATGTGACTCTAAATAAGATTTTTCAAGGCCTCAAAAGCACAAAATTTATTAAAAAAATAGGTTATGATCCTTTAGGTTGTCACATTATTCTTATAGTTTAAACTTATAAATATTCAAAATCCATTAGTTGTTCCTGGTGTTTTCCATGTGTTAGCTGGAGGGTATAAACAACAACAACAACAACTACTACTACCCAGTATAATCCCACAAGGTGGGGTCTGGGTAGGGTAATACGTACGCAGGCCTTACCCCTGCCCGAAAGGGCAGAGAGGCTATTTCTAAATCGACCCTCGACTCAGGAAAAAAGGGAATAAAAACAAAGAAAAAACAGAAAAGTATTAGTAACTCTATGAAAAATCACATAGACAATTATCAAAATATAAATCATAAACCATAAATAAAATGGCATGTAGTAATCTCAAAACATAAACTAAAACACAAATCAACTATTGAGAACCCTACCAAACCCCCAGACGGGGAAAGAAGTGCGAAATATACAAGGGGCCCCTATCAGACAATCTTGATAGTAGATCTCCAGACTCTTCTATTAAGGGCCATGTCCTCAGAAATCCGCATTCTAGCCATATCCTGCCTGATCACCTCTTCCCAATACCTCTTGGGCCTCCCTCTACCTCGACTTGCGCCACCCACCGCAAACCGCTCACAACTCCTCACTGGGGCATCGGGGTTCCTTCTCTGCACATGTCTGAACCACCTAAGCCTCGCTTCCCGCATCTTCTCATCCATTGGGGCTACTCCCACCTTTTCCCGAATAACTTCATTCCTAATCCTATCTAACCTGGTGAGCCTGTACATCCACCTGAGCATCCTCATCTCCGCAACCTTCATTCTCTGAACATGAGAACTTTTAACTGGCCAGCACTCCGCTCCATACAGCATGGCAGGTCTAACCACAGCTCTATAAAACTTTTCCTTAAGTTTGTGTGGCACTTTTTGTCACACAAGACCCCTGATGCGAGTCTCCATTTCGTCTACCCCGCCCCTATGCGGTGGGTGACATCCCCGTCGATCTCTCCGTCCCTCTGAATCACCGACCCAAGATATCGGAAACTATCCCTCTTGGCGATGGCCTGAGAACCAAGCTTCACGTCCCTGCCCACCTCGCTCGGCTTGGTGCTAAACTTGCACTCCAGGTATTGTGTCTTAGATCTGCTTAGTTTGAAACCCTTAGACTCGAGAGTCGTCTCCAGACCTCCAACCTCTCGTTAACACCGACCCTCGTCTCGTCTATCAAGACAATGTCATCCGCAAATAGCATACACCATGGCACATCCCCTTGAATATGGCATGTTAGAGCATCCATCACCAAAGCAAATAAGAGCGGGCTAAGCGCAGATCCTTGATGAAGCCCCATAACTACCGGAAAATGGTCTGAGTTGCCACCCACCATCCTAAACTTAGTTCTAGCACCATCGTACATGTCCTTGATCACTCTGATGTAGGCTTCTGGAACACTCTTCGCCTCCAGGCACCTCCAAAGCACTTCCCTTGGGACCTTGTCGTACGCCTTCTCCAAGTCGATAAACACCATATGCATGTCCTTCTTCTTATCCCTAAACTGTTCTACCAATCTCCTGACAAGGTGAATAGATTCTACAGTGGAGTGGCCCGATACGAAACCAAACTGGTTTACGGATATAGACGCCATCTCCCTCACCCTCGCCTCAACCACCCGCTCCCAAACTTTCATGGTGTGGCTTAGTAATTTAATACCTCTATAGATGTTGCAACACTGAACATCCCCTTTGTTCTTATACAAGGGCACCACTGTACTCAACCTCCACTCCTCTGACATCCTCTTAGTCCTGAAGATCACATTGAACAACTTGGACAACCACTCCGCTCCAGTCCTACTCATGCATTTCTAGATCTTCACCGGGATTTCGTCTGGCCTGGTCGCTCGCCCCTACTCATCCTACGCAAAGCCCCTACTACCTCCTCCATCCTAATGCGCCTGCAGTACCCAAGGTCTCTATGACGCTCTGAATTCCACAGCTCCCCTAGCTCTATGTACGATCCCCCTCCTCGTTAAGCAGATCTCGAAAGTACGCCTGCCACCTTCGCTTGACTTGAGACTCCCCCATCAGAACTCTACCATCCTCGTCCTTAATGCATCTAACTTGGTCTAGATCCCGCGCCTTTCTCTCTCTTACTTTAGCCAACCTGAATAACTTCATGTCCCCTCCCCCCCTTTCTCTCCCAATTCCTCGTACATGCGACAAAACGCTGCATTTTTAGCTTCCGTGACTGCCAGCTTCGTTTCCTTCCTCGCCACCTTGTATCCCTCCCTGTTTACTCTCTTTTCTTCCTCGCTTGTGCGCCCTTCCAGCTTAGCAAACGCCACCTTCTTCGCCTCTACTTTAGCTTGGACTACGTCATTCCACCACCAATCGCCTTGATGCCTACCTGAATAGCCCTTGGCTACCCCGAGCACATCCCGGGCTGCCTCCCTGACCAAGTTCGCCGTCTTTGACCACATCGTGTCTGCTTCCCCGGAACTGCTCCAAGCTCCACCCTCAACTAACCTTCACTTCAACTTCTGAACTTTCTCCTTAGTTAAGGCTCCCAAACTAATCCGCGGCCGGCCCCGCGCACCCTTCCTCTTCCTCCTCACCTAAAGACCGATATCCATTACTAGGAGTCTATGCATAGTCGACAGGGATTCTCCCGGAATAACCTTGTAGTCTTTACACAACCGTCTATCGCTCCTTCTGTGGAGGAGGTAATCAATCTGAGTCCGCGCCATGGAACTTTTGAAAGTGATCAAATGTTCCTACCTCTTTCAAAAAGACGAGTTCGCAATCAAAAGCTCAAAAGCCTTGGCGAAATTAAGCAGCGAAGTGCCTCCTCCATTTCTAACCCCAAGGTCAAAGCCATGATGCACCTCATCATAATAGCCAGCATCAGCCCCAATATGGCCATTAAAATCCCTTCCAATAACTAACTTCTTAGATTGGGGAATACTACTCAGCAAATCATCCAAGCCCTCCCAAAAATGCCTCTTAACCTCTTTATCTAAGCCTGCTTGCGGTGCGTAAGCGCTGATGACATTGAGGACGCAACCGCCAATAACCAACTTAATAGACATTGACCTGTCATTGACTCGCCTAACCTCTACCAGGGAGTCCTTAAGATCCCTATCCACCAAGATCCCCATTCCATTCTTGCCCCTCACGGCCCCAGAATACCATAGCTTAAACCCGTCTCCATACCTCGTCTTTGACCCTTTCCACCTAGTCTCCTGCACACAAGCTATGTTGACTCTCCTCTTCTGAAGAATCTTCGCCAACTCAATTGACTTACCTATCAGGGTGCCTATGTTCCACGACCCGATCCTCAACCTATGAGCGGTCGCTAACCCCTTCCCCTTCCCACCCTTACCTCCCGCCCCACCCACAGGATCGCCCCTGCCCCCCTGCTCACCCCCTACCACTCCCACTCCCCGAGAACATGACCTCACACTACCATCCCCCGCTGGGTCCACTATCCCTCCAACCACACACACGGTTAGAGGTGCTGGCAAGATAACCACAGTCTAAAACACATGCCGGATGCTAGCTAAAATATTTCAGAGTAAGGTACCTCCCGGTGAAAAAACCTGAAAATAAGCGTTGGTACGCCCGGGTCAACCGTTGCCAACTTCTACACGCTCCGCCCGGTGTTGCTTCGTTGTTCGCCTCCTATCGGCGCAAGTTCGCCTCGTCCGCCGTGCCTAGTACCTGAAAATCACACACACAACACCCCACACAAATACGTGGGGGGGGGGGGGGAAGGTAGAAGGGGCTGCCTGACTCGGGGTAGAGGAGGGGGGTGGGCTGCCCTAAAGAAATAATAATAAAAAATACAAATACGCGAAAGTTAATGTAAAAAAAGTTGAAGGAAGGAGAAAAATAAATTGAGACAGCTCTCCAACAAGTTAGAACAAGTTTCTAAATATTTTTTCATGCCAAAAAAGTGGCTAAATACTTATAGTTTTTAAAAATAATGCCTAAACTCTAATAACATGAGTTAAAAGAGGATACTTTTTAACTTTTTCCTTTTGATGCTACATAAGTTTGCCTAATCTGAATAAGGCCCAGATTGCTTGGTTTGAAGGAATTCTTTTTTAACATTTATCATTTTACAAATTTAATCTATTTTGCTTATTTGCAAATCATAAATGACATCCAAAGTAGTCAAAGGCGGTTCATATGCCCAAAAGTTGTGTTTTCTCTAACACTGCTCCTTCTATCATGTACTTATTATACTCTAGACACTTTTAGAAGTGCTAGCAAAAAGGTAGTCTGATGTATTGATGTATGAAATATTTCGTATTCATATAAGGTTTAAAAAGGATCATATTTTAAGGGTATGATACAAGTAGTCTATGCTAATGTAAATATTAATGACTAACTGTACGGCTCGAACTCGTGACTGATAGACCATACACAAAGACAATTTTACTGTTATTCCAATACCCCCTTCTTTAAATAGTGCTTATCAAGGGGCATGATGTAGGTAGTCTACCCTAATATAAGTATTAATGGCTGGTTCACGGCTCGAACCCATGACCTATAGATCACACGGAGAATATTTTACAGTTGCTTCAATACTCCCCTTATTTAAAGGGTACTTATCAAGGGATATGACGTAGGTAATTTACCCTAACACAAGCATAAATGGCTAATTTTATAGTTCGAATTCATGACTTATACATCACACGAAAGACAACTTTACCATTGCTCTAATGCTCGCCTTCTTTAAACATTAGTACTTATCAATTATTTGAAAACTATTGAAGAAAAAGCCTAAGGAAAACACTTATGCCTTTATCATTAATCACATGATTAATTACAAATCAACCTCTTAATCACTTCAAAAGGAGAATTTGGATGGATCAGCAAAACGAACAGAGAATGATTTAAAAAGATGATCAGGTTCATCTGAGTTGAAACCATTGTCGAAATTCTGTGCATAAGTGTATTCATTATAACGAGGATTTTGTACATGCACAGACCTAGAAAACTCAAGCCTTAATCCCTTCTTCTTTTCTTTTTTCTCCTTTGTTAACTTTTTCCACAAAACTTTCCAAATTGAACTTTTGCTACCTCCACTTTTAGAAAATACTGTTTCTTTCACTCCTTCAACTTCATCTTGATAATTTCTTCCCAATTGAATACTTCTTGTGCTTCTTGTGCTAAAGCTTCTGTACCAATTCTTGACCTCCATTTTGTTAGCAAGAACTTTGATCAATAACAACAATAAATACCAGTGTTTATGTCACGGTATCAAGTAAGTTGGAGTTATCTATATAAATCTTACTGAGCAAAATCGTTGATCAACAACGACAATAAACCCAGTGTAATCTCACTGTCAGGGTCTGGGGAGAGTAGTATATCCACAGACCTTACCCCTATCTTGAGAAAGTAGCAAGGCTATTTTCGTTAGACTCTTGCCGAGTAAACACCTTTGATCAATTAACGAAAATTTTTGATCAACAACAACAATAACAATCCAGTATAATCGCACAAGTGGGGTCTAGGAAGGGTATCGTATATACAGACCTTACCCTTAGCTTGAGAAAGTAAAAAGGATAGTTACAATAGACCCTCGGCGAGCAAATCCTTTGATCAATTAACGAGAAAACCTAATTAGTTGGTCGGAGTATATTGAGATATGTATGGTTGTGAGGAAGTATAGATCTATATAGTCGAATATGATATATATTTTGGACTTAAATAGAATTGGATGTGTGGCTTTTCAGCTATGACAATTGAAGTTTATGTAGCATGGTCCAAAATGGCAGCTAGCTAGCTATAGTTGAAATATTTTGCATGCTTTTGGTAGGAGATTTAAGAAAAATTAAGATGAAGGGCTTAGACTTCTGATTTTTTCCAGAAGGTTGATCACTTGGTTTGACAAAATAAAATATCTGGCAATATAATATTGTGAGAACGATTAGGAGGGTAAAACTTATTTGTATCGATGTTTACTTCGAGCCATTTCAATTTACCAATTAACTAAGTGATTCATCCAGGAAATGAAAATATTTTTTTGGGTATCATTTTTTTTAATCCGTGTCAAAAACTATTTATAGTTATAGCCGAAAAAGTGTATCAAATTTATATAATTTTTGTATAATGACATACAGAATGTATATATACAAAGTTATACACTTTTTTTGACTTTTAATTTAAGAGTGGCTATACAATATCATTTTTTCATATATTTTTAAACACCATTTTAAAAAAAAAAAAAAAAATAGGGCCTCCCAAATTAGGGGGCAGAAGGCACAACAAGTCTTATTAGATACAAGGCTAGAGCCGACCTTCGTAGTTGATATTAGGGTCATATGTATCTGTACCCGTTTTTTGTTTCACGTTTTAACTTGTGGCAGTTTTGCAAAAAATATTGCAAGTGTACCTGTCTTTTTGCATAAGTTCAGTATACGGGGCTGACGTAGCAAAAGCAATCACACAAAATATCAGCACTCTAGTAGACGGGCTTGAAATAGCAAGTGTGCTGAAGTTTTTATTTGTAATTGTTCAACTTAAGCATAGTAGCTGAAGTATTGTTCTCTATTTGCTGATGTTTTTGTTTGTAATTGTCTTGTTTTGTAACTGGTGAACTTCAGCTCTAGAGTTGAAGTTTTTATATTGGCGAACTTCAGCTCTAGAGCTGAAGTTTTTGTTTTTGTAAATGGCGAACTTCAGCTCTAGAGCTGAAATTTTTGTTATGAAACTGGCAAAGTTTTTATTTCTGTAACCGGCGAACTTCAGCTCTATTTGTTTTGTAACTAGCGTTCAACTTGTTTTGTAACTGGTGAATTCAGCTCTAGAGCTGAAGTTTTTATTTTGTAACTGTCAAACTAAAACTTCAGAAGATGCTGAAGTTATTTAGTTCATTTGTAAAACTTTTAGCACTATATATAAGCTGAAGGTTTTGAAAAAGCTTTCTAACATACTAGCTAAATAATCAGATTGCCAACAGAATCTAAATCATAAATTTTGGAAACAATAAATGTGAAAAGAATAGAATTATCATTGTCTACTAACTTACTTATGTAAAAACATTCATAAACTATTGTCTACTTACGTAATTATTTATAATTTATTTTTAAATAATCTCATAAACATATTTATGGCAATCATCCCATGAACTGAAGTTCCATAGCAGCAGCAGAGGCGGAAGAAGAAGAAGAAGAAGAAGAAGAAAGAAGAAGAAGAAGAAGAAGAAGAAGAAGAAGAAGAAGGGAAGAAGAAGAAGAAGGGAGGAGGAGGAGGAGGGGGGGAGGAGGAGGAGGAGGAGGAAAATGTGGCTGAAGTTATTTAAAAAGAGGGTACAAGTTAAAAGTTTTTTAAAAAAAGGGTATATATTAAATGTGGGCGATCAAATAGGATGCCCCATGCAATTTTTACTTGATCTTAGGGTGGCAAATGGGTTGTTTGGGATATGTCAAGATATGTCGAACTAATAAATGGATCAATGCCTAACTCAACCTAAAATTTACTTGGGTCAAGATGAGCCAGATAAGAGTTTTTTACATATTTGATCCCTTTTTAACTATTCTTTATAAAAGTAGCACCATTTATTGTTTATTTCAAAAAGAGCACTTTTTTTTATTAATGGCACATTATAAAAATTAAGCTCAACATCTAATAAGTCAACACACTCACTAATCACGGAAAGTACTATTTATTTTGTCCATCTTCATTTTGCCTTTACAACATTCATCTTCTTCACTCCATATTTTGAAAAGCTGCTACATAATACATCTTTTATACTCTGTATATCAGGTATCATTTTAATTCAAAATGTATATTTATGTATATAATTTTTGTATATTTATTTGTGAGTGCTATAGCAACAACATGACATATAAAATACATTATATATTAAAAATACCTCTTAAAATAAGATAGCACTTCACAAATAAATATACAAAAATTATATACATAAATATATATTTTGAATTAAATTGATACATGATATACAAAGTATAAATAAATTTAAGATATATATTTTTATGTGTATTTCGCATGTGTAAGTGTCATCTTAATTGAAGATGTATTTTTTATTATATGTTTTGTATATTTTATATGTGTTAATTCAAAGTATATTTTTATATATATGTATTGTATATATTAACGTATATTATTATCGAAATAAGAGCTTTATGTTAAGAAAGAAAGAAAGAAGTAAGAGAAAAACTTAAGAAAGATAATAAAAAATAAAATGAATGCAACAAATTTAAAAAATATATTAGCTTCAGTAGAAAACAAAATTAAGAAGACGAAAAAAAAGAAGGAAAGTTAATAGATAAAGAGAGAAAAAATACATGATTTTTGTGCAAATAATTATTAACTTTCCATTCAAATTTCTTATGTTTAGGGATTAATAGTCAATATTCATATTTTAATGGAACTGTGTGCTACACATAGAGGGGTTGCTCTGATGGTAAGCAACCCCCACTTCCAACCGAGAGGTTGTGAGTTCGAGTCTCCCCAAGAGCAAGGTGGGAAGTTCTACCCTAGGGTAGGGGTAAGGTCTGCGTACACACTACCCTCCCCAGACCCCACTAAGTGGGATTATACTGGGTTGTTGTTGTTGTTGTTGTTGTTGTGTGCTACACATATATTTCCTGCCATATCTGTAATATTGAATTCCATGCTAAAAAATTATAATATTTCTTTTAAACTGTGACAGTTATGTAAAGTTACTGCTAGACAATAAGTTATAGCCCAACATGTCAACTTGATCCAAATTTTATCAATGTCATCAATTTTGCATTTATCCAACATAATACTGCAAACATTTCACAATTTGACTATGTTGAGTTGTTGACGTTTTAGATTTTGTTAGTCATAAGTTTTACTAGTACTTACACATTTCTCTAATTAAATTAATTAATCTAAAACAGATATTTAGTGAGTATCTAAATTATTTAGTTTTACCCTATCAAACAAGAAAATTAATCAGAACCAATCAAAAAAAAATTTAAATTTGATATGATTGTCTAATCTAAAGAGCAAAGAGAAATTTGTATGTCAGTTCTTCCTCTTCTTTGTCAATTTAAAGCTTGGAATAAATGACCCTATAGAGCCGCGGTAAAGGTAATCGTCGAAAAAATATATAAATTTTATATATTTTTTGTTTATATATACATTCTATATATTATACAAAAAATTATACTGCCCCCCCCCCCCCTTTAATTTATGTTATTTTGATTCAGCACGGAGTTTAAGAAAAAATGAATGAGTTTAGAATTTGTGATCCTAAACAAGTCAAAAAGAGGCATAGAGTATTTGTCTGGCTATAAAAAGTTCTCATCAATGGTAGAATTGTAAGTTTAAGCTAAATTGTTACAAAATTTAAAAATGGGTCGTCCTTTTTGGAATAGACCAAAAAAGAAATATGTTCACATAAACTGTAACAAGGGGAATATAAATTTAAAATACTTTTTCGGCTATCAGATGTAAATAGTTTCTGGCACGGGCTAAAAATGATAATACCCCTTAAAGCTTGGACACGGGTTCATTTTGGGTTCCTTTAATGTATCACTTGAGGTATTTGCATCTATACTCGCTTTTTGGGTCACATTTTAACCAAAAAAATACAAGAGTACCCACTTTTCGCATAATTTCAGCATACAGGGTTGAAGTAGCAAAGTCATCACGCAAAACTTCAGCATTCTAGTAGACGGAGTGAAATAGCAAGTGTGCTGAACCAAGTGTGCTGAAGTTTTTGTTTGTATTTGTTTTCTGTTTGCTGAAGTTTTTGTTTGTAACTGTTGAAGTTTTTATTTTTGTAACTGGCAAACTTCAGCTCTATAGCTGAAATTTTTATTTTGAACTGGCAAACTTCAGCTCTAGAGCTGAAGTTTTTATTTTGTAACTGGCGAACTTCAGCTCTAGAGCTGAAGTTTTTATTTGTAGTTGGCGAACTTCAGCTCTAAAACTCTAGGGGACATGTTGTACCCACATGAAGTAACTTAAAGTAATATTAACAGGAACCAAGAAACATCAACACATTACCAATCCAATCGACAACTGAAATGTCCAATTTTCACTAGACCCAATTCACCGTACAACAATATAAAGCTAATAATTAATTTCTCTTATCCCATTTTCACATCAAAATTGTGCACAAGATACAGGTCGCAAAACCAAGATAGAACCTTTACCGCTGAAGGTGTCGATTAAAAGGAAACAATTATTAAAAATTTATAGGAGTCGCCGTTGAATAAAAAGAAGCAGATAGGGATGAACCTTACTTATGGAAACAAAAAAGATAAAACTTTGAGGAGGAGAAAGTGGTTGAAGTTGTTTAAAAATGGATACAAGTTAAAACTTTTAAAATAAATGGGTATAGATTAAATGGGGGCGACCAAATAGAGCTCCCTATACAATTTTTACGTTGCACCTGGGCTAGCTGATTTTACAGGTTAATATGGACTATGTCCAAGTCAGCCCGTTAGGAAATTATATCATGCCCAACCCATGAAATATTGCAAAAATAGCACGGGCTAGCCATTTTTCGGATTGATCATTCAAAAATAAGCATCGGTTACAAATTCATTAAAAAATAGCCACTATTTTGCTGCAACACGAAAAGTTCTAGCATAATATACTCGAGATATGTGCACATGTGTATGAACTTCCATCATATAATGTTGGAACTCCAACACGGTGCTCCAATCTCCGGTATATTATGTTGGACCGGTATATTATACTGGAGTTCCAGTATACTGGAATATTTTTTCGATTTTTGAACAATATTTTTATTCAGATTTATCTTTACATTAAATGTGGCTAAATTTCGATTACTTTGAAACTATGGTTATTTTTGAATAATCTTTTTTTTTTTAATTTTTTCCGAAAAAGCGAGTTAGGCGGGTTGAATGGGTTTGGGAGTTGGGTCGTTTTGCTAGCCCTAGTTGATCTCAACACGAGAACCAAAAAACAAAATATTTTTTATTATTATTGTTTAATCTCTCTATAGGTAAAATAAAGAACTTAATGATCTATTTTTTGTTTTTTTTTTTTTTTTTTTTTTTGCAGTTTGTAGAATACTACTCTAATTTACATTTTTAGAGATTTTTGTTCGAATTTTACTCAATCCTTCTCTTCCTCTTTGTCTTACGCCTCTTAACCGTTCAAAAGAAGAAATAAGAAAACCGCAGCTTATGAACTAAATATTTACCAGATAATCAAAGTATTAAAGAGGTAAATCAAAGATTCAAAGTAGTAATCACCAAGTACCTCAATTTGTAGACGGTCCTCTGATATTTTTTTCAACACGAAAATGGCTCAAGTATGCCATCATGCCATCAGTTAAAAGCTGGGCATATTCATGCCACTAAATTAAACTATTAGCTCATATATGTCGTTATCCGCTAATGAAATCCTACTACTAGTAGATTGCATTATCTAAATCCTTCATCACTTACCTGTCCCCTCCTCTCTCCCGAGTGGCATATGTGATAAGTTCAATGGAATATTTGAGCCGCTTTCCTATTCCTTATATTACATAACTCTCCCGGGTAAAATTTTTTGTTTATCTTTAGATTCATGATATTCAACCTTTAGAATCATATTCCTCTATAAAACCTCCATTTTTTCTAATTTTATGTAATAAACTTATTTTTTTGTAACAAATTTATAAGGACAAGTTTGTTCCTTGTGCTATAATATCATTATTTTACATGAAAAAAAATATTCTCTTATTTAATTTAGTTGGAACTATGAATCCAATCCTATATTATATCATTCAAAAACTTCTCGTACATTAGCTCTTAAAAATATTTTAAAAAAACACATAAAATTTATTTAAGAAAGAAAAGCTACGAGTTTAAAGAGAGTACATTAATGAAGTGTATTTGGGTATGAAAAGTACATTTGACTGTGTAAATTAAGAGTATGCATGTGTTTTATGTTTGCCATAATTTTCTTACCATATTTGATTTTCCTATCGCTTGAAGGAAAGGGGCAATATAATTATCTAAGTTGGATTTTCCTTTTTGTAAAAGGAAATTAGAAATTCTTCCATATTTTGCTAGTCCCTTTTCTTATAGGAAAAGGTTTGGACTTCTATAAATTGAGGATCATTCCTTCTCATTCAGTAGCATTCACAATGTAGCCATAGGGGGCTTGAGAGTAGTATTTAGGGGGAGAACTTTTCGGGACAAGTGTTAGTGTGTCACTTGTGTTTGCCTCTTCATGAGGTTGTTCTCTCGACATTTTGTTCTCTCTTTCTATTATAATGGATTGCTTATCTCCGTTGTGGACGTAGGTCAGTTGTCCAAACCACGTTAAATGTGGTGTCTCTTTTGGTAGATTTCTCTATATTGTATGATTTATCGTCGTTGAAGGTTTGCTTTGCTATCTTCTACATGACACCTAGTTTTTCGGTCCTAACAAAAAGTACATAAGAGTATGTGAATTAAAAGTATGTATGTATGTATTTTCATGGTAAAATTTGGGGTGTTACAATGATTAGAACGTAGTTGTGGTTTGGGAAAACGTTCAAATATACCACTGAACTTAATGAAAATACTTATATATGCCATTGGGGGTAAGTGGTGAAGGGTTTAAATTATGCCACATGGCAAAATTTAATAGTAGTAGGGTTCTGTTAGTACAAAATGACATATATGAGCCAACAGAGTAATATTAATGTTATGAATATATCCAACTTTTAACGGATGACATAAATTGACATTTCTTAAAGTTCGATGGCACAACCGAGCCTTTTCCGTTTTCAACATCTAAAATTGTATACAATAAAACCACCAACAGTTGTGGTTGGGTAGTAAGTACTTCTTCCTATTTAACGAGAGATCTCAAGTTCGAGTCTTGGGAATAGAATCTCCTTTGCTAGGGAAAGCTTTGTCCCCCATAGTGGGACTTCCCCATATAAATGCGAATTAGTCGAATCTCAAAGCAAGTACCGAAAACCAAACGATAAACACATCGAAAATGAAGAAGGCCAAGAATAGCCTTCGGTAGGGGTGTACATAGGTCGGGTCGGTTCGGATTTTACAATTACCAAACCAAACCATATGTATCGGGTTATTAAATCTAAAGACCAAACCAAACCAATAAACTCGGGTTATTCACTCTCGATTTTTCTTGGGTTTTTTCGGGTTTTCGGTTTTTTCGGGTTTTTTACCGGTAAAATCTCCCTAGAACAAAACATATAAATTGTGCTCAAAATATTTCTTTAATCCTAGTAAGATACAACTATACAAAGTATTTTTCAAGAAAATAATACAAAATATGAGAAATATCATGGCCTTATCCTAAAGTTTTCAACGATAAAGACAATAAAATTATGTAATATAAATATTGCTAATTAAAAAGCTATAATTGAAATAAATATAATTTAAAAGTAATAACTCATGATAAAATAAGTAGACTAATAAGGGAGTGTCAATCACATGACTAAACGCTAATAAAGAAAAAATAAAAATATGTTATGCATTTTTATCTAAATTATTGTAAAATAAAATATAAATATTCAATACATTCTCGTTCATAGTATTGAATTGAATATCTTTTGTTAGCATTAATATTGATTTGATATAAGTTTAGACTTTTGTTAGCATTATTTAGTTTACTAATGTTAATAGCTATAAAACTTATTGGAACATTCAAAAGTTCTAAATCCAATCTTAAAAGATAAAATTATAAATTTTTATAAGAAATATTTACAAATTACATCACAATAAGTATATTTATATATTAAATATATCTAATATTTCTATATATGTAATGTCGGGTTAGTTTGGTTTCGGTTTGACTTTCTTTAGTCAAAACCAAACCAAACCAATTATGGTCGGGTTTTTTTTCCCCACACCAAACCAAATCAAATCAAACCAAACCGGGTTTTTTTCTCGGTTTGATTCGGATTATCGAATTGGTGCGGTTTATCGGTTTCTTTGTACACCCCTAGCCTTCGGTGCGTTATATCCTAAGAGCACAGATTTTTAACCGACGTATTATGATTGTCGGGCCCTCTCCTTGTTCTGCCCTTCCTATTAGTGTAGCTACCTTCGAGCATTGCCTACCTTTTATAATAAAAAAATCAGCTCGCTTCAGCTCGCCTGGGGAAGCATTGGCAACAAAAAAAAGGAAGGGGTCCGAAAAAATAATATAGTAAAGTTGTGGAGGTTCAAATTTCACAATCATATCGAGCTTAAATACCATTACTAGTGTATTACAACAATGAGATTACCTAATCAAGTGATTTAAATATCAATTAATCACTTCAGAAGGAGTTTGGATGGATCAGCAAAACGAACTGAGAATGATTTGGGTTCATCCCAATTGAAACCATTGTCAAAATTCTGTGAATAAGTGTATTTATCATAACGTGGAACTTGTACATTCACAGACTTAGGACTCTCAAACCTTAATCTCTTCTTCATTTCCTTCTTCTCCTTTGACAACTTCTTCCACAAAACTTTCCAAATTGAACTTTTGGTACCTCTATTTTTAGAAAATGACTCTTTCAGTACTGTTTTTTCATCATGATAATATCTTCCTAGTCGAATACTTCTGCTTCTTGTGCTAAAAATTCTGTACAAATTCTTGACGTCCATTTAAGTAAGCAAGAAACTAAGTTGTGAGAAAAGTATAGAGTGAGTGATATGGATTTTGGACTTTTAAAGGAAATGGCTATAGAATTTAATATGTTTTTGGTAAGATATTCGGACAAAAAAGATGGGCTTAGACTTTAAATAAGATGGTTCACATGGTTTGACCGAAGAAATTTTTTTGCAATAATTATATTTAATTCATATATTCTGTTTTTATATTAACGTTTTTAATATTTAAGTAAATTATTCTCAGGCACGTGATTTGTATTTAAAAAATACTGATAACTGTTGTAAATTTATTGGATAAATAGAGGAAGCTCCTTGGTGTCTTCTATACACAAATAGCCGGTCACATTATTGTCTAGTTTTTCTCATTGTATACATAAATTATGCATAGTTATACACATATAATACATAAATTATGTATATATTGTATCTCCATTAGCTATTTTTTTTAGTTTAAATAATTAGGCGTGCAACTATTTGGATTAATTCTTCCCTTTCTTTCTCTCGCTTTTTTTAAATTAATAGAACCCTCATTCCAACGGATATATTTTTTTTTTGTAAGAGAAATCATTTAATACATAATTTTTCTGTATTACGAAATTCATCATGAACTGACTAGCTTTATCTTGGCTTTCAATTTAGAACAAATATCTTCCTTCATTCGGGCTTATAGTCAGCAGCATAAGCTAGCTTACAAAATTAAATTTATTTGAAATTGAAGCGTAATTAATAGTAATTAACAACTTCGACAACTTATAACGATGTTTGTCCCGCATATCACTAGGAAGATCGGGATCTTTACAAAGGGCTTTATAAAGCTTTCGTCTCAATTCATATTTAGCCGCGAGCAATCTACGTTTGTGATCTCGTATATTTCGCTTCTCCGACATCTTACTGAGTTTCCCCCTCATCTTTTTGCAAAAAGCCGCTCCACGGTGGTAAAGTCTCTCTTTACCTTTTTTTATAAAAAAAAAAAAAAATCTTATCCTAGACTTCTGCAACCACCAAAAAGGGAAAAAGAAAAGAAGCTAATAATTAAATAACCAAGGAGAAAAGAACTACATGAAGATTCAAAGTAGTAATACTGTAATTAATTAAATTATAAGCATGGGAAACAATTTAACCGTTACCTACACCAAAATATAAAATGAATACCTCATGTGGACTTGTCATTTTCTTAATTTTCCTACCATTTAAAATTGAATTATTAGAATAAAGTTATGGACGTTCAGATGTCACAATCATATCGAGTATCAACACCATTTGCTAGTCTAATTTAAAAATAAATGTATTAATATTGCTATGATATACATAGACATGATTTTATTTGTTCTACATGAGATCAGCTTCCTCCAAAATCCAAGTTCTTGGTTCTTCAAGATATAACTATCATAAAAATGATAGATTTCAGAATAAACTTATCCCATATGTGAATACTTTAAACGAAAGAATAGGAATTCCACTTTGTAATTAATATGCATGAGTTACAAAAAAGTTAGAAAAATAGCAGCCCTAATACATTAACCCATGGGAAAATATAACTTTTACTAGTGTTCCTGGGATTAATTTTGATGTGTAGATTAGGAGTGATTCCAAGTAATTTGAAACTAGAATTTTCCACAATATGTTTTGCAAAAAAAAAAAAAAAAAAAAAAAAAAAAGTTGTCATACTCGGTGTGTATCCAAATTAATCAGAGCCAATAAATTAGGAAATAGTGCATGTTAAAACATAAAAAAGAACAAAAAAAGAATTTTTCTAAAGTTGCTCGGTGGAGATGCGCTCTTTCAAATTCCATGACACTTACCAACAAAGGTTGTGGTGGAGTAGTAAGTACTCCTTCATCCTTAACCAGATGTCTCGAGTTCGAGCACTTGGGTATGAAGTCGCATTTGTTAGGGAGCGCTTTACCCTCTAATGTGAGACTTTTCGGTGCGAATCCGAATTAATCGGCCCCCAAAATGAATACCGAACATCGAGGGAAATGAAAAAAAATTCCATGACATCTCAAATTGGTTTTCTCATGATTTATTTTGAAAGTTTCATGTTCCCTCCCATGCCCATCAATTAATCAGGAGAGGAGCTAGGGATGAAAGGGTTTATACGAATTTATTTGTTACGTATATAAAATAGATATTGAATACCATGAATTTTTTATGTGTTCATATGTGGAATTTCTTTAGCGAAAATTTTGACACCACAACAACAGCTGATATTTAATGGTTTTGTACTCATGCACATTATGAGCATTGTTCGTCAAATTATAAGAAATAACAGTTAAAAAATAAGATGAAGAAAAATAAATAAATATTTATAAGGTTGAGGCGCGGATAACTCGTTCTCTTTAAGGAGAATCAAGCCCATAGTGATAGAATCTTTACCAGTCCAGCAATAATACACTTGACTTGTCCCCTCCAGGATACAACAGCCGGCCAATGTCGTATGACTCGAACAAACTGGACAAGTTGTTGAGTCCAAAGTCCACCAAAATTGTCACGATCCATTTTTCATAATAGGTCATGATGGCGCCCGACACCATTTGTCAGGCCTGCCAATGAGGAAGTATAATTAAATTCTCATTTTACCTTTGCCAAAAACCATTATAATGGGTTTTCCCAATTTAAAGTTATAAATTAGTAAAGACCAATAAAATGTAAAGACACTTATTCAACCCAAAACAACGTCTACTACTGTGTGTGCCAGAACGTGGTGTCACAAGTTACGGATAACTAGTAGAAAATACACAAAATGAACAATGCCCTATCCTACTGTCTGAATCAGCATAGACAGAAACAACAAAAAAAATACAAGGAAGACTTCTTCGGCTGCAGATCGGCAAGAACGGAATGCATCTCACCGTTGAAGTCCCAGATGCGCTCACTGATATACACCAGAGTGATGTCCGGATCCACCCTGCCTCACATCCTGTACATTTAAGTACAGAAGTGTAGCATGAGTACATAAACAACATGTACCCAGTAAGTATCCCGTCTAATCTCGAAGAAGCAGAGACGAGAGGTCGACTCGATGCTTACTAAGGTCAATTAATATATATATATATATATATATTGGTGTCAAGAGCTACGGGCAACTAGTAGAATATACACAAAAAGGAATAATACCCTAAACTACTGTCTGAAATAGGATAGATAGAAATGACAAAAAAAATACAAGGAAGACTTCTTCGGCTGCAGATCGGCAAGAAGGGAATGCAGCTCACCGTAGAAGTCCCAGATGCGCTCACTGATATGCACCAGAATGAGTAGATAAACAACATATACCCAGTAAGTTTTCCGACTAATCTCGAAGAAGTAGAGACGAGAGGTCGACTCGATACTTACTAAGGTCAATTAAAAAAATATTTTATATATGCTTACTAAGGTCAATTAATATATATATATTTATATATATATATATATATATATATATATATATATATATATATATATATATATAAGTATGATGTGTTCATTTTATGGAATTTACAAGTATCAACAGTTTATGAAAAGTGGTATAAGTCAAGAACTTTACATCATCAAGCTTATAATTTATCACCTGAGCAAATGGCAAGATAAAACATGTATAAGCTTTTTCACAATTAACATGCACACATAATATCGAGGCGACGGCCCAAATAAACCGAAATAAACGGTGCACTTGCCGAGGGTCGACGGCGAGCCTATAGATGCATATATTCATACCGAGGCGATCGACACGATCCACAAATAAGGATGACATATCAAGTTCACACACACGGCACATAAGTGGTCAAAAATACCAAAGCAAACTTAATCAACTATACAAATATGCTCATATCCCCTTTTAAGTCTCTAGTACACACTAGGTATTCATAACAATAAATTAACATAAGAGATACATTTAATTGGTGTGTTATAGGTCCTAAGCTACCCAAACATTTAGCATAGTAGTAGAAACGAGCACCAACTAATTAAAATAAGCTAGAACTAGTCAATAAGAGCTTACGAGGTTGAATTCTAATTGTTTAAATAATTTCCTAACCATAAATACAAGTTTCCTAAATTTCGACCCCGGACCTACGTGCCCGAATTCCAATATTTTTTTAAGGAGGTTGTTCTCTATCACTTAAGGATCATAAATATATAACATTTAGTTAATTTCATGGAAAATTATAGGATTAAATCTTAGTTTTCACTAAACCCTAGGTCTAACTCTAACCTCTTAAATTTTACCTAATTTTAGTGTTAAATCTACCTAATATTTATGTATTTAAACAAAAAGTGAGTGTGAATTACTTACCTAGTGATGATATATGGAAACTCTCTCTTTGAAATCCCAAAAATCACCCAAATTTGGGTTCATATTGAGAGAAATGAGTTTGGGTTCATATTAATGAACCCTTCTGCCTCCAGTGATTTTCGCTTCTGCGGAAGGAGTCCTGCTTCTGCGGACATGAGTCGCCTATGCAGCAAAGGCCAAGGGGGCCTAGGCCGCTTCTGCGGTCTAAACCTCACTTCTGTGAGGTCGCTTAAGCGGGAAGCCCATCGCTTCTGTGGTTCTGGACCTAGGCGGATGGACCGCTTCTGCGGTCAGGGGTCCGCTCCTGTGGTTTCCCCTGGGCTTGGCCCCTTCCGCTTCTTCGATTAAACGACCGCTTATGTGGTCCAAGAGCCGCAGAAGCGGTTATGACAGAAGCAGCAGATAAGGTATTTTCCAAAATTTTCAACTTCACTTGAACCTCGACCATTTGACGTTCGGGGCTCCCGAGCCCCGCCCGAACATACCGACAAGTCTGAAATCCCGAGGCGGACCTACTCGAACCTTTGAAATGCATAAAACGATGCTAAATCAAGGAATCAACCCCAAAACCAAATGATTCAAATCATTGAACCTTCAAGTTCTAAATTTCCTCCTAACGGGCCAACACGCCCTTAAACCACTCGAATTGACACCAAATTTTACAAGTAAGTCTTGATTGATATATCAGACTTGTTCCAAGTTTTGGAATCGAAATTCGAACCCGATACCTAGGAAAACAATAATTTTTTAGTTTATTCAAATCTTTGAAACTTAAACTTAATAATTTCACATAATAATTCATTACTCGTGTTAGGGACCTCGGAACTCAATTTCGGGCACACGCCCAGGTCCTATTTTTTCCCACGGATCCTCAGAAATTGCGAAATCACGATTTCGGATCCGTTTCCCCAAAATGCTGACCGAAGTCAAACTTGGCCCTTTTAAAGAAACTTAAACAAGCAACTAGGCTTATTCTTGCTCAAAACTCTTCTAACTTCCGAACCACCCGTCCCCGCAAGTCATAAATCAGCTAAAGCAAGCAAGGAAAGTATTATTTAACAAAATGAGTTTCGAAAATGCAAACGACCAGTTGGGTCGTTACAAAAATGAACACATTCCTTCAACAAAAATAATACTCACTTAAAATTGGAGACTTAAATTTTCTTTTTCTCTTAACTCTCTTTTTTACTACACCAAGTTTACTTTTTTCATACACGCTACCATATTTTTTCATCTACAATACAAGAAACAAACACCACTATTTATAGGTACAAAATTTCTTTCATAGAATAATATCAAAATAGTGGGATAATAAAATTAAAGAACATAGGTTGGTGGTTACAAAATATAAGCTTTAGTGTAATAAGTGGTAGATCATTATTAGTGATTTCATGAATTACATTAAAATAATAACCACTTTCTTTTCAATTTATAATTACTATCGTACAAGAAATAATATAATACACTTTAATATTATAATTTTAATATTAAAATGTAATAACACCACCCACAAATACGTCATTGACTATATTGCTAGTTATAAAGTAATAAATGGTACTGATAAAAAGGAAACAAATATGGTCATATTAAATTACTGAATCTTATGAGATTACTGAATGTTTATAGATTTTAAATGGGTGCGTGCCATATTTGTGACACTGATACTGACCGGATTATTTAGATAGTGAAAACACATGGCTAATACATCAAACTATTAAAATATTATTATAAATAAAATTTTATTTATGATGAGTATTTATATTTGGATATTCAGGTTTATTACTTGGTGGCTAAGTCACGCTCTCCCTATAAATAGAGTTATCTATTCCATTGTAATTCAACTCAATATCAAATAAAATTCTCTTATCTCCCTACTTTGCTCTACAATATTGTTCTTCTTCTTTTATTGTTTCATAACACGTTATTAGCACAAGACTCTAACCAAATGAGTAGAAGCTTTGGGATTGAGCACAATGATTGTCAATTGCTCCATGAACTTCTTTCATGATTAAATTTTGGATTTAAGGTATGTATTTTACTTTATTTTTTTCTTTTAAATTCTTGAAATTCTATAATTTGATTTTATATACAAGCAAAGACAACAAAGTTTGATTATAACTCTAATATAGTTTGTAAGAAATTACACCCACCTAAAGTGGTAAAATTTCTATGTCTTGCCATGATCAAATTTATGTATGATTATGGGCACAAGAAGTAAAAATCCGTCCCATTGAATTTGCTCCATTCTCATTCCCTTAAGAGAATATGATAGTAATATGTGATACGTCTAAAAGAAGATAAAATTATTACCGTGAAGGTATCAATGGATGTGGGACGTGGCAATAGACGAAATTATAATCATCATCCTCGTGATAATGAGAACAATAAAGACTCTCAAAATAATCCTTCACTCTGTGAAAGTAACATTTGTCATCGATTTGACATGAGATTTAGTAAGTACATATAGATGATTATGGTCCATTCATGATATGAATGTGACAACATCTGATTTATGAATGCATATTCGTTCTTCAAAGAATATGAACGTGCTAGTGGTAGTGAATATACCGCACTCACCTCTAAAAGGAGGTTTGAGATAATATAAGAAAATAATATCATTATTATGGCATGAATGGTCATTGCACGTAGTTAGTTAATGTGATTATTAAAGAATAACACTAATGCAAGAAGCAGATCTTGCATATAATTTTGACCATGACCAAATGGTATAACTTTCTCTTTAAAAGAGATATTCACCGTATGGGTGTTGATGAATATATGGTACTACAAAATTAATAGAGAACTCTCCAAGAGCCAATTATATTATTTTGGAGAAACACAAGTGATTACCAATAAAGTATTGTGTTGTAGTAAGTCTCAAAGAAACGTTTTGAGTTTCTAAATATTCGCAAAAGCGGTTGGTCATACTGAGACAATAAATAAAAGAAAGATTTAATATCTTATATTACTACAACTTGAAGTGGGATAATATGTATGTTAAAAGCTACCCGCTTTATTCTCCAGTTTATACTACACTAATAAAATAATACTACAATAAAATGGATATTTATTGATATAAAAATTCATATCATAATAAACTTGGAGTTTATTGATAATTGCACAAGTCATGGTGTAAATATGAAGTTTATCAATATTGATAATTTATTCAGTTCATAATTAGTTTAGCCATATCAATTTAAGTATGATGTGCAAAAATAAAAGAAAATTCACATGGGTAAATATTAAAGAACTAGAAAGTTCTTTATGAATTCTCTTACATTTCTTGTTCTCATTAATTAATACACCAATTAAAATTGGAATTGAATCCCATGAATGCTGGAAATATCAAAGGTGAATATGAGCATATTCACCTGCCATGTATACTACATAAGATGCATCTATGAGATGGTTACATGTGCAATTATTATTAACCCGCAACATGGTATTTTGCGAGGTAACTTGCTCAATAATTTAATTTCGAGCATAATTTCCAGATTTTTTTCAAGAAGTTCATCTTGATAAGTTGGTTTACATCACAATTAGTTTAGCAAAATGGTTTATTGAGTGCCTCCACTTAATAGCTAAACAATTGCTTATGAGAACAAAGTTTTGTATATCAGTTTGATATACGTTATATACGAAAGTATATTATTTTCTCCCCTCACAAGTAGTTCAAAGTAAGGAACCAAATAATTCCATCTTATTGTTATTGATGCGCGGTGTATATTTTGATTAACACCATAAAGCACAAAGATGAGTTCTCAAAGTTGAGAAAATAAGTTAGTTTTTCTAACATGAGGGGGAGACAAGATACAACAGTTGAAAAAAGTTACATGGAATGAATTATCATTTATACATCTCGATCCTCGAATAAAATAATATGAACTTGAAGTTCATAAAAGGATAATTCATGTGCAATTATTGCAAAGCATGTCAGACACATTTGCTGACCCAAAATAAGTAACCATATTCTCATTGTAAATGCTCTTATTAAGTCTTAGAAGGACAAGGTCTATGGTAAGCTTAAAGCGTACAGACAATCGGTCTCAAATAAAATTCTTGACAAATAAGATGAGCAAATGATCAAAATGATCATAATAAAGGAGGCAAGCGATCTAGAATATCACATGGCATAACACTTCGTAAAATCTCATGAGAGATTCAGGTACCTAAATTTATAAATGATGATATAAAATATTGGAACCGATATAAAATATTTATCGATGACATCTATCATAGCCCTAATACAAATGAGGATCTTAAGTCTGTCGAATATAGACACAAAAATATTGGCCAAATGGAAGAACCACAATTCAAGTATAATTTGAATTCATATGAACGACATGCAATTTTGAACGTGCAATTCAAGCGCTTGAAAGTATAAAGTGAATGATATATGCGCAAACAGTTTTCAACATCTTATATGTCTAGCATGACATGAAAAGTTGATATGCATCTAAAGTCTATTTAAATGGCTTATTTTGCTATACTTATATGATGATCCCCAAATGATTTAAATTGCTTGACGCATATACAATCTTGATCTTGAAGTACCACATCCTCAATGCAATTTATGCACAAATATATCTTGCTATAACTATAAGCATGACAATATGATAGCAAGAGTTTTCACCCCTATGTGAAGATATTGAAATAATGATTCCAACAAGATCATATGAAGATAATACATCTATCAGGGATCATGATTTCAAGGTAAAACATATTCGTTGAAGTTAATATGGCTGATATTGTCTATCAAATCTCTACCAAAGATCTTTTGAAGATGGTGCACAAGATTGAAACGCAAATGCTCAAGGATGTGAATTGATGCTCTCATCAAGGGGAGTTAATACGCGTTGTACTCTTTTTTCCTTACAAGATTTTGTGCCATTGGGTTTTCCTTGCAAGGTTTTTAATGAGGAAACCAAACAGCATATTATTAGTTATGTGTACTCTTTTTCCTTTTGTATAATTTTTTTTCCACTGGTTTTATTTTGTTTAAGGTTTTAACGAGGCACATTATCCGTTGAATAGACATTCAAGGGGGAGTTTTATAAATAGAATTCTATTTATGGTGAATGTCCATATTTAGAGAGATTCTAGGGTTTATTGATTGGTGGCTAAGTCACCCTCTCCCTATAAATAGAGGTATCTATTCCCTCTCCCTACTTTTCTCTACAATATTGTTCTTCTTCTTTTATTATTTCATAACAAATATGAAGTTGCACCGCTTTATTTAATTAAGGGTCGAACAACAATATTAGTGATTTGATTAAATGGTCCTTTGCCATTAAGGCACGATTATTGAAATCCATTTAAATAGGGTTGTTTACCGGGATGGTTATTTATGCTTAACGGTTTGACTTATCGATTATCGGCTTTTGAATATATTAATTCGCTAGTGCGATGATCCGATCCGTTGTCTCATGTGTTACTGCTCCGTCCTCTCAGTTTATTGCTTCTTCATGCTTCGTTATCGGTATGTGGTGTGTGAGAGTTGATTTGGATTGGTTTTGATAAGAAATGAGACATTTAGTCTCTTTGAGGAAGGCTTAAGTTGAAAAAGTCAACCAGACGTCGACTTATGAGTTATAAGGCTCGGATGTGGTTTTCAATGATTTGGTTAGCTTCAGGAGGTGATTTGTGGCTTAGGAGCACGATCAGAATTGATTTTGGAGGTCCGGTGTAAAATTAGGCTTGAATTGGTAAAGTTAGTGTGAGCACATGATTTTTGCACCAGGCAAATAATTCCAAAATTAAAATAAATATGTTTTTGAGTGCAATTACTTGCTTTGCTTGAAATTAGTTACATTTTTGTGTGTTTGAATAAGTAAAAAAAAAATTAGAAAAAATCAAAAAAATAGTAGTAATTAATTTGTTAGTTTAGTTAATTAGAAAATTAGTAAAATAGCTTAAGTAGTAGAAATTAGAAAAAATAGCAGAAAATTACCAAAAAATACTAGGAAATTAGAGTAGGTAGTAAATTAGGATTTATAATTTTTCATAAAAAGAAAAGAAAAAAAAAGAATAAAAGAAAATACATAAAAATCATTAAAAAACCAGAAAATACAAAAAATAGATATATATATATATATATATATGTATGCTATGTAATTGAATCTGGGCCAATTGTGGTCCAAATCGTTGGCCCAGTCCTTAAGCCCAAACAGACCCGGTCCAAAGGCTGTAAGCAGAGATGATCTCAACCGTTCGTTCCCTCAAATCAACGGCTGAGAATAATGGTGGAATTATAAGAGAATTAATTAATGCTGAGATTTGATCTCAGCCGTTCATTCAATATGATCCAAGGGTGTGAGACCTTAGTCGCATAAGTGACAAACGACGTCGTATAAGTAACGCTAGTAGCAACCGTTGATCTTCATCAGATCAACGGCCAGGATCACCTTAGCTTCGTCGCCTATATAAGGCTCTTGTCCGAGAATTGTCACCATTTTTGCCAAAATCATAACCCTAGCCGCCCCTCACCCCTCTCTTCTCTCTCGTCTTCATCACAGCAAACCCTAGTTGGCCATGGCGGCCACCACCCTCCACGGTGGTCGCCGGCTCCTCTTACCACTCCATTCATCTTCATCTTCTTCTTCTCCGTCTTCTTTACCCAAAACCCCCAGAAAACACCCTGTTCTTCGAAGTCCCGGTCACCGGAATCTTCGCCGGTGACCACCAAAGTATGAAGAACCACATGAAACCAATGCCGTTCTATTCCTCTCCATTAGATCTACCCAACCATACCACTGGCTACCTTCGAATCTCACCAGAACGTTTCGAATATCCCAAAAAGGGTCGTCGGAACCCTAACTCCGGCGACCCCAAATTCAACCCCCAATCAAGACCTCACCTTTACCATCCCCAAAACACCCCTCTGCAGTCATGTAACGACCCGACCCGTCGTTACGGGAGTTATCGCCCCGTTTTCTTCATTTAACACTTCAATATGATAATTTATGTGTGTTCGGAAAGTTAGAAGCAAATCGGAGGGAATTTAGATAGAAATAAGGCCACAAATCTCTTTATCAGAAGAACAAGTTGGAAAAGTCAACCGAATATTGACCGTTGAGTTAGATAGCTCGGAATGGAAATCTGATGATTCAACTAGTTTCAGGGGATCATTTATGACTTAGGAGAGCAATCAAAATCAAATTCGGAGGTCCGGTGTAGTTTTAGGCTTGAATTGGCTAAGGTTGAATTTTGGCGAAATCCAAACGGTAGGTGAGATTTTGATCCGGCAGAACGAAATTCTGATAGTTGCAGTAGCTCCTTTAGGTGATTTTGGATATGCGTGTAAAATTTCAAGTCATTCGAAGGTGTTTAGGTCGGATTTTAGATCAAATGCAAGTTTCGGAAGTTTTGGAAGAACTTAGGCTTGAATCCGATGTAAATTTGGTGTTTTGATATTAGTTTTTGGTGCTTTCAGAGTGAAACTAAGTTTGCATGATCATATGTGGCATGTTAGTATGTTCATATGCAGTCCCAAGGAGCTCGGGTGAGTTTCAGATAGGTTTGGGTTGCGTTATGGTCGTTTTTCTTATGCTTCGACATTGTTTCTTCAAGCATAAATGATATCATATTGAACAAATGAGCTTGGATTATTGTTTTGAATGAAGAACTAGATCCGTATCGTAATTACGGACCCGTAGCAAAAAGAATCATCGAATTTGGACATCGTATGAGGATTTTATGACCATTTTACTAAAGTTGCCCAGATTTTCAGGTTAATGACGAAACTGCCCCTGACGGCGTATTAAAAACCTGCACTATTTGCAAATCTTAAAACCTACATATCTCCTTCATTATAAGGTCAAATTGAGTGATTCAAAAGCCTAAATTCATTAGAATTTCACAAGGAATCCATTGGGAGCAGTTAAACGCGTGAACAGTATACCTAGAACGAGCAGGTCGAGTTTTCTTCCAATTTTGGAACGGGAAGAAGCTTCTGAGATGATTTTTAGGAGAGAAATCAATGGGTAATTGCTGGAGGTAAGTTTCTTGACTCAAAAACATGATTTTATGCTAGAATAAACACCAAAATTCCTGAAATTGGTAGAATTTGTGAAGAACTAGGGCCTAAATCATGAAAACGAATTTTTGGGTTTTGAAAGGCCATTCGAACTCCGATTTCGATAAATTTTATATGCACGGACTCGTGGCGAGACGAGGAATCTGTTGGTATGAATTTCGGAATTTTTCAAGAAGCAGGCCCGGGGACCGGGTTTTACCAACTTGGTGTATTATCGTGTATTTCTTATAAATTGAATTGGGTTATGTTTCTTTGACCCGTAATTGATATAATTGTTGTGTTTGACTAGATTCTTCGCACGAGGTGGAAAATGAAAAGGGAAAAGGCATCGCGGGTGAGTCTTCGACCGGCTAGAGGTGAGTAGTCTGTGTATATGGTAGCCTGAGGGTTCGAAACCCCGGCTTAGCACATTGTGACGCTAGTAGGGCGTGGCTCGCACCCCGTGGCAGGTGCGGGACTGATTGTGACTGGGGATTGAGACTTGGTCCATCCCGGATATGGAAATTATGCTATTAGTGATGGAAATACGCTGTGTTTGACATATTTGTGGGCTGTAAGCCTTGTTTGGGGCCTTGTGCCGACCTGTAGTATCCCTAGGGGATAGTATTTATGTGATAGCTATACTTGCTTAATCATTGATCTCAGTCCTGGAATTTGAAATCACACTATTGAAATGTTAAGTCACCGGTTTTTGCAAATTAAATAAAAGTTAAAGTACTTTTCATAAATTATGAACTCGGAACTGGAATTAAGAAAAATGAACTGTTTTTGCGACTTATCTGATTTATGTGGACTGAGAATGGATCGGGCTGCACGCCGCAGCGGTTTATATGAGGATCGGGCTGCACGCCGCAGCGGTTGATATGAGGATCGGGCTGCACGCCGCAGCAGTATTGCGCTTGGGCTGTAGGAGCCCCTCCGGAGTCTGTACACACCCCCAGTGAGCGCCGTCGACGTTAAATGGATCGGGCTACACGCCGTAGCGGTTATGTGCATTGCATTGCATCTTTATTTGTTAAATTATTCTGTGGTAGCTGTATTGTACTGTTGATGCTAGTTCGTAGGAGATTCGGACTGTAGTTTAGCTTCATATTGTGGTATTCTGTGGATTTCCTACTTTCAGCTGCTTATATATATTTATTACTCACCGAGTACTTAGTACTCACCTCTACTCCCTGCACCTTTGTGTGCAGATTCAGGTACACATGAGGGATAGACGAGCACTCCAGCTTTTATCAGTATCTATCCGAGTTGCTGAGGTAGCTGCTGGCATTCGCAGAACCTGGCTTCTCTTCTTATACTATTTTTCCTTTGTATATAAATTATTCATACTTGAGTATTTGGTCTAGATGTTGTTATTCGATCTTGTTTAGAGGCTCCAGACTCGTGACCCTAGATCTCTGGGGTGGTTATACAGTTATGCTTTATTGTTGACATAAATGTTCAGGTAATTGATTTGAGCTTCATGCTCGGGATGAGAGTGTAAATGGTCGGGCTTGCCTAGCAGTTGTGTTGGGCGCCATCACGACCGGGATTGGGGTCGTGACAAGTTGGTATCAGAGCCTAGGTTACTAGGCCCCATGAGTCTTGAGCCGGTTGGTAGAGTCTTGTGGATCGGTACGGGGACGCCTGTACTTATCCTCGGGAGGCTGCAAACCTTTAGGAAACACTTCACATTTCTTGGAATTCTTATCGTGCGTACTTGATTCAGCTTGAGATATAATTTTTGTAATTGTTTCCACACGTCTGTGTACGTTTCGAGCGCTCGGTAATATAATTGCCTTGAGGGTTTGTGATTCCCTGATCGAGGGGCGAGATATAATCTCTGTGATTTCATGTTGGGCCAGAGTCGGGAGGACTTGAGGCCAGATCTTTGTCTATGACATAAGCACCAAAGTGCTGATTTTACAAACTGGTATTATGAAATTTTGTGTGATCGGTATTGTTCCTAATTGTGGAAATGGCAGCTTAATAATGTACGAGTTGTCAGGTGTTAGATCGTTATTGTAATATGTTGTATAGCCCCGAGCTATGGGCGTGGTGAATATTTATCATATCTCTTAGTTGGAAGGTAAAGTGCCTTACGTGTAGTAAAACGAGTTTAGACTTAGGAAGACTAAAGTGATTATGATATGTATATCCTGGTGGAAGGTGTTGTACTGAAATATTAGATTGGGTGGATTCGGATGTGTAATCGAAGGGTATTTGATATGTGTTATGATGCTAGCAGGTGTAGCGCAGGTTCAGGTATAAATTGTGATAATATGATTTGTATAGTATTGAGAATTAATGTTGTCGAAATACATTATGATTTCTTGTTGAGTTGTGGATGTATTGTTAGAATGGTTTGGTGATTCTCTGGCAGGTGGATAGGCCAATTTACAAAGGAAACTCTGCCGAAATTTTTGAAAAATTTGGGACTTAGAAAAGATTTCTGTCATCTAAAGAGAGTAAGCTTAACGGTGGTGTGTGTATAAATGCAAGAATTGTAGAAGGGTTAAGGTTTCTGATGGTTCGAGCTTCTGTCAAGCTCGTAAATGACTTGAGATTAATATCACTATAACATTGTGGCATCATTTGAGTAAGAATGCTATAAGTGGCTAAATGTGCTTTGATGAATGGCTCCGAGCCAAGTTGGGGAGGTTGTTATTGATTAACTGATTGCACTGTTGTGTGCTATGTTGGTTCTGTCTCTAGTCCGTTGGGAAAATTCGTATAAAGGTTATGGTGCTTCGTAGATGTGAAGAAATACTAGGATGACTTGAACTGCTGTTGGTAAAGAATGTTCGATGTATAGAAAAGAAAGATAGCTAATTGCATCTGTATGAAATCATGTTCTGCGGTGTCAAAGTTTTAACAAGGCACGAGTGGTTCTGTTCAATAAGACAGTTGGATTATAATTGAATAAGGGTGAATGACGCCCGAGAATGGTTTTGCGGTGTTTAAGATTTTGCTTGTAACGGTCAGGTGTATTAAGATTGTGTATATGGCTAAAGACGGTGGTTTCGTTAGAAGAAATCAAGACTTGTGTTATGTTATGTGAATGATGGGATTCTATGTATCCGTATTGGGAGGTAATGATAACGAATTCCAAATCGCAGGAAGTTCTTCAAAATAAAGCATTGTAGAATGTGGTACTTCTGGGAAACATTGAGTGAGTATTCAGCGGCCTGTGAGCCTGAGACCGTGTAGTCTTATGTATGAGTCTCGTGTGGTAACCTGAGTTGAGGTATTGTGGTGCTACAGTAAAGGGTAATATTAAATTAAAGATGAATTAGAAAGGAAATTGATTAAATGGGACAACTTGATAATATACTAAAACGGTATGATAAGGATACGATTAACTCCTGGTATGTGTTTGAAGTAATGAGTCTTGCAGCTATGGTGCAACCAAGCTCTTGAGTGCTGGCAGTTGCGTAGCTCGATGTGGGTAGAAGGACTCAGTCCTGACAGTTAAACTTATGCAATAAATTGGGAGAAAGAGTTTGTGATATGTTCTACTATGGTTTGAAAGTGAGTATATTCCTATTGGTATGCGAAGCATGGAATGTGTAATGACTTTTCTTCTATATGGTATCATGAAGGTCCTTGACTAGTTAAGTGCGTCGATGTTTGCGGCGTAGGAAAGTGATAGAAGTTCCATGTTATCTTAAAGTGGTATGGTATATGCGATGTGTTATGGGAAGCTGATAATGGAATGTTCAAGGTTTTGGGATCAGTTCATAATATATGGGAAGTCATTAAAGATTATTGAGCAGCACGGACAACTGCAAGTGATTTAAGAATCGATCTTTCTAGTGATTAAAATGAAATGATACTACTATTCTAGTGAATTCGCAGGGTATATAATCAAAAAGGGGCAAGGTAATGTAAACTGATCATATCTAGTGGTATGGTGGTATTCTCGTGTTGGATCAACTGTGATGAATGAGTTGTTAATGGCATAGGGAAATATCTGAATGACTTGTGGTATGAATGGATGATTGATGTGTGTTAAGTATTCGTAAAGTGGAATGTGGGATCAGGCATAGTGAATTATGTGTTATATAGGTAATAGAGACTAGAAGTTCTCATAATCCGCCTATACACTGGTTGTATATCGGGGTATCGGCATCGTTTAGCGATTATTGGAAATTGGAAGCCCTAGTGGCTCTCTCTTAGTTTGATATGATGAATTTGGGGTTATGATACTCTATTTCGGACTGGTTGTCATAAGTCAGGTCGTATAGACTAATGTGATATGGACTATGTCGGAAATGGCACAAATTGCTTAACAGAGTGCATCGGAGTATGCTCCAACAGGGTAGTTGTACCCAGGACCAGCGGACGGCGGGTAGGTATTGCTTTGTCAGTGGGGTCTTCATGGCGGATATCAGTGCAGAGGTCTCTACCATTGATTCAGTTCTGGTATTGAGGAACTTTGTAGGATGTGTTTCTTGTGGCCGAGCTTGAGGCTATATATATGTTTATTGTAATGAGCAATTTGACTCGGTGTGCATTTCTTTTTGCGAGAGTTTTGTATGGATCGGGTGGCACGCCGCCACGGGTTATTTGGATCGGGTGGCACGCCGCCACAGGTATGGTATCTGGATCGGGTGGCACGCCGCCACGGGTATGTCATTTTGAGCAGGTTGCATGCCGCAACCGTGTAATATTGAGCATAGTTTTTCCTATAGATTACCTTGTGTACAATACTTCCTAGTCTCTGAGGAAAGTCAGGTGTTGGGTGTCGCTCGGCGACTGGCGCATCGGTTGTGTCCTTACAAGATTGGATGGCGTATATTAATTGTTTCACCGTGGGTGAGATTGATTGCTTGAGTTCAGACCTAAATCTGTGCGTGGCTGACTGTTTTGAGCATGGTGACTTGAGGTGCTTCGGGAGTAATAGTGTTTGGATGGAATCATGAGTCGTGGCAAGGCCACGTGAAGTTATGACCTTTCGAGGAGGATTCAAGTACTCTAATTCTATGATGTGAGACAAGATCTCAGTTATGTGTTGTGACGGTATTGAGGAATTTGAATTACAGCTCCTTGTTTGAGGTAGTTGTCATGATTTGAGTATGTTCAAGCGTTTCTTATTGGAGCCTGTGTTGTGCTCATTATGGCTTAGGCCGGTGTTGAGGTGTCATATCACCAGTGCGGTGTGTCATAATCGGAATGATCGTTGGAGCCATTAATGAGTGCGGGCATATATGATTTCATCTGGTTAGAAAGGAATACATCGAGGTTTGGCTCCGAAATATATTGTAATGTCAGTCAAAAAGGGAAATGGAATCATGCATGGATGATCTGAGAAATGGATTCGATATATCGTGTGTTTCAGCTGCCGTGGGCAGTATATGAAGATATTGGAACAAGACTTTTGCTAACGAGAAAGGTTTTTCAGTAGTAACTGGTTATCGTGGGAAATTGTTGTGATTAGAGGGCATCATCTCGAGTGATTGAGTTGTTTGGTACACCAAAAGATCTCACCCGGAGTGGCGAGTATGGGCTATTACAGTTGGTTCGAGTGTATTCTGAATATAGACGTGGGATTCGGATTTGGCATATGATTTCGGAGGTGCAATGTGGTCTATGTTTCATATGGACTGTGAAAGTTCAGCTATATTGTGTTATCATACTTATGATGGATAGGGTGACGTGGTACCACCCCGCATATATGCTTGGTAAGGTCAGTCAGCTATTGGGTTGCTTCTAGTACAACTCTGGGTACACTCGAGGACGAGCGTTTGTTTAAGTTGGGGAGAATGTAACGACCCGACCCGTCGTTACGGGAGTTATCGCCCCGTTTTCTTCATTTAACACTTCAATATGCTAATTTATGTGTGTTCGGAAAGTTAGAAGCAAATCGGAGGGAATTTAGATAGAAATAAGGCCACAAATCTCTTTATCAGAAGAACAAGTTGGAAAAGTCAACCGAATGTTGACCGATGAGTTAGATAGCTCGGAATGGAAATCTGATGATTCAACTAGTTTCAGGGGATCATTTATGACTTAGGAGAGAAATCAAAATCAAATTCGGAGGTCCGGTGTAGTTTTAGGCTTGAATTGGCTAAGGTTGAATTTTGGCGAAATCCAAACGGTAGGTGAGATTTTGATCCGGGGGTCAGAACGAAATTCTGATAGTTGCAGTAGCTCCTTTAGGTGATTTTGGATATGCGTGTAAAATTTCAAGTCATTCGAAGGTGTTTAGGTCGGATTTTAGATCAAATGCAAGTTTCGGAAGTTTTGGAAGAACTTAGGCTTGAATCCGATGTAAATTTGGTGTTTTGATATTAGTTTTTGGTGCTTTCAGAGTGAAACTAAGTTTGCATGATCATATGTGGCATGTTAGTATGTTCATATGCAGTCCCAAGGAGCTCGGGTGAGTTTCAGATAGGTTTGGGTTGCGTTATGGTCGTTTTTCTTATGCTTCGACATTGTTTCTTCAAGCATAAATGATATCATATTGAACAAATGAGCTTGGATTATTGTTTTGAATGAAGAACTAGATCCGTATCGTAATTACGGACCCGTAGCAAAAAGAATCATCGAATTTGGACATCGTATGAGGATTTTATGACCATTTTACTAAAGCTGGCCAGATTTTCAGGTTAATGACGAAACTGCCCCTGACGGCGTATTAAAAACCTGCACTATTTGCAAATCTTAAAACCTACATATCTCCTTCATTATAAGGTCAAATTGAGTGATTCAAAAGCCTAAATTCATTAGAATTTCACAGGGAATCCATTGGGAGTAGTTAAACGCGTGAACAGTATACCTAGAACGAGCAGGTCGAGTTTTCTTCCAATTTTGGAACGGGAAGAAGCTTCTGAGATGATTTTTAGGAGAGAAATCAATGGGTAATTGCTGGAGGTAAGTTTCTTGACTCAAAAACATGATTTTATGCTAGAATAAACACCAAAATTCCTGAAATTGGTAGAATTTGTGAAGAACTAGGGCCTAAATCATGAAAACGAATTTTTGGGTTTTGAAAGGCCATTCGAACTCCGATTTCGATAAATTTTATATGCACGGACTCGTGGCGAGACGAGGAATCTGTTGGTATGAATTTCGGAATTTTTCAAGAAGCAGGCCCGGGGACCGGGTTTTACCAACTTGGTGTATTATCGTGTATTTCTTATAAATTGAATTGGGTTATGTTTCTTTGACCCGTAATTGATATAATTGTTGTGTTTGACTAGATTCTTCGCACGAGGTGGAAAATGAAAAGGGAAAAGGCATCGCGGGTGAGTCTTCGACCGGCTAGAGGTGAGTAGTCTGTGTATATGGTAGCCTGAGGGTTCGAAACCCCGGCTTAGCACATTGTGACGCTAGTAGGGCGTGGCTCGCACCCCGTGGCAGGTGCGGGGCTGATTGTGACTGACTGGGGATTGAGACTTGGTCCATCCCGGATATGGAAAATATGCTATTAGTGATGGAAATACGTTGTGTTTGACATATTTGTGGGCTGTAAGCCTTGTTTGGGGCCTTGTGCCGACCTGTAGTATCCCTAGGGGATAGTATTTATGTGATAGCTATACTTGCTTAATCATTGATCTCAATCCTGGAATTTGAAATCACACTATTGAAATGTTAAGTCACCGGTTTTTGCAAATTAAATAAAAGTTAAAGTACTTTTCATAAATTATGAACTCGGAACTGGAATTAAGAAAAATGAACTGTTTTTGCGACTTATCTGATTTATGTGGACTGAGAATGGATCGGGCTGCACGCCGCAGCGGTTTATACGAGGATCGGGCTGCACGCCGCAGCGGTTGATATGAGGATCGGGCTGCACGCCGCAGCAGTATTGCGCTTGGGCTGTAGGAGCCCCTCCGGAGTCTGTACACACCCCCAGTGAGCGCCGTCGACGTTAAATGGATCGGGCTACACGCCGTAGCGGTTATGTGCATTGCATTGCATCTTTATTTGTTAAATTATTCCGTGGTAGCTGTATTGTACTGTTGATGCTAGTTCGTAGGAGATTCGGACTGTAGTTAGCTTCATACTGTGGTATTCTGTGGATTTCCTTCTTTCAGCTGCTTTTATATATTTATTACTTATTTATTACTCACTGAGTACTTAGTACTCACCCCTATGTGTGCAGATTCAGGTACACGTGAGGGATAGACGAGCACTCCAACTTTTATCAGTATCTATCCGAGTTGCTGAGGTAGCTGCTGGCGTTCGCAGAACCTGGCTTCTCTTCTTATTCTATTTTTCCTTTGTATATAAATTATTCATACTTGAGTATTTGGTCTAGATGTTGTTATTCGATCTTGTTTAGAGGCTCCAGACTCGTGACCCTAGATCTCTGGGGTGGTTATACAATTATGCTTTATTGTTGACATAAATGTTCAGGTAATTGATTTGAGCTTCATGCTCGGGATGAGAGTGTAAATGGTCGGGCTTGCCTAGCAGTTGTGTTGGGCGCCATCACGACCGGGATTGGGGTCGTGACAAGTCAAAACTCAAAAAGGCCTCGTCTTTAGGCCTGAAAGAAGAATCAGAGAAAAATTGGAAGAAAAGGGTTCTGAAAAAGAATAGAGAAACATGAACGAATAAAGAAAAAAGAAAACAAGCAAGAATAAAAAGGAGTCAGAGAGTTCGAGAGAGGGTGAGGAGTGAAAGGAATAGGAAGCTCGGGGGACAGTCCTCGCAAGCTAAGTGCCTATCCCTGTTTTTCTTAACTTTTGCCTTTTATTTGTTTGCTCTGCATGCTTCTTTCTTAGTCATAGATTTTATCTGGGTCCTTTCTTTGTTTTTTCTATTTCATGCTTTCTTTGTTCATGTTCTTTGATTTCGTATGTTTTAGCCTGTTTAGTATTAGGGTTCTATAATCATCTTACTCATCTCCTTTGTTATTACTCTGTTCTGACTTTTTTAGGTTTAGTTTAACACTAATGTTGACTTTCATCTTATTCATCTTCATATGCATATGCTCCTGTTTGTTTATTTTTCATGTTCTGTTTCTTCCATGTTTAGTCATGTTTAGTCTAATACATGTTTTAGGGTTATGAAGTGTTTGGTTTGTCTCTCGAGTTCAAAATTAGATCTTGATATTCATGTTCTCTCTTCTATTCTGTTAGGGTTTTTATCTTGTTAGTTTTCAATAGCTCTTCTGTCAACTTACATGTTTGGATCCTGATACTATGTTCAATGGTTTGTCTTTCATTGTCACTCAGATTTGTATTAGATTACTTGTTGTTGGCTTGCAATATCTCAATTGTTTATCTTTCTGTATCTTCACATGTCTAGTCTTAGTAAAGCTTGGCAATCTTATATCAAGTTATCCTGTGTTTAATCTGGGGTTCACTTCTTTGCTCACATTCTGGTGGTCTTACTTGTGTTCATTTTTAGTGCAAGTCTAGTATTCTTGTCATATCATCTCTCATATGTTTTATTTGATGAATGAGTATGCCAATTTGGGGTCTGTTTCTCTTCATGTTACCCTCATATGATAGACTTAGGTTTCTCTTTTCATTGTTTCTCCATGTTCTTCTTGTCATCATCTTCATCTCATTTGTCATGCACTTGTGCTAGATTTAGGAATGTTATTCTTTGTTTCTTCATGGCTTTCCTATTCTTCATCCCCACTCTTAACATGCATATATCAAGCTAGGGTAGCACTTAAAAATGAATTCTAATTACCCTACTTAGGTTAGTTGAACCATGAATCCTGTTTCTTAGAGTTTAATATTCTGAGCTTGTTTATGCCTTGAACCTTGGTGATTCTGAGTTGTTCAAACTTTCATGTGACTGAAACTGGTAGTTATTAAGTCTTAATTAGCATGAATTCATACTTTGTCTCATAAAATTAGATAATGTGAATTAATCAACTGAAATTCAACCATATCAATTGCCTTCTTTGAGTTTTGGTTGATTATTACATTTTGTTTGATCTTATGTGTCTTAATATGCAATCCATGTTGAAATTGATTTAGTTTTATTGGTTCTGGTTGAGTGTAAGTGTTTGATTAACACTGTTTGAACCCTAGGTGAATTGGTTATAGCTGTTAACATTAGGTTCCGTGAAAATGGCTAGTTTTTGAATAGGGTATTAACTGAAAATGAACAAAATAGGGTGTTAGACAATAATTGGCCTAAGAATGGTCAACCTTGCAAAGGGTTGACCAATTCTATAAGCCCTAACACACAGCTCACTGTTAAACAGTGGCTGGTTGTGCAAAAAGGCTATGTTTGCAAATGCAGACCGGCCCAGGCTCTATATTGAGCCCTGAACAGCAAAGTGGCCAAACCTGTAAAGGTTTTGGGCCTAGCTGTTCAGTATATGGCTTTAATAGCCCAAGCTAAGTCTCAACTTGAGACTGGCTAACTTTTAAATAGTTTAAACATAATAATAAAACAGGCTATGCCTGCAATTAGCTTTAATTAGGAATAAATGGGTCTTAATTGACTGGAATTAACTTAAAAATGGCTAAATTTGAAATAGTTCTTAAAAATAAAAATGGCCAGCCCTTAAATACTAATGCCAGGGCTGGCTATTAGTTAAATAGGTTCAAAACTAGCTAAAATCTGCCCTAGGCAAGCTAGTAAATCAGCAGTGCCCTTAGGGGCACAATTGGGTATTGAAAAGGTAAAATAGTAACTAGTAAGAACTTAGGAGGGTAATAGGGACATTCATGCTCCCGATTTCTGCAATTTTGCAGAGATTTAGGGGTATAATGGTCTCCTAAAAATGGGAAATCTGTAAAAATCTCAAACCCCTAAGGTCATACTAGTAAAAGGCCATAAAAGAGAATCTTTTAGAACCTTCCAGCACATGCTGGAAGGGTTTCTGGTAACTGAAATATGGACTAAAGTGTAGAATGGATGATTTTAGGAGGGGGGAAGTGGGATTAATCCCATACTTCCTCCCCAAGTATTCAGCCCTAAAGGTTAGCTATAAATATCTCTTAAAAGGGGCTGAAAAGGGGATTCCACTGGAGAGTAATCTGAATATATTTGGGTTCGAAAATCTGAGTAATAGAGAAATATATCTGGGGTTCCAACATTGAGTAATTGGGAATTCACTCTCTACTAGTTTTATACCATAAAATTTCAGAGATTAAAAAATAGCAATACAGTAGTAAAAAAGCTCTGGGTTTCTCTCTCGGATTGCTGGGTTATTTGCCTGGGTTTTGTTTGATTGATTGTTGCTGGGTTCTTCTTATTGTGGCTGTGTTCTCTTTGCTTATTTGGGAGTCATCTTACTGTTGCATTGCTGATTGAGCTACTGCTGTTTCTTATCCTTCTCCCTTAGACTCATTGGTTCCCTTTGCTATCCAGGTACACACTCTGTTCAATGAAGCTGTGTCGTTGAGATGCTTTAATGGAATGAAGTTTCCTGCCTTAAATCATTTTGTCTTTCCGTATTAGTAGCTTAATTGTAGTAGAATGTAGTAGTATAAAAACAGATACAAAAATGCTGTAATAATTTAGTACTAGTAGCATAAAAGTAGTAGTAGTAAGTAGCATAAATCACTTAGTTAATTAGGCAAAATCTCTAAAACAAAGTCTAATGGCTATCACATGAGTAGATGACAATCATGATCACATAGCTAATTCATTTAATTAATCAGTCAAATTAAAATTAGTTAAGAAGAAGAAACCATCGGACAAGGTAGATAATTGAAGTGCGATTGGCTTGACAGTATTGAATGAGTTCGATTAGTGTTAATATCAGTGTTTAATCATATACATGAAGTAATATATAAGAATAAGTTCAAAAGTAATATCTGGGTTAAGTCATATTAGAGTCAGTAATTGTATATACATATCCATGAGTTTAATTCATACGGTTAGTCCAAATAGTATAGCTATAAGTAACCCATACCCTTTCATCTATATATGGAGTTAAATAGCTCACTGATATTAGTTAATAAGTGATTCACTGGCTAGAATATTTTCTTTGTTAAAAAATCAAAAACAGAAGTAGTCTTGTAATTCCCTGTTAGTAGATAGCATTATTTCCAAATTTGTATTATGACTTTTCTCTTTAATTGATCAATAAAAATGACATCTGATTCTTTCTTTGAGTTCAAATGTGTACATTCTTTTACTTTCTCTGTTATCGTTGGTTTTGATCCTAATTTTTTATATGAAACCGACTGGGCCAGCAATCAAAGTTCAATAAATACCTGGGCCTTTAAGGCCTGGTCTAACGTATTGTTTGTATAAAGCTTCAATTAGAACCAGGCCCATTTAAATAACAGAAATCACACGGGCCTGGGATTATTATAGTAATAGGATACGACTAAGGCAAAAACAATGAATAGCAAATGTAGTTAAACGAAATAGGACCGAACTTAATAAATTTAATTGGGACGAGCCTCGCCCGAATAACACCGGAGCCCCCATTTAGTAATGATATAACACAAATAGACCCGGGAAAGCTAATAGCTAATTCCATAGCTTCTCCCAAAAGATTTAAAAGCCGATAGACGTTACTTTAGGGCACGATTCTAATATACTTTCCTATGAACGAGTGTGCACTTGGTGCGACTCAAATCCAAATCTCGGTAAAGCTGAAATACACCAAAAGTCATAGGCGTACTGGTTGCGGTATGACTCGAGGCGTGTTTTCGCGATACCGCAAATTCCTAAAAATGATATTTAACGTAAAAGCACATTATGTCATTAAAATTTATAATTGAGTCAAACAAAAGTCAAGAACGACAGTGGAGCGACCGTGCTAAAACCACGGAATCCGGGAGTGCCTAACACCTTCTCCCGGGTTAACAGAGTTCCTTATCCGGATCTCTGCTTCGCGGACATTTATAAGAGTCAAAATTCCTCGGATTCGGGATTAACCGGTGACTTGGGACACCATTGTCATTCCCAAGTGGCGACTCTGATTAATCTCTAATAAAATCCCAAACCGATTGTCCTTAAATTGGAAAAACTCCTTCCCTTACGTTATTTTATCCGTTTCGGGTAATTGAGCGTCGGGGTATACCCTACAAGTGTATTTATACACCTTACGCATGTTGGGGTAGTAAAAAGGGAGGTGTGACAGGTGCAGCCACACCTGGGGATCCAACCCTGAATTTCGATTTCAGGGTTTAAGAACTCGAGCTCCTTAGAACTGCCGTTTGCGTTTTTGTCTGACTTCATTATGTGATTTAAATAACATGCTATGTGCTTTATCGCTTTTTATATTATGTGAACTGTAAAACTGTGCCGAAAACCCTTCTCTCTTCTCCCCCGGGGATGTGCTTAACTGGTTGAGACTCCCCTTTCTGTTAAAGTCACCTTAAATTAAGAAAACAGAGGCCGGATAAGTTACAAAGCCGATTGACTCCGCGGGTCACCGGTACGTAGCACCCTCCTCGATTCGAGTTGTCCGCTCGGGTACACGGTCTAGCAATCTATGAAACCGTAAGATTTTGAACATAGGTCTAGGACGATTATTTGCATCATATTTGACTTAGGGGACTCAACACAGGGGGTTGGGTCCGTCTAGGACAGGTGACCCGGTATTGAAAAGACCGAGCATGCTATGTGTTGCATTTTATTGTCCTTGATCGTTATGCGGACCGGCTGAAATCCCGAGATTGGAAAAATTGTTGAAAAAGGAAAGAGAGATAGGAAAATAATGATTTGTAGAAAATAGGTACATGGAAAATTTGGGAATTTGCAAAAATAGGTGGAACATCTTTTGAAATTATTGGTCAAATAATCTGACCGAACTACGCAGGTTTGATTATCGCCATTAGGTGGGATACGTAGGCAACCCTCATCGGGTCCAACCACCCCTTTAAAAAATCAAAAAAAAAATGTGTGTTTAATTTTGTCAATAAAATCAAAGTGATGCCGTTTTTGTAAATAGCCGAATGTTCCGAAAGGACGCCGGAAGGTTGTTTTTGCAAAAACAGCCACTTTGAATCTTTTTAAATAATTTGCGGGCACAGCCTTGAAATATTCCTTGTGGGAATGTTGCAAGGCCAAAGCCTCAAAATCAAGTCCGGGTTCACATCCGTTTTGCAAAAATAACCAAAAAATGTCAAATTTTTGATTATGTTATAAATAAATCGGGTGATGCTATTCTTGCTTAAAATAAGCCGAATGTCCCTCAAAAGGACGCCGGAAGGTCGTTTTTGCAAGAATAGCCACTTTGAGTCATTTTAAATAATTTGCGGGCACAGCCTTGAAATATTCCTTGTGGAAATGTTGCAAGGCCAAAGCCTCAAAATCAAGTCCGGGTTCACACCCGTTTTGCAAAAATAACCAAAAAATGTCAAATTTTTGATTATGTTATAAATAAATCGGGTGATGCTATTCTTGCTTAAAATAAGCCGAATGTCCCTCAAAAGGACGCCAGAAGGTCGTTTTTGCAAGAATAGCCACTTTGAGTCATTTTAAATAATTTGCGGGCACAGCCTTGAAATATTCCTTGTGGAAATGTTGCAAGGCCAAAGCCTCAAAATCAAGTCCGGGTTCACACCCGTTTTGCAAAAATAACCAAAAAATGTCAAATTTTTGATTATGTTATAAATAAATCGGGTGATGCTATTCTTGCTTAAAATAAGCCGAATGTCCCTCAAAAGGACGCCAGAAGGTCGTTTTTGCAAGAATAGCCACTTTGAGTCATTTTCAATAATTTGCGGGCACAGCCTTGAAATATTCCTTGTGGAAATGTTGCAAGGCCAAAGCCTCAAAATCAAGTCCGGGTTCACACCCGTTTTGCAAAAATAACCAAAAAATGTCAAATTTTTGATTTTGTTATAAATAAATCGGGTGATGCTATTCTTGCTTAAAATAAGCCGAATGTCCCTCAAAAGGACGCCGGAAGGCCGTTTTTGCAAGAATAGCCACTTTGAGTCATTTTAAATAATTTGCGGGCATAGCCTTGAAATATTCCCTCGCGGAAACGTTGAAAGGCCGTATCCGCAAAATAAAGTTTGAGTCATCGCTCAACTTCTCAAAAATAACCATTTTATCAAATAAGCCATTACATGGCCGAAAGTTTGCTGAAATAGCCACATTTTTGCATTTCAACTTCCTCAGTCTTGTGTTGGCCTGTGTCGGTGCCGAACGATGCCCCATAGGCCCCGGGATAAAATTTTGAATTTGCATTTTCTCAAATTTTGCAAAAAGAGCCACTTTTCCTGAATAAGCCATTACATGGCCAATTTATGAAAAATAATCTTGTGTTGGTTTATGGTGATGCCGAACGATGCCCCATAGGCCCCAGGATATAAAAATTTTGAATTTGCATCTTCTTAAATAAAATTTTGCAAAAAAATTTTGCAAAAATAGCCGTTTTGTCTAAATAAGCCATTATATGGCCAATTTATGAAAAATAGTCTTGTGTTGGTTTATGGTGATGCCGAACGATGCCCCATGAGCCACAGGGTAAAAAAAAAAAAGGATTTTCAGTTTTATCTTTCTTAAATAAATTTTGCAAAAATAGTCATTTTGTCAAATAAGCCATTATGTGGCCAATTTTGTAGAAAATAGTCATAATTGACACCAAAAATATTCTTATTCTTGTAGAAATCTCCTACACAAGTTTGTAGTTGGAATCGGTTTCTATAATTTTCCTTCAAAGAAAAAAAAAATCAAAAAAAAAAATCAAATAAACATCTCTTTATTTCTTGCATTAATTTGCAAGAACTACGCTCGGTCCGATTCATGCGGGGTCATGATACGTAGGCAATCCACATAGGATTCGACCATATCCATAACCAAAAAAAAAATGAAAAAACTACAAAAAAAAAGAAGAAAAGGAAAAATGAAAGCCACAAAAAAGAAAAAAAAAGAAAAGAAAATAGTAGAAAAAAAAAAAAAAAAGAAGGTGATCAATAAGCGGGATACCTTAATGCTGACATGGTGGCTTTATTTTGTTGTGTCCGTTTCCAGGAAGGTGGTTGGTTGTGGTTCTAAGATAACTCTTCCCTGTAACACAAAGTCAGAAGACAATGGCAGAAAATCTCAAGGCTGAGTGGGTTAGTACCGGCACCCGACAACAGTTGGTTGAACGGAACCATATGTTAGTTGAAGAAGTCAAAATGTTGAGACAACACGTGGATGAAATGTATCGGGCGTGGATGGATGGAAAATCACTACCTCCGCCACCACCTAGTTTCATGGACTCTGTCCTTACATTGAACCCGATGCCAAATATACCTGCCTATCGCATCCTTTCCAGCCACCCCAATAGCTCCATCACTCGGTATCCACCTATTTTTTCCCAGGAATGCGCTCCAATCACATCCACTGTTCCCGACGATAAACACCCACCCGAAGCTCATGTTGCCCAACATTACCCCTCCGAGGTTGCTCATCAGGACCCCAAACAGAGCCCGCAGGTCGAACCTCCCCAACGACAAGGTCCAGTGTTCGTCTTTGCTAAAGGCCCTCTATATCGAACCCATGGATATCCTTGTAATTCTCCTGGCCCTTACTTCTCCCCACGAGCATACCAGAAACCCCGCGGGTCGGGTTTTAGGCCAAATCAGGCTTTTAGAAATGAGAGGCTACTGAAACGAGAAAAGGCTCTTACCCCTTTGGGAGAATCGTATGCCAGTTTGTTCCACAAGTTGAAGCAACTGGACATGTTGAAACCAATTCGGATAAAAATGCCAAATCATCGGTCAAAGAGTGTGATTTTTCTCAAATGTGCGCATATTGCTCAGGCGCCCCGGGGCATGACACAGAAAATTGTTGGAAGCTAAAAAAGGCAATTCAGGAGCTTATCAATGCAGGCTACATTGCCGTACAAAATCCGGATGTAGTCGACACCCGTATGGTTGATGCAGAAGGCAGTGGCTAAAGATATTGTGCTTGGTAGTTGGAAATATGCTTCATTTGGGGTTTATCCAAAGTAGAATTTTTGGTGGCTTATTTTGTTGTCATTTCTGTTACCCGGGTTATTTCAGGGTTGTAATCCGGACGTTGTCTTGAAAGTCAAAACCCTTCTATCTTACTACTTTGCTTTGTTTAGTGCTGTCTAGGTTTGTAATTTTAGTCTAGTCTGTTCGTTTTGTTGTTCGTCTTGTTGTTTCAACCCATTAGTTTAATACAACTCTTTGTTTCCCGTCATCTCTAGTCATTCCATTTCTAATTATTTTGCATTTCTTGTCATACTGACTTTAGCAACATGACATGCACATAATTCTAAGCCTGGTTTTAAAAGTCAATCGGACAATGTAGAAGATGTAATGATACTCGGAAGAAATATTGAAATACTGTGAAGCCAAAATCAAGTGAATACTGGGGGAAAACAGAACATAAAGAAATGCCTTGGAAATGCATCATGCTTCATCGGTTTAAAGCCAAAGGCAAAAGTACCCCAAGGCTAAAGGAACCATTCGTGGTATCGAGATTGTTGCCCAATGACATTGGGAATCGTCAAAAACAGAAGGCAAATATGTGAATTGGTCGAAAGTTAGTTTGTACTCGGTAGGTTTTGAAGATTGGAATGACGAAGGCATTTTATTCGGCTACCCAAACACTTCGTCCATTGTTATCCCCTTTGAGCCTTATTATATTTTATTTCATACCCCTCTTTCGGAATCAACAACAAAAAATGAGGATTGAGCGGAGAAATCCAAATGGAGAAACAAAAAGAAAGAAGAAAGAAAAGAAAAAAAAAGAAAGAAAAAGAAGAAAGAAAAAGAAAAGAAAAGAAAAAATCGGGAGAAGTCGAGATGTAACAATGAATACGGACGTAGTCTGAACTACGTCTGACTTGATCCCGAAAGGGTACGTAGGCAGCCTCACTGAGGTTCAATCACAATAAATGAAAAATCCGAAAATCTAAAAAAATCCCCCAAGAAGAAAACTGGGGCAGAAGTTATGGTTGTTGAATAAATAAGATTCCGAAAGTTGTAATCATTAACCCACGTTGAAATAATTTCGAGCCTTTATATCCTTTTTTCTAAACCCCATCCAAAAGCCTGCATTACGGTCCAAAGGAAGACCTTCCGATCAATCTTCAAGAAATGCCAAGTCAAATGAGCAAAGGTGAATCACATCAAGGGCAACACTCCAGGAGAGTGAAGAACTCAAATCACCACGAGACTCCAAGATGAGAGAAGTCAAAATGAGAGAGTCTTATCGGTGAAAACCCGCACGGGCACCGTAAGGCGACGGTGAGTCGAGAGAAAGAAAGAGCAAATGAGAGAGGCTTGATGGTGAAAACCCTATGGGCACTACAAGTCGACTAAGGATCAGATCAAAGAAATGAAGTGTTGAAGACCGGTTTCACAGCAGAGCTTGCAACAAGAGTTGAACATCAAATTTGCTATACAGAGAAGGCCAAAAGTGCATGTCAAGGTCGCTAGAGTCGGTATTCAAAATCCGATAGGTCATTCTTCCGTAGGTTTCTTGTTAGGAATTATGTTTTCCTTTCTTTCTATTCTTTGTACCTTGTTTTACCCTCCCTTTTATTGAGTCTGTCGGGTCATAACAAGTATAGAAATGATTTCAAAATTTGCCACCAAGCTCTCCAATTGCACAAGATGAGATTTGGCCAACACGACAATTGTCGTAAGTCAGGAAAAGGCAAGGCCAGTGCTTTAAGCCAAAAGAGCAACATGTGCAATGGAGCGGGCAACAATAAAAATGTTTGGGGTGCGTACAAGACGCAAAGGTCGGCAAAGTGCCAACTCGGGGGGAAAATATAACAAATGGAAATATGGGAGTGTATTCCGACAAAAGAAAGAGCCAGTCAAGAAACACCCAAGGTTGTCCAGTGAAATCATTGAAGAAATCATAGACTTCAAGATCGGAATTGTGGGATCCGTCAAGAAAGGGACAATATACATACCTAAAGAGAGTTGGATTTTGAACAAAGAAGAAGTGAAAATGGATAGTCGGTGAGCAGGCAAGGCGCTCGGGTGGAAAGCAGTCGCCATCAAAGTTCAAGGCCACAACCAACCACCGCATTTAAACTAACATCTTTTTCTTTGTTTTGAAACAGGGGCATAGAGGTTATTGATCCGATAGAGCCAGCAGCTTCCAAAAAGCATAGGCTCATTTTGTTTGCGATGCGTATCTTACCGCATTGGGTCGATTGGGTCGAGGCAAAGGGCAAATTTGTGCCAAATTGGCAGGGACCATTTGTAGTATCGCGGGTGTTGTCCAATGGAGCATTATATTTAACAGATGTTGAGGGAAGGTGCGTAGAGACTGCTATCAATTCAGATGCGGTCAAAAGATACTATGTATGATTCCTTTTCAACTATGTGTTTTGTATTTTGTTGTGATTTTGGAATTGAAATGACGAAGGCGTTTTATTCTCTATCCAAACACTTTATCCATTGATAACCCCTTTTGAGCCTCAATGAATATATTCTTTCATATCCCTCTCTCGGAACTGCTCTAGTATAATAAGATCGAAATTGCCAGAATGAAAAATGAAATGATGGAAAAATGAAAAAATGAATGAAAATGAAAAAAAAAAGAGAAAAAAAATGATGATGAAAAAAAAATGAAAAAAAAAAAGAGAAAAAGACAAAAATCGGGAAAAAGTCAAAAAGAAATCCATCTAACTTTTGAAGTTGGATGAACTACGTCTGACTTGATCCCGAAAGGGTACGTAGGCAGCCTCTCTGAGGTTCAGTCACAATAAAGAAAAAATCCAAAAATTCCCCACATATTGAAACTGGGGCAGAAGTTATGTTTTAATAATTCCGAGAGTTGTAAATATGTTTAACCCTCGTTGAAATTTTGAGCCTTTATATCTTTCTTTCTTAACCCGTCCAAAAGCCACGTTACAGTCCAAAGGAAGACCTTCTGATCAATTCCGAAATGATAACGAATACAACGAAGGAGGAGCGAAGTATCGGACAATACCCGTGGAACAGAAAACAAAATACAAAAAGGAAAAATGGAAAAAAAAAATAATAAAAAATGAGAGAGTCTCATCAGTGAAAACCTTAGCCGGCACTGTGAGACGATTGTGAGGTTGAGAGAAATAAAATGAGAGAGTCTCATCGGTGAAAACCTTAATCGGCACTGTGAGATGATTGTGAGGTTGAGAGAATAAACGAGAGAGTCTTATTGGTGAAAACCTTTCGAGGCACCGTAAGGCGATCGTGAGGACTATCAAAAGAGAAAAAGGCCACAAAAAAGAGTATTGGTTTGGGTTGAAGACAATTCGGAGTCAGAATAATGATTGGAACGAACTGGGTCGGAGTTTAAATATATGGCATGGTCGGCAGAATCAGCCAGCAAATACCCAGATAAGTTCTATCATCTCTCCAAAACACCCTTTACCCTTCTTTCATTTTTCTGCATTTCATTGTTTACCCTTTTGAGAGCTAACTACCAGCTCCTGATAACGGAAGTTGAAACAACACTGGATCAGAAAAGAATGGAAGATTGGGGAAAGGAATAAAGAAGCTTGGCAAACATGGCCAAAGAAAGAGAAAAACGAAACAAAAATGGGAGAAATGAGAAAATACAAAAGAGTCTGCAAGGGACAAGAAGTTGAAAGTCATGCAGCATGAGAAAAGCAAAAACAAAGGAAGCAATAAGAAGTGGGGACGGCGGATGCCAGTTGCCAGCAGTTTATATCTAATAAATTTTGTTTCATGCAGGAACAAATTGTCACTAATCACTTTAAAGTGAATGTGACCAATGTGGAAAATTTAAAATACCAAAAAGAGAAAGTCTGCCGAATAAGTGGAGAAATTCACAGGCAAGAGTTAAGTTGGTAAAAGAAAATACCAAAAAAGAGGAGGTAACATATTTTAAAATCCACTCCCCGGTCCTCAGGCTGAGGGAATATTTTTTGCATTGCGCACGTTTAAATTCTGTTAGGCGCCCACCTTCAAATACGGGAATATTTTCTGCATTCGCATTGCACGTTTCAATTGTGTTAGGCGCCCACCTTCAAATACGGGAATATTTTTCTGCATCGCATTGCACGTTTAATTTACGTTAGGCGCCCACCTTCAAATACGGGAATATTTTCCGCATTTGCATTGCACGTTTACATTCTGTTAGGCGCCCACCTTCAAATACGGGAATATTTTCTCGCATTGCACGTTTAAATTCCGTTAGGCGCCCACCTTCAAATACGGGAATATTTTCACCATTCGCATGTTTAATTTACGTTAGGCGCCCACCTTCAAATACGGGAATATTTTCTCGCATTTCGCATTGCACGTTTAATTTACGTTAGGCGCCCACCTTCAAATACGGGAATATTTTTTGCATCGCATTGCACGTTTAAATTTCTGTTAGGCGCCCACCTTCGAATACGGGAATATTTTCTGCATCGCATTGCACGTTTAATTTCTGATTAGGCGCCCACCTTCAAATACGGGAATATTTTCTGCATCGCATTGCACGTTTAAATTCGTTAGGCGCCCACCTTCAAATACGGGAATATTTTCCGCATTTGCATTGCACGTTTAAATTCTGTTAGGCGCCCACCTTCATACGGGAATATTTTCTGCATCGCATTGCACGTTTAATTTCTGTTAGGCGCCCACCTTCAAATACGGGAATATTTTCTGCATCGCATTGCACGTTTCAATTCCGTTAGGCGCCCACCTTCAAATACGGGAATATTTTCTGCATTCGCATTGCACGTTTCAATTCCGTTAGGCGCCCACCTTCAAATACGGGAATATTTTCTGCATTCGCATTGCACGTTTAAATTTCTGTTAGGCGCCCACCTTCAAATACGGGAATATTTTCTGCATTGCACGTTTAATTTCTGTTAGGCGCCCACCTTCAAATACGGGAATATTTTCTGCATCGCATTGCACGTTTCAATTCCGTTAGGCGCCCACCTTCAAATACGGGAATATTTTCTGCATCGCATTGCACGTTTCAATTCCGTTAGGCGCCCACCTTCAAATACGGGAATATTTTCTGCATCGCATTGCACGTTTCAATTCCGTTAGGCGCCCACCTTCAAATACGGGAATATTTTCCGCATTTGCATTGCACGTTTCAATTCCGTTAGGCGCCCACCTTCAAATACGGGAATATTTTCTGCATCGCATTGCGCGTTTCAATTCTGTTAGGCGCCCACCTTCAAATACGGGAATATTTTCTGCATCATCATGGTTTATATATTTAAAAGCCCACACTGGGGCAGAAAAAGAAAAAAAGAGGTAGTTTGTTGTTTTGTTTTGAGCAGGTTCAGCTCGGGATCAAGAAAAACAAGAAAATCAACAAAAAGAGAGTCAACAAGAGAAAACAAGAAAATCAACAAGAAGAGAGTCAACAAGAAAAGAAAAATCAACAAAAAGAGAATCAGCATCAAAGAAAATCAACAAAAAAGAGGAAGATTCTGCATCACCGGAAAGGGAAGAAGAGCAAAAGCTAGATTAGGAACAATTGTAATTGTAGGATCTTAGCTTAGAATAGCTTCTTCATTTTACATTTCCTCCCCCCGGTGTAATAAGGAGTAAGTCAGCAGGTCTCAACAGTGTCAATGCAACAGTGAGTCTGGTAGTTTTTAAACTGCCAGACCTTCCCGAACTACACTGACCTGATTCCTGTTTAGCCCAGGATATGTAGGCAACCTCTAAAGGAGGGTGCGGTCAAAAGGTTTTCAAAAATGCTTTCACGGAATATGCCGATGTGCAAAAATCTCTCATTACTTCTCACTTATCTTTGCACTGAAACTCTTCGTGTTCCCGAGCAAAGAGGGGCAGCTGTGAGCACATGATTTTTGCACCAGGCAAATAATTCCAAAATTAAAATAAATATGTTTTTGAGTGCAATTACTTGCTTTGCTTGAAATTAGTTACATTTTTGTGTGTTTGAATAAGTAAAAAAAAATTAGAAAAAATCAAAAAAATAGTAGTAATTAATTTGTTAGTTTAGTTAATTAGAAAATTAGTAAAATAGCTTAAGTAGTAGAAATTAGAAAAAATAGCAGAAAATTACCAAAAAATACTAGGAAATTAGAGTAGGTAGTAAATTAGGATTTATAATTTTTCATAAAAAGAAAAGAAAAAAAAAGAATAAAAGAAAATACATAAAAATCATTAAAAAACCAGAAAATACAAAAAATAGATATATATGTATGCTATGTAATTGAATCTGGGCCAATTGTGGTCCAAATCGTTGGCCCAGTCCTTAAGCCCAAACAGACCCGGTCCAAAGGCTGTAAGCAGAGATGATCTCAACCGTTCGTTCCCTCAAATCAACGGCTGAGAATAATGGTGGAATTATAAGAGAATTAATTAATGCTGAGATTTGATCTCAGCCGTTCATTCAATATGATCCAAGGGTGTGAGACCTTAGTCGCATAAGTGACAAACGACGTCGTATAAGTAACGCTAGTAGCAGCCGTTGATCTTCATCAGATCAACGGCCAGGATCACCTTAGCTTCGTCGCCTATATAAGGCTCTTGTCCGAGAATTGTCACCATTTTTGCCAAAATCATAACCCTAGCCGCCCCTCACCCCTCTCTTCTCTCTCGTCTTCATCACAGCAAACCCTAGTTGGCCATGGCGGCCACCACCCTCCAAGGTGGTCGCCGGCTCCTCTTACCACTCCCTTCATCTTCATCTTCTTCTTCTCCGTCTTCTTTACCCAAAACCCCCAGAAAACACCCTGTTCTTCGAAGTCCCGGTCACCGGAATCTTCGCCGGTGACCACCAAAGTATGAAGAACCACATGAAACCAATGCCGTTCTATTCCTCTCCATTAGATCTACCCAACCATACCACTGGCTACCCTCGAATCTCACCGGAACGTTTCGAATATCCCAAAAAGGGTCGTCGGAACCCTAACTCCGGCGACCCCAAATTCAACCCCCAATCAAGACCTCACCTTTACCATCCCCAAAACACCCCTCTGCAGTCAAAACTCAAAAAGGCCTCGTCTTTAGGCCTGAAAGAAGAATCAGAGAAAAATTGGAAGAAAAGGGTTCTGAAAAAGAATAGAGAAACATGAACGAATAAAGAAAAAGAAAACAAGCAAGAATAAAAAGGAGTCAGAGAGTTCGAGAGAGGGTGAGGAGTGAAAGGAATAGGAAGCTCGGGGGACAGTCCCCGCAAGCTAAGTGCCTATCCCTGTTTTTCTTAACTTTTGCCTTTTATTTGTTTGCTCTGCATGCTTCTTTCTTAGTCATAGATTTTATCTGGGTCCTTTCTTTGTTTTTTCTATTTCATGCTTTCTTTGTTCATGTTCTTTGATTTCGTATGTTTTAGCCTATTTAGTATTAGGGTTCTATAATCATCTTACTCACCTCCTTTGTTATTACTCTGTTCTGACTTTTTTAGGTTTAGTTTAACACTAATGTTGACTTTCATCTTATTCATCTTCATATGCATATGCTCCTGTTTGTTTATTTTTCATGTTCTGTTTCTTCCATGTTTAGTCATGTTTAGTCTAATACATGTTTTAGGGTTATGAAGTGTTTGGTTTGTCTCTCGAGTTCAAAATTAGATCTTGATATTCATGTTCTCTCTTCTATTCTGTTAGGGTTTTTATCTTGTTAGTTTTCAATAGCTCTTCTGTCAACTTACATGTTTGGATCCTGATACTATGTTCAATGGTTTGTCTTTCATTGTCACTCAGATTTGTATTAGATTACTTGTTGTTGGCTTGCAATATCTCAATTGTTTATCTTTCTGTATCTTCACATGTCTAGTCTTAGTAAAGCTTGGCAATCTTATATCAAGTTATCCTGTGTTTAATCTGGGGTTCACTTCTTTGCTCACATTCTGGTGGTCTTACTTGTGTTCATTTTTAGTGCAAGTCTAGTATTCTTGTCATATCATCTCTCATATGTTTTATTTGATGAATGAGTATGCCAATTTGGGGTCTGTTTCTCTTCATGTTACCCTCATATGATAGACTTAGGTTTCTCTTTTCACTGTTTCTCCATGTTCTTCTTGTCATCATCTTCATCTCATTTGTCATGCACTTGTGCTAGATTTAGGAATGTTATTCTTTGTTTCTTCATGGCTTTCCTATTCTTCATCCCCACTCTTAACATGCATATATCAAGCTAGGGTAGCACTTAAAAATGAATTCTAATTACCCTGCTTAGGTTAGTTGAACCATGAATCCTGTTTCTTAGAGTTTAATATTCTGAGCTTGTTTATGCCTTGAACCTTGGTGATTCTGAGTTGTTCAAACTTTCATGTGACTGAAACTGGTAGTTATTAAGTCTTAATTAGCATGAATTCATACTTTGTCTCATAAAATTAGATAATGTGAATTAATCAACTGAAATTCAACCATATCAATTGCCTTCTCTGAGTTTTGGTTGATTATTACATTTTGTTTGATCTTATGTGTCTTAATATGCAATCCATGTTGAAACTGATTTAGTTTACTGGTTCTGGTTGAGTGTAAGTGTTTGATTAACACTGTTTGAACCCTAGGTGAATTGGTTATAGCTGTTAGCATTAGGTTCTATGAAAGTGGTTAGTTTTTAAATAGGTATAAACTGAAAATGAACATAATTAGGCTGTAAGTTTAATAATTGGCCTAAGAATGGTCAACCTTGCAAAGGGTTGACCAATTCTGTGAGCCCTAACACACAGTCCACCTTAAAACAGTGGCCGGTTGTGCAAAGGGTTATGTCTGCAAATGCAGACTGGCCCAGGCTCTATATTGAGCCCTGAACAGCAAAGTGGCCAAACCTGTAAAGGTTTTGGGCCTAGTTGTTCAGTATATGGCTTTAATAGCCCAAGCTAAGTCTCAACTTGAGACTGGCTAACTTTTAAATAGTTTAAACATAATAACAAAGCAGGCTATGCCTGCAATTAGCTTTAATTAAGAATAAATTGGTCTTAATTGACTGAAATTAGTTTAAAAGTGGCTAAAATTTGAAATAGTTCTTAGAAATAAATCTGGCCAGCCCTTAAATACTAATGCCAGGGCTGGCTATTAGTTAAATAGGTTCAAAACTAGCTAAAATCTGCCCTAGGCAAGCTGGTAAATCAGCAGTGCCCTTAGGGGCACAATTGGGTATTGAAAAGGTAAAATAGTAACTAGTAAGAACTTAGGAGGGTAATAGGGACATTCATGCTCCTGATTTCTGCAATTTTGCAGAGATTTAGGGGTATAATGGTCTCCTAAAAATGGGAAATCTGTAAAAATCTCAAACCCCTAAGGTCATACTAGTAATAGGCCATAAAAGAGAATCTTTAGAACCTTCCAGCACATGCTGGAAGGGTTTCTAATAACTGAAATATGGACTAAAGTGTAGAATGGATAATTTTAGGAGGGGGGAAGTGGGATTAATCCCATACTTCCTCCCCAAGTATTCAGCCCTAAAGGTTAGCTATAAATATCTCTTAAAAGGGGCTGAAAAGGGGGGGATTCCACTGGAGAGTAATCTGAATATATTTGGGTTCGAAAATCTGAGTAATAGAGAAATATATCTGGGGTTCCAACATTGAGTAATTGGGAATTCACTCTCTACTAGTTTTATACCATAAAATTTCAGAGATTAAAAAATAGCAATACAGTAGTAAAAAAGCTCTGGGTTTCTCTCTCGGATTGCTGGGTTATTTGCTTGGGTTTTGTTTGATTGATTGTTGCTGGGTTCTTCTTATTGTGGCTGTGTTCTCTTTGCTTATTTGGGAGTCATCTTACTGTTGCATTGCTGATTGAGCTACTGCTGTTTCTTATCCTTCTCCCTTAGACTCATTGGTTCCCTTTGCTATCCAGGTACACACTCTGTTCAATGAAGCTGTGTCGTTGAGATGCTTTAATGGAATGAAGTTTCCTGCCTTAAATCATTTTGTCTTTCCGTATTAGTAGCTTAATTGTAGTAGAATGTAGTAGTATAAAAACAGATACAAAAATGCTGTAATAATTTAGTACTAGTAGCACAAAAGTAGTAGTAGTAAGTAGCATAAATCACTTAGTTAATTAGGCAAAATCTCTAAAACAAAGTCTAATGGCTATCACATGAGTAGATGACAATCATGATCACATAGCTAATTCATTTAATTAATCAGTCAAATTAAAATTAGTTAAGAAGAAGAAACCATCGGACAAGGTAGATAATTGGAGTGCGATTGGCTTGACAGTATTGAATGAGTTCGATTAGTGTTAATATCAGTGTTTAATCATATACATGAAGTAATATATAAGAATAAGTTCAAAAGTAATATCTGGGTTAAGTCATATTAGAGTCAGTAATTGTATATACATATCCATGAGTTTAATTCATACGGTTAGTCCAAATAGTATAGCTATAAGTAACCCATACCCTTTCATCTATATATGGAGTTAAATAGCTCACTGATATTAGTTAATAAGTGATTCACTGGCTAGAATATTTTCTTTGTTAAAAAATCAAAAACAGAAGTAGTCTTGTAATTCCCTGTTAGTAGATAGCATTATTTCCAAATTTGTATTATGACTTTTCTCTTTAATTGATCAATAAAAATGACATCTGATTCTTTCTTTGAGTTCAAATGTGTACATTCTTTTACTTTCTCTGTTATCGTTGGTTTTGATCCTAATTTTTTATATGAAACCGACTGGGCCAGCAATCAAAGTTCAATAAATACCTGGGCCTTTAAGGCCTGGTCTGACGTATTGTTTGTATAAAGCTTCAATTAGAACCAGGCCCATTTAAATAACAGAAATCACACGGGCCTGGGATTATTATAGTAATAGGATACGACTAAGGCAAAAACAATGAATAGCAAATGTAGTTAAACGAAATAGGACCGAACTTAATAAATTTAATTGGGACGAGCCTCGCCCGAATAACACCGGAGCCCCCATTTAGTAATGATATAACACAAATAGACCCGGGAAAGCTAATAGCTAATTCCATAGCTTCTCCCAAAAGATTTAAAAGCCGATAGACGTTACTTTAGGGCACGATTCTAATATACTTTCCTATGAACGAGTGTGCACTTGGTGCGACTCAAATCCAAATCTCGGTAAAGCTGAAATACACCAAAAGTCATAGGCGTACTGGTTGCGGTATGACTCGAGGCGTGTTTTCGCGATACCGCAAATTCCTAAAAATGATATTTAACGTAAAAGCACATTATGTCATTAAAATTTATAATTGAGTCAAACAAAAGTCAAGAACGACAGTGGAGCGACCGTGCTAAAACCACGGAATCCGGGAGTGCCTAACACCTTCTCCCGGGTTAACAGAGTTCCTTACCCGGATCTCGGCTTCGCAGACATTTATAAGAGTCAAAATTCCTCGGATTCGGGATTAACCGGTGACTTGGGACACCATTGTCATTCCCAAGTGGCGACTCTGATTAATCTCTAATAAAATCCCGAACCGATTGTCCTTAAATTGGAAAAACTCCTTCCCTTACGTTATTTTATCCGTTTCGGGTAATTGAGCGTCGGGGTATACCCTACAAGTGTATTTATACACCTTACGCATGTTGGGGTAGTAAAAAGGGAGGTGTGACAGGTTAGTATTGTGGCGAATTCTAGTTGATAGGTGAGATTTTGACTCGAGGGTCGAAATGGAACTTCAAGAGTTGCAGTAGCTTCGTTAGGTGATTTTTGATATGTCTACCAATTTTTAGGTCATTCGGACGTCGTTTGGTTGGGTTCTTGATCGGAAGTGCATTTCGGAAGTTTTTAAAGAACTTAGGCTTGAATCCGATGAGAATTGATAATTTCAGTATTGTTTGATGTGTTTTGATGATTAGAAAAAGTTTGAATGATGTTATGGGATATGTTGGTGCTTTTAGTTGAAGTTCCAGGGGGCTCGGGACGATTTCGGATGGTCAATTGGACCATTTGTAGCTTTTGGTAGTTGCAGAAATTGCAGAATCAGGTGTTACATGATTTAAGCCTATGCGATCACAATATCATGGAAACAATCGCATAGAACTGTCTGGGCAGGCTGTATATTTGGTCTATATGATCGAAATAGTGTAATCCGATCGCATAGTGGAAGTGAGGGGCCACCTGAGTTGCTATGTGCGATCGCATAAGGTTGTGTGCGTTCGCAAAGGTTTGTGTCTAAAAGCAGTGCGATCGCATAGTTCATTTTAAGGCTGGGGAATTTTTGTGCTTTGCGATCGCACGACTTGGTCCGCGATCGCATAGAAAAAAATTAAATAGCTGGGCAGAATGTTTTAAAAGCTTATTTCCGTGATTTTGTGCCATTTTTCCTCCATGGTTGGTCATTTTGAGAGCTTCTTGGTGGAGATTGAAGAGGGTTTCGATGAGAATCAATTGGAGGACATTTGAGATCGGATTTGGGAGTTCTTGGTGTATGAACTCATGGCAAAACTAGGAATTCGGTAATATTCGACGCTCGTGGAGGCCGATTCGAGGGGCAAAGGCATCGCGAGCTAGAGATTTCACCGGTTCGAGGTGAATAATACTTGTAAATGATATCCTGAGGGTTTGAAACCCCGAATTTGTACATCATAGTGCTATATTGAGGTGACTTGCACGCTATACATGAGTGTGGGGTAGAGCACCATTGAGGATTATGACTTGGTCCGTCCCGGTCATTGATTGTTATCGTGTATTTGATTGAAACCACTTGTTATCATCATAATTTGGGCTGATTGCCATGTTTTGGGCTTCGTGCCAATTATTTGAATCCTTCAGGGATTGATATCACTTTTTTTGCATTACTTTGCATATTATTTGATCTTGGTCCAGGGTTTTAATACTATTTTTGCAAACTCATCCATTTTTTGTATGATTTGAAAACTCAAACAAGATTTTATTTATGTTCTAAGCTGAGAACCATTTGTTTGACATTGCCCAAGTGGCTTATGTGTATTTCTGAACTGAGCATGGATCGGGTTACGAGCCGCAGTAGTGACTTTGAAACAGTGGTAACAATGACACTGTATGATATGACTTGAAACAGTGGTAACAATGACACTATATGATGTGACTTGAAACAGTGGTAACAATGACACTGTATGATGTAAATTGTTCAGTTAACAATGGCTGACCGGTCTGGTAACAATGACTGGACAGGAATTTATTGATGCCATGAGATGGCTTGATATTGCGCTTGGATTGTAGGAGCCCTTCCAGAGTCTGTACACACCCCCAGTGAGCACCGTCGATGTTAAATGGATCGGACTACACACCGTAATGTGTACTAGAATGTACCATCATATGCATTGCATTTATGCATTTGTTTATTATTTGTTGTTTGTGATATTTCCTGAGATATCTTTTTGCTATTACGGTATTATCTGATTACTCCTGAAGAGGATAACTATCAGATAGTGGTAACAATGACACTGAGTCATACGTTTTGTCAGGTAACAACGATTGAACAGGAATAACACCATGTGGTCAAGTAACAATAGCCGACCATGAACAAAAATAAGGCCCGAAGGGTGAGTTTCTGTGAATAACGACACTGATTGATTGAGATTAGTTTTGCAACTATTGGAAGGATTATTTTCAAAAAGAGTTTTAAACTGAACCAAAGAAAATTTCAAAGATTTCTCATGTTTCACTTATTTCTAAAGCAGTTTTACACTGTATCTATACAACATGATGATCTGCTATATGTGTTTTCTTGCTGCTCAGTTATTATTTACCCTTATTACTCATTGAGTTGGAGTACTCACTTTACTCCCTGCACCTCGCGTGTAGTTGCATATATTGTCCACCCGGTAGCGGGCCATTAGCTGATTGAAGTTATATTATTGTAGCTGAGCAAGGTGAGTCGCGGTACCAGACTTTGTCCTTTGATTCCAGAATTTTCCTTTGTATATTATTATTGGCCCTGTAGTTGAGTTGAGTCATCTTTAGATGCTCGTGACTTGTGACACCCCGATCGGGCTGAGTTGGGTTGTAAATTTTGTTAACCAAATGCTATTTAAATCATATTTTCTATTCATTATGTTTAAAAATTGGTAATGAGATGATTTGGGTTAGTTGGCTGGCCTTGTCTCCACGAGAGCCGCCATCACGACCGGGTGTGGAAATTTGGCCGTGACAAGTTGGTATCAGAGCCTAGATTAGTAGGTCTCACGAGTCATGAGCTGGTTTAGTAGAGTCTCGCAGATCGGTACGGAGACATCTGTATTTGTCCCCGAGAGGCTGCAAAACCTATAGGAAAAACTTCCCATTCTTGGAATCCTTATCGTGTGTACCTGATTCAGCTAAAGATATAACTCTTGAAATTCCTTCTACACGTCTGTATGAGCACGTGAGCGCTTAGTATTATATGTGCCTTGATGATTTGTGATTCCTTGATCGAGGGGCGAGAGGTAATCTTTGTGGGTATGTTGGGCTAGTCCGGAGGACTTGAGGCCGGATCTTTGCCTATGGCTTGAGCACTGAGGTGCTGATTGTGTGAGCAAGTGTTTTGAACTTATATGTTCGGTATTTTCCCTTTAGCCGGAATGGCGGTTTGGTATCCATGTGATGAGTATGTTAGTACTACGAGATGTATCTATAGGTCTTGGTAGTAACAAAGAAGTCTGTTGGATAGTAGATGAACTGTTAAGTGTTCGATTCCTATTGTGATTGATGTGTAGCCGAAATTATAGGAGTGTGAAGAATATTTTTGTGTCTCCTAGTTGGGAAGTAAAGTACATTACATGTGGCGATATGAGTTCAGACTCAAGAAGACTAAATGAATGTGTTATATGTATGACAGTGGAAGGTGTGCTGAAATGCTAAACTGAGGCAAAGCAAGTGGGCTATCTCCTGCGGAGTGTTCTTGAGTGGTATGATCCTCGTGTGTATGTTAGAAGATATCATGTGTAATTGAAGGGTATGTGTTGAAATCTGAGAATTTAGGTTGCTTAAGAGAGCGGACTCAACTGAGGTAGAGATGAATGCGAGATGTGTAGAGGATTACGGTACTAGATGATCTGTGTTTATACAAAACTTGTACATGATTTGAGTTTAATATCACTATGATATCGTGGCATCATTAGAGTAAAAGTATTATGGGCTATTGAGTGTGTCCTGATATATGGTTTCGAGCCAAGTTGGGGAGGTTGTTGTTGATTAGTTGATTGCACGGTTATGAGCTATGTTGGTTCTATTTTGAGGTATGCTAGCGGATCAGTTTTGGTTGCAGAAAATGAGCCGATGATGGCACGTGTGAAGGAAAATTTTGATAAAGGTTGTTTGATGCTTCATAGATGTGTGAAAATAATAGGATGTCTTAAGCTATTGTTGGTAAAGAATGCTCAGTGTATAGAGAAGGAAGATGCTTGTTTGTATTGAGATGAGGTCGTATCCTGCGGTGTCAGAGTGCCAATGAGGCACAAGTGGTTTTGTTAACTGAGTAGGCTAAATGCAAGTTGAATAGAGTGAATGAGTCTCGAAAATGTTTCTAATGTGTTCAAGGTTCTACATATGATAATCAGGTGTCGTATGGTTATGTATGGGGTCAGAGACTGTGTTTTCATCGGAAAGATCAAGACTTGAGGTATTTGATGTTGATTATGGGACTATATGTATCAGTATCTAGAAAGTGAAAGAAACGAATTTAGAATCGCAGGAAATTCTTCGGGATAAAGTACTCTGGAATGTGGTATTTCTGGGAACGGTTAAGAGAGTATTCAGTGACCATGTGTCTTAGATAGTGTGGTCTTATGTGCGAGTCTCCTGTGGTAAGCCTGGATTAAGGCATTGTGATGCTACAACGAGGGAGAAATATCAAGTGGATGATGAATAAAAAGGAAATTAGATAGATGAAATAACTTGATAGTAGACCGAATCGGTATGGTAAATATATGATTAATTCTTCGCATGTGTACGAGGTAATGAGCTTCTATCGGTATTGTGCAGCAAGGCTCTTGAGTTATTACGACTTGCTTAGCTTTGTTCGAGTTAGAAGGATTCAGTCCTAGCATTTTAGCTTGTGCAATGGAATTAGGAGAGAGAGTTCTTGATGAGTTTACCGTGGTTTATAGACGTATATATTGCATATGGGCATACGAAGCATGGATGTCACGACACGGATTCCCCCACCATCAGGATCGTGATGGCGCCTACTCGTAGTACCTAGGCAAGCTAATTTACTCACCACTTATATATTTATACAACCATCCTGTTCTTATATTTAATAGCAAGAATAATACTAATAACTTTAAATGCGGAAGTCTTTCAAATAAAAACCGAAAATTAGTGTGAAATACTCGAGAATAAATCCTCTACCCAAGATGTGGAGTCACAAACTCACGAACTACTAAGGAATAACTACACATAACGGTCTGAAAGAAATAAATAATAATCGTCTATCTTGAAACAATGAGACCACAACAATAATGAAAGCAAATCGAGGAGACGCCGTGCTTGTGGACGCCTGCAAGCTACCTCAGTCTCGGAAGTACAATAATCATGCTAGCGTACTACTGCTGCTGCTCCTGCTCAAAACCTGGACCTGTGCAAAAACCCACATAAGTGTAGTATTAGCACAATCCGACCCCATGTGCTGGTAAGTGCCTGGCCTATCCCGGCGAAGTAGTGACAAGCCTAGGACCAGACACTCACATAAACCTGTACAGTTATATATATGTATGTACCACAGAATAACAGAGATATTGAGCAACACAAATAACAAATGAGGGAACATGCTGGGGGAGAACAATTGGAAACACATAATTAATCAGTAAGGTAAAAACAGAGTGTAGCAAAAACAGTTATTACAAAACAAAAAATTGAATGGTTGCACAGCATCACCCTTCGTGCTTTTACTTTCATCCTCACCAAATAAGCAAATAAAAGTGCACGGTATCACCCTTCGTGCTTTTACTCTCATCCTCACATTCATGGCACGACATGATTCTTCGTGCATGATTTAAGCAACAACGGCACAGAATGTTCCTTCGTGCATAAATAATAAACATGGCACGGAATGATCCTTCGTGCATAATTCAAGTAACAATGGCACGAAATGTTCCTTCGTGCATAAATAATAAAACAAGTTATGGAATGATCCTTCATGCGAACACAATTCAAAAATGGCACGGCATCACCCTTCGTGCATTATCACTCTTCCTCACCCAAATAACACTCACAGTCAACAGGCAAAAGAATGAAACAAGTAACATATACCGTCCCGGCAAGGGAGTAACAACGGTCATAACGGCAAGGGAACAACATCAACAACATAACCAAGTCCCGGCAAGGGAAATAATAATCAACCTTCACAACCTAGCAAGGGCTCAAGAATATGACTTAGTAAAATTCCAAGTTAGCTCACAACATATATCAAGAAACGACTCACGGTCATGCTAGACTCCGGTGTATAGATGCTCGTCACTACGCCTATACACCGCACTCGATCATATAGCAATTAGCAAATTATTACACTCAATCATATTTCCTCAAGCTAGGATAGATCAAACACTTACCTCAAAGCCTTGAAGTCCAATTAACCTTCAACTATCGCTTTACCTCGTAACTTAACCTTCAACTCGCTCGAATCTAATTACAATTGGTTCAATTACTTTAATAAATACTATATAAAATGGTTTTCTCAAAGTTTTACTCAAAATTGTCAAAAACGCTATCGGGCCCATATAGTCGAAACTCGGGGTTCAGACCAATGTCTGGTTACCCATTCCCTCACGAGTTCAATTATATGATTTGTTTCGAAATTGGATCTCAAATCGAGGTCCAGCTCCCCAATTTATGAAAACCCTAGGTTCTACCCAAAAACAACAATTTCAACCATAAAAACCTTTGATTTCTCATGGAAAACATGTTTAATGATGTTAGGAATTGAAAGAGTTGAGTGAAAATCGACTTACAAGTGATTTGGAGTGATATTGCTCTTGAAAAATTGCCTATGGGGTTTTGGGTTTTGAAAGAATGGTGAAAAGGGGTTTAAAATTGTTGAAGTATAAAATTGCACAGTTGCGGTTAAGAGAATTGTGAACATATGTTCGCAATTGCGAACACAACATCTCCTGGGCTGCGGACTTCGCATTCGCGAAAAAACTATTCGCATTTGCAAACTTAGGCCAAATCTGGGCAGCCTCGCAATTGCGAGCATTTGTTCGCATTTGTGAACTTGGGGCTTTTCTGGGCCTTTTGGCATTTGCGAAGAATTTGTTCGCATCTGCGAACTCAGGCTATTTTGGGAATTCTCACAATTGCGAGTGATTCTTCGCAATTGCGAAGATATCAGCTGGAAAAATACCAGCTGTGTTCATTTTCAAAATTTGCTCTCACTCCCTATCAAATCTTCACCCGAGCCCTCGGGCTCCAAACCAAACATGCACACAACCTCAAAAACATACCACGAACTTTCTCGCGCGATCAAATCGCCAATATAACATCGCTTTCATAGAATTAAGCCTCAAATTCATGATTTCTTCTTTTAAACTTCATAAACTTTCAAATTTTGAGCTCATTGTTCAAAACACGTCAAACGACGTTCAATTTCTGTCAAAATTTGCAGGAAGTACTTAAATAATATATAAGACTTGTACCGAGCGTCGGAACCAAAATACGAGCTCGATACCATGATCTTTTAATCAATTTTCATTTCCATTTTCCTTAATAATTCCAAAAAAACAATTTAACAGAAAAATTCATATCTCGGGCTCTAGGCCTCGGAATTCGACTCCGGACACATGCCCGAGTCCCATATTTTCCTACGGACCTTCTAGGATAGTCCGATCTCAGGTCCAGGTCCGTTTACCAAAAATGTTGACCTAAGTCAACTATATAAATATTAATATCAAAATTCTTCAAATTTTCCATAGGATTCACATATTCTAACACCAAACTTTTCCGGCTAGGTGCCAGACTGCGCACGTAAATCGAAGCAATATAAAATAAGGTTTTCAAGGCCTCAGAAGTGCGAAACAGATAAGGAAAACAGGTGATGACCCTTTGGGTCGTCACATCCTCCACCTCTAAAGCAACCGTTCATCCTCAAATGGACAAAAGAAGGAAGTGCCTGAGTCGGGGAGCAAACATGGGTAACGGCTCTGCATCTCAGAATCGGACTCCCAAATCGATGCCTCGGGAGGCCGACCTCTCCACTGGACACACATAGAAGGGAAACTCTTCGACCTCAACTGTCGAACCTGCCGGTCTAGAATAGCCACCGGCTCCTCCTTGTAAGATAGTTCTTGTCCAATTGGACAGTACTGAAGTCTAACACATGTGTAGGATCGCCATGATACCTCTGAAGCATAGATACATGAAAAACCGGGTGCACGGCTGATAAGCTAGGTGGCAGTGCAAGTCTATAAGCCACCTCTCGCACTTGATCATGAATATCAAATGGACCAATGTACCTAGGGCTGAGCTTGCCCTTATTTCCGAATCTCATCACGCCATTCATAGGCTACACCCGGAGCAATACCTGCTCACCAACCATGAAATCATATCTTGGACATTACGGTCTGCATAACTCTTATGTCTGGACTGAGCTGAATGCAACCTCTCCTGAATAAATCTAAGGCCTCCTGAACTAGGTCCGTACCCAACAACCGAGCCTCTCCCGGCTCAAACCATGCGACTGGAGACCGACATTGCCTACCATACAACGCCTCGTATGGATCCATCTGAATGCTAGACTGGTAGCTGTTGTTGTAGGCGAACTCTGCTTATGGCAGAAACTGGTCCCCCAAGCCCCCAAAATCAATGACACAAGCTTGGAGCATGTCCTATAGGATTTGAATTGTCCTCTCAGACTGACCGTCCGTCTGAGGATGAAATGTTGTACTAAACTAAACCTGGGTGCCTAACTCCTGCTGGACCGCCCTCCAAAAACGCGAGGTAAATTGCGTACCCCGATCTAAGATAATAGACACTGGCACCCCATGAAGGCGAACAATCTCTCGGAAGTAAATCTCTGCTAACTTCTTAGATGAGTAAGAGACCGATACTGGAATGAAGTGTGCTGACTTTGTCAGCCTATCAAAAATGACCCAAATAGTATCAAATTTCCTCCGAGTCAAAGGAAGTCCAGTATCGAAGTCCATTGTAATCCGCTCCTATTTCCACTCGAGAATTTCAATTCTTTGGAACACACCACCAGGCCTTTGGTGCTCATATTTAACATGCTGACAGTTTAGACACCGAGCAACATATGCGACGATGTTCTTCTTCATCCTACGCCACCAATAGTGCTGCCGCAAATCCTAATACATCTTTGCGGCGCCCGGGTGAATAGAAAGCCGCGAATTATAGGCCTCCGGTAAGATCAACTCTCGAATCCCCTCAACGTTGGGCACACAAACTCGCCCCTGAAATCTCAATACTCCGTCATCATCTAAGGTTACCTTCATAGCACCTCCCCGCAGCACAATATCCCTCAGGTCACGCAAATAAGGATCATTGAACTGCCTTTCACGGATACGCTCCAATAGAGAAGAATGAGCGACCTTGCAGGCTAACACCCTGTTAGGCTGAGAAATGTCTAGTCTCACGGACAGATTGGCTAAGGCCTGAACATCTAGAGCAAGTGGTCTCTAGCTGACCGGAATATAAGCGAGGCTACCCTTGCTGGCAGACTTCCTACTCAACACATCATCCACCACATTGGCCTTACTTGGGTGATATAAGATAGTAACATCATAATCTTTCAGCAACTCTAACCATCTCCTCTGTCACACATTTAACTCTATTTGCTTGAATAAATACTGAAGTCTTTTGTGATCCGTGTATACCTCACACGCCACACCATATAGATAATGCCTCCAAATTTTTAAGGCATGAACAATTGCTGCCAACTCAAGGTTATGAACCGGATAATATGGATTTTTAACTGCCTCGAAGCATATGCTATATGTTGACATTCTTCATCAATACCGCTCCAAGACCAGTACGGGATGCATCACAGTAAACTATGTAAGGCCCTGAACCCGTAGGCAAAATCAATAATGGTGCCATAGTCAAAGCTGTCTTAAGCTTCTGAAAGCTCGCCTCACACTCATCTGACCACTTGAATTGGACACCCTTCTGGGTCAACCTGGTCATTGGGGATGCAATAGAAGAGAACCCCTCTACAAATCGACGATAGTACCCTACTAACCCCAAGAAACTCCGAATCTCGAACACTGAAGCTGGTCGAGGCCAATTCTTGACTGCCTCAATCTTCTTTGGGTCCACGTGAATACCTTCTACTGACATGATATGACCCAGAAATGCAACTGAACTCAACCAGAACTCGCATTTTGAAAACTTGGCATACAATTAATTATCCTTCAGAGTCTGAAGAACCACTCTGAGGTGCTGCTCGTGCTTTTCCTGGCTGCGGGAGTATACCATGATATCGTCTATAAAGACTATCAAGAACAGATCTAGATAAGGTCGGAACACTCAGTTCATCAACTCCATAAATGCTACTGGGCATTGGTCAACCCAAAAGACATGACTAAGAATTCATAGTACCCATAACGAGTGCGAAAAGCTATTTTAGGAATGTCAGCCGCCCTGATCTTCAGCTGATGGTAGCCTGACCTCAAGTCTATTTTCGAGAACACCCTCACTCCTTGGAGCTGGTCAAACAAATCATCAATCCTCGGCAGTGGATCCTTATTCTTTATTGTCACCTTGTGTAGTTGTTGGTAATCAATACACATCCGCATCGAACCATCCTTTTTCTTCACAATAACACCGGTACACCCCAGGGAGAAACACTAGGCCTGATAAAGCCCTTTTCTAGTAAGTCTTGAAACTAATCTTTTAACTTCTTTAACACTGGCGGGGCCATGCGATACGGTGGAATAGAGATGGGCTGGGTGCCCGGTACCAGATCAATACAGAAATCAATATCCCTATCGGGTGGCATACCTGGCAGGTCTGATGAGAAATTCTCGAGATAATCCCGCACAATAGGGACTGAATCAATAGAAGGAATCTCCGCGCTGGAGTCACACACATATGTCAAATAAGCTAGAGACCCTTTTTCGACCATGCGTCGAGCCTTAACATATGAAATAACATTGTGGACGGAGTGGCCTGGGGTCCCTCTCCACTCTAGTCGGGGTGATTCTGGCAAGGCCAAGATCACTATCTTGGCATGACAATCTAAGATAGCATGATACGGGGACAACCAATCCATCCCCCAATATAACATCGAAGTCCACCATGTCTAATATTAATAAATTAACATGGGTCTCAAGACCCTCAAATATAACCACGCACGAACGATGCACTCGCTCGACTAGTATAGAGTCACCTACTGGTGTAGACACATAGACTGGAATGTTCAGAGCATAGCTAGGCACGGCTAGGCATGACGCAAAGTAAGAAGACACATATGAATATGTAGACCCAGGGTCAAATAATACTGAAGCACCTGTATCACAAACCAGAATGGTACTCATAATCACAAAATCTGATGCCTCTGCCTCTGGCCTAGCTGGTAAAGCATCAAAATTGGGGATCGGCACCACCCCTATGAACTATGTCTCTGGGATGGTCATCCACCGGCTGACCTCTACCTCTGGTGGGACGGTCTTCACCTCTACGGTCTCGGCCTCCACCTCTACGATCCCTACCCCTACCCCTGACTGGCTAGGTAGGCTGTGGGCCAGCTGGGGCATGAATCATGAGGCGAGGACTCCGCTCCTGAGTGTTGCCCAATGCTCGAGGGCAAAACCTAACAAGGTGACCTGGGTCACCACAACCATAACAAGACTTTGGTTGTTAGGACTGCTGACCCTGATGACCTGAGTGGCCCCCACAAACACTCTGAAGAGGATGAGCACTGATGGGATGTTGATCTGAATACTGCTCACGAAACCCATGATTACTTTAACCACCCTGCGAAACCTGGAGAGCTGACTGAAAAGGCCTAGAAGACTGGCCCTTATCATAAGAATCCCTGACTCCAGATGAGGCACCACTAAATCTGCCAGAATGATGAGGCCTCTTGTCTGAAGCATGACCACCTCCCCGAGCAAGAGCCATCTCATCCCTACGAGCTGCATTAGCCGCTGTCACACCTCCTTTTTACACAAACACGTAAAAACGTAAATGTGCCACTGTTTAATACTACACCCCGAGAAGAGATGTAATAATAATCAGGGAAGGAGTTTTTCCACTTAAAGGACAGTCGAAACGGGATTTATTTAATTAATTCAGAGTCGCCACTTGGGAAAATAATGGTGTCCCAAGTCACCGGTTTAATCCCGAACCGAGGAAATTTATGACTCGGTAATACAGTCTGCGAAACTAGAAATCTGGATAAGGAATTCTGTTAACCCGAGAGAAGGTGTTAGGCACTCCCGGATTCCGTGGTTTTAGCACGGTCGCTCAATTGCAATTTTTGTTTCTATCTGATTCTTTTATATATTTTAACTATGTGCTTTTAAATTTTAGAAGAATTGCGACGTCACGAAAACAACATTTCGAGTCACACTACAACCAGTACGCCTGTGACTTTAATGCGTTTCGGTTTCGCCGAGAGTAAGATTTGGGTCACATAAATGCGCACCCGTATTTAAGAATGTATATTATTTACAAATCGTGCCTAAAGAATCTACGTCTTTGTTAACTTTGGAAAAAACCGTAAAATTTTCTAAGCAGTCCTTCCAAATCTACATGTTTTATACCAATTATTTGAGGGTCATACAATTGTCATCTTGTTTGGCATGGCACGCCTCAATCGCTATTGAAAATATATTAGGCATAAAAATGTGTTATCCTTTTTGGATTTTTTTTTCTGTAGATACATATGACACCCGGGAATATTATTGGTATGACACTTCTAATAGCAATTATCTTTTAGGAGGTAAACCACCAAAATCAATTAAATATAAAGCTAGAAAACAATGAAATCGAAAATCAAGAAAAGTCACAAAAATTCACTATCTAAAATCCCCCAACTAAAAATCGGGATCTATATGATTCATCACAATAATACCCCAACAAATGTAATATTACAACAACATTTTAAGTGCATATCCTAGGCGAGCCAAGTAAACAAGTAGACTACAACTGCAATTGGAACTTGAAGGCCTTCGCTTACGCCAAAAGTATCCATTAAACAATATATATAAGTTGAACAACTCTAAAGTAACTTAACATTTTTTACAACTTTCAAGTGGAAAAATCTCGAAATCATTTGCAAATTTTGTATCAAAAGGTAACCACGGTAAAACTTAGCAATTATCGAAGCAATATAATCTCCAAGGCAATCAACCATCATAATTTCCATATTCATTTTAAGTCCGGTATCAATCGATCACAGTAAAAAAAATGCTAAACTTGATGCCGCAAAGAAAATATATTAAGAAGAAAATCTGCTTGCAACATTATTTAAATTAACAGTATTGACAATAGCACAGTACAAGCATGCTCAAAATCAGAGTGACAATCGAAGATTTAACAAATGAACTTCACATAAATCTGTACAAGATGAAGCGCAAACGAAGATCCAAATTTAACGAAAAAAGAAACGGACCTTATGGAGATTTTTACAGCATGTGCATCCAAAATCAAACCAGAAACCAGGTCCGGGGCCTCGATGAAATGAAACCTTATCGGACAAAAGCTCGGACCTCGACCGGAAAACTTCTGCCTCGAACGGTCACCATCGAAACCACGCAGCAACAATAAAACTCAAGCAAAACTTTAAAATTTATTGAACCCATGATAGAACTGAAAAGCAAAATCATATGGTCATGTTTCAAAGTTTCGTCGACTTACTGCCGAAGATTTCTTTAGCCAGGACATACGTATGTGCAGTGGTGCTGGTATGTTGACGGAACGGAAGGCTGATCGACGTTGGTGTTGCTGGAGGGTAGCGGCTGTAATGGTGGTCGTTTGGACAGTGACGACGGGAGGTGTTTGAGCTGCTGGTCGACTGGGTAGTTAACGGGGGTAGTGGACTGGTTAAGGCTGCTGGAGGATGGAGAGTGATGACTGATGACGAAGTGGACGTTTGGTGAAGGAAACCACAGTCGCGTTTTTTCTTTTCCAAAAACAAAAAATGGAGACCTTCTGTGTATTGTATCCTCTCTTTTAAAATGAAGCCCCTGTTTTTTGTTTATGTCTCAAGCGTTTTTTGTCTTTTTCTTCAAATAATCAATCCCTCTCCTTTTTTATTTTTTTTTCTTTGTAAAAGGAATCCCCTTTTCCCCACTTTGCTCACGTGAGCCCCCTTCCAATTGTTCCCCTTCTTTCTATTTTTTATTCCCTCTCCTTACAGGATCCTTCACGTGAGCCCCTCCTTTCAACCTTTCTCTTTTTTTTTGTTTTTTTTTAATTCTTTTCATTGTCTTGTAGTGTTTGTAATGTATTGTATTATTTTATTTTATTTTCATTTCATTTTTTTTAATTGTTCTCCCATCCCCCCATTATGTATTGTCCCCATAGTGTGTGCATGTGTGTGTATGGGTGGTTTTGTCTGTGTTCCCCGTGTGGTGGACTCGGATTATTATGGGCTAGGTCCGAAAATTATAATAACGGGTAGTCTAAACCCGAATATTATTCTTTGCCTGGAACCGAGAATGGTGTTATTTAATTAATCCTAGGTAATCAAAATAATTATAAAAGTAAGACCGACAACTAAACAAAACTATTTTTATTTTTTCAAGATTAAAGTAACTACAAAATGTTAATGCAACTATTTTTATTATTTTCGTTTTTATAAAAAGATAAAAATATAAAGTACTATTTTTGTATATTTCATGTTTAAAAATGACTACGAAACATTAATAAAACTATATTTTTGTTATTTTTCATTTTAAGGTAAAAGTAAAGTAAAAGAGTCAAAATTAGCTAAGATCGCTATATTAGGCCTAAACTAAATATTTTAGCTAAAAATATAAAACAATCTCGGGTAGGGGCAAAATCACGCATCTACAGCTGCCCCTCTTTGACTGAAAACACAAAGAGTTTTCAGACAAAGAACGACTAGATAAGTGTTTTGACCCGATCCTTATTTAGAGAGACTAAACCAAGAGGAAAGGAATGTGACCGAGCCCTTGTATCTGAGCTGCCTACATATCCTTGGCTATAAAGGAATCAGGTCACGTGTAGTTCAGAAGTGAGTAAGAATATGGAGTAACCGAGGTGGAGAGCCAGTCGAGGTGCCGTTCCGTCGAGGTTCCGTTCCATCGAGGTTCCGGTCCGTGGTCCTGCTATTACATCAAAAATCAAAACATGAGAAAGACTAACTAAGCCTATCAGCTACTAGTTACAAGATTCATATCTATAAGTCTTCTGAAGCTTGATCTTGAGTATTGGTTGGTGCTTCATGCGGACTCTAAATTTGAACCTTGATACTTGCTAGTTGTAGGTGCTGCTTTTCGGATCAAGACCAGGTATGCAGTGCTTGTGACCTCGGCCATGTCTTGAGCATACCACATCTTTCATCAACTTCTGCACTTGGATTAACTCCTTGCCTTTTTTTCATTGTGACTAACTTCTGTTGATCATCTCGAGCTGTTGACTCGCATTCTGGTCGCAAGCTTCTTTTGTTGCTAACTTGCATTGCACTCCGAAGTGAATTCCCTTACTTGTGATCTTCGAGCTATTCTCCTTCGACGTCTGAATCTATCTTTTCTGATCCTTGTTGCCTTCCTTCTGATTCATGCTGGGGATTTCCGTTACACTCTACCGCTTTCCTCAACCAAATTCAAAAATAAATCGCCACTCCATTCTTCAGGCGGGCTCCCTGACTTCGACATTATCTTTTGAAAATAAAACGCCATTCCTCTCTTCAGGCGGGCTCCTGAATTCAACAACACTTTTTGAAAATAACTCGCCATTCCTCTCTTCAGGCGGGCTCTTGACTTCAACAACATCTTTTTGAAAATAAATCGCCATTTCTCTCTTCAGGCGGGCTCCTGACCTCAACAATATCTTTTGAAAAAAATAAATCGCCATTCCTCTCTTCGGGCGGGCTCCTGACTTCAACATCAACTTAGAAAATAGATCGCCACTCCTCTCTTCGGGCGGGCTCCTGACTTTAACAACAATAAATCGTCATTCCTCTCTTCAGGCGGGCTCCTGACTTCAACAACATATTTTTGAAAATAAATCGCCATTCCTCTATTCAGGCGGGCTCCTGACCTCAACAATATCTTTTGAAAATAAATCGACATTCCTCTCTTCAGGCGGGCTCCTGACTTCAACATCAACTTAGAAAATAGATCACCACTCCTCTCTTCAGGCGGGCTCCTGACTTTAATATCAACTTAGAAAATAATATGCCATTCCTCTCTTCAGGGCGGGCTCCCGACTTCAATCATCAACTTTGAAAATAAATCGCCATTCCTCTCTTCGGGCGGGCTCCCGACTTCAACATCAACTTAGAAAATAAAATGCCATTCCTCTCTTCAGACAGGCTCCCTGACTTCAATCATCAACTTTGAAAATAAATTGTCATTCCTCTCTTCGGGCGGGCTCCCGACTTCAACAACATCCTTTGAAAATAAATCGCCACTCCATTTTTCGGGCGGGCTCCCGACCTCAACAACATCTTTTAAAAATAAATCGCCACTCCATTCTTCGGGCGGGCTCCCGACTTCAACAACATCTTTTGAAAATAAATCGCAACTCCATTCTTCAGAGGCGGGCTCCCGACTTCAACAACATCTTTTGAAAATAAATCGCCACTCCATTCTTCGGGCGGGCTCCTGACTTCAACAACATCCTTTTTGAAAATAAATCGCCACTCCATTCTTCAGGCGGGCTCCCGACTTCAACAACATCTTTTGAAAATAAATCGCCACTCCATTCTTCGGGCGGGCTCCTGACTTCAACAACATCCTTTGAAAATAAATCGCCACTCCATTCTTCAGGCGGGCTCCCGACTTCAACAACATCTTTTGAAAATAAATCGCCACTCCATTCTTCAGGCGGGCTCCTGACTTCAACAACATCCTTTGAAAATAAATCGCCACTCCATTCTTCAGGCGGGCTCCTGACTTCAACAACATCTTTTGAAAATAAATCGCCACTCCATTCTTCAGGCGGGCTCCTGACTTCAACAACATCCTTTGAAAATAAATCGCCACTCCATTCTTCAAGCGGGCTCCTGACTTCAACAACATCCTTTGAAAATAAATCGCCACTCTATTCTTCAGGCAGGCTCCCGACTTCAACATCAACTCACTAACTCCATCCCATCCATGTCGCCTTCCTTTGCTTCCTGCACCACTTTCTTCTTCCTGCATCGCTTCTGGGGCCATCCTTTCTTCTGAATTACCTTGTTTTGGAATTGCTTTCCTCCTGGGTCGTGTTATTTTTCTCTTGATTGCTGGGGATATCTTTGGAACTAATTACTTACCTGCTAGGGTAATGCTGCTGGGGAAATCTTCTTTATTTCCTCGTTTTCTACCTCCTTCAAAACCATTATTCTCTCTCGGGATCGATGAGGATTGAAATGTCATTAGCTGGGGATTACACTGTCGGGGGTTCCCTTTTCCTTTTTCCTCTTTCCAAACCTCATTCGGGAGTCGCGCTTGGCTCCCTTGAAAAACTTGTAGGATATAATGTTGCCGGAGAAATCTCGAATTCAGTGTTTCATTTTTTCGAGAACTGTTGGGGATGATACCGACTTCTTGCTTTTTGAACGCAAGCTTCCTCGTTTTGTCTTGTCTGCTGGGGGTATAATTTCCTCTATCACAACTTGTTGTTTTCTTTCTTTTTTTTTTTTTGACTGCTGGGGATAATCGGGTTCAAAGATCATTTCCTCGCGTTATCCGGCTTCTTTCCCCAACCGGGTATTTGGTTTCGAGAAAATTTTCGCAACGGGAGAAAATTTTCTGCCCCAGTTTGAGAATCTTCTTCGTGGCATGCTTTTCTGCCAACAACCCCTCTTCTTCCTGTTTCAAATCAAAGAAAAATTGGTTAGTTTTAAAATGTGGTGGCTGGTTGTGGTGCTCCTGCTGGGGATGGTTCTCCTCCTCTTTCGATGCTCTGCGTTTCATTGTCAGAACTTGTTGGGGATGTTATTATTTGATGATATTCATGCTGGGGATAGTTTTGTCCTTTCTTGCTTCCCCTTCCTCCCTTGACGACTCCTTATTCACAGGCCTTTCCACGTTGTTTTCCACTGGTATCCTGACCACCCGAATTCCTGTGATAGTGATCCTGTGTAAAGACCTTGCATGTTTTGCTGGTGAACCATTTTCTCTGTTCACCCTTGTTACTGGAAATACCTCTTATGTTGGGGATATCCTCCCTTCTTCTATGGCGTTCTCCGACCTTTGAGTCTCACTGGCCTTGGCCTTGAGGTCATTAACCTTTACTTTTTATGGAGGTATCTTTTATGATGCTGGTCTACCCCTTTGTCAAATTCCTCTTGTTGGGGAACATCCTTCCGGACATTGGCATTGCGCTTGTTCCCTCCTGACTTATACCACTTGGGTGTGCCAATTAGAATCCCGTCTTGCGTAATTGGAAAGCTGATGGTAAATTTTGCAGTCATTTCTTGCAACCAGACTCTATTAGGGATTTTTCGATAAAAAGGAGAAAGATAAAAGGAAACAGAATAAAAGACAAAAAAGAAGATGACTCTCTAAAAGAAAAATTATAAAATAAACCTACCAAACGTGGATACCAACTCTAATGGACATGACATACATATAGCCTATCTTTCGTCGTTAAATCGCCTTTTGTAATCTTCGCCTGGGGCCTTCCCATCTGATTTCCAATCTCCGTTCGACTTGTAGTGCCCGAGGGGTTTTCACTACCAAGCCTCTCTCATTTCGGTTTTTCTCTCAGCTTTCATCGCCTTATGGTGCCTGTGAAGGTTTTCACCGCTAAGACTCTCTCATTTGTGTTACATTTTCGCTGGGGATTGGTGGTGTTACTGCTAAGACTCTCCTATTTTCTGCTGGAGATCGGAGTCTTTCTGCCGGGAATCAGAGTGTCATGTCCCGATGAAACTTCTCTCATTTGCCTAACTCAGCCTCTTTTGAAAATTGGTCAAAAGGTCTTTCTTTAGACCGTAATGTGGGTTTGGACAGGGCTAGAAAGAAAGGGTATTAAAGGCTCAAAAATAAAACAAATTGGGTTCAAAATTACAACCTTCGGAATCCTATATTTTCCTTACATAAACACACTTTTTTTTTACTCTGTTTCTTGCTTGGGGATTTTTTGGTTTTTATTTACACTATGACCGAGCTGTGAAGCGCCTACGTATCCTCTTTGAGGAATCAGGTCAAACGTAGTTCCCAATTCCTCTTTTTCAAGTTTTTTTTTCCATACATTTTTCTTTTTCTTTTCTTTATCTCTTTTTGTTGTTTTCTTTTTCTTTACTTTTTCTTTATCCCTTTCTTCTTTTGCCTTTCAAACTTGTGTTTCTAGTCTTTACAACTAATTCCGAAGGAGGGGTATGAAAGAATTTAAAATAAAACTCGAAGGATTACGATGGATAAAGTGTTTGGATAGCAGAACAAAATGCCTTCGTCATTCCAATCTTCAAAACATGCCAAGTGTAAACAACACAATTAATATTCGTCATATCTTTAAAGCACTCTTGGGCAACACTCTCATTTTCATTATTATGAACGACCCCATGTCAATTTTGGCCAGCTTGCCTTTGACTGTTTCCTTTTTACTTGCCCCGGTTTCACATGACTCGGGATCCAAATAGTCTCAAATTGTTTTTATTTCCTTTAGATGACCCGATCATCTTCCAATTGCTTCATGATTAACTTTTAGAATTAAGCCACAATTATGTGTGCGCATGTCGTGTCACTAGATTCGGCGTTTGAGCACAAGACAAATCTAAAGGGTAAAAAAAACTAAACAAATAAAATGACCGGAAGTAACAAAAGACCGGAAGCTTCATTAAACTAATGACGAAATGGTTCAATGACAAAACAAGCAAAACAAACTAGAGTACAGCCCTGAAACAAAACTGGGCAAGACCAAAGCAAACTGCTAGGACAAAAGGGTTTGACCACAAGACAACCCTGAAAATAACTCGGACAACAGAAATGACAACAAAAACGAACCACCAAAGCTCCATCTAGCTGACCAAAAGATGGAGTGTCTTCCCAATTACCAAGCACGACGCTTTAGCCACTAAGTTCTGCATCAATATTGCCGAGGCTGCCATCTGCTTCAACATTTTTAGCTTCAGTCAATATACCCCCAGAGGATTCGTGTGCTCCCTGTCATCGTCATTGATCACAATCAACCACCCTTTTTGAATCATTCTTTCTATTTCCTTTTTCAAGGTACGACAACTCTCAATATCGTGCCCTCTGACATTGGAATGGTATGCACATCGTGCAGTAGGATCGAAGCTTCTTGCACGTGGGTCGGGAGTATATCCAGGGAGCGGTGTAATCAGGCCGACATGCTTTAACCTTTCAAACAGACTTGCATAGGATTCTCCGATAGGGGTAAGAGCCTTTTCTCGCTTCAGCAACCTCTCCTCCCTAAACGCCTTATTTGGCCTGAAACCTGACCCAGAGGGTTTCCGGTATGTTCGTGGGGGTTGGTAGGCTTTTTGTGGAGCTGGGTACCTGGAAGGTGAAGTACGATTTTGGGTGTCCCGGGGAGAGTAGTGGTGTTGGGGATGGGAGTAGCATTGTGAAAACATAGCTGGGGGACGAGTAATTGAGCTACTTGAGTGGCTGGAAAAGCCGTGATAGGTGGGTATATATGGAGAGTGTGAGGGATCATCTGGCATCGGGTTCAGTGTACGGGTAAGGACAGAGTCCAGGAAGCTAGGTGGGGGCGGGGGTGGTGCTTTTCTATCCATCCACGCCCGATACATGTCAGCCACTTGTTGTCTCAATATTTTGACTTCTTCTACTAACCCGTGGTTTCGTTCAACCAGTTGTTGTCGGGTATCGGTGTCAACCCACTCAGTCTTGAGATTCTCTGCCATTGTCCTCTGACTTTGTGTTACAGGGAAGAGTTATTTTAGAACCACAACCAACCACCTTTCTGGAAATGGACACAACAAAGCGAAGTCATCACGTTAGCGTTAGGCCATTTGGCAGGTAGGTAAACGCACATTAGGGATGCAATGAACCTAGGCGGTTAAACCTTTCTATCATGCATTTGCTTCGGTTTCATGCGTCATTCCAGCTTCTCATATATGTGCTTTCCCAACTTTCCTTTATTTTCTAATTTTTTTTTGTTATTTTTCTATTTTTCTCTTTTTCTCTTCTCTTTTTTTTTTCTTTTTGGTTATGGATATGGTCGAATCCTATGTGGATTGCCTACGTATCATGACCCCGCATGAATCGGACCGAGCGTAGTTCTTGCAAATTAATGCAAGAAATAAAGAGATGTTTATTTGATTTTTTGATTTTTTTTTTGATTCTTTGAAGGAAAATTGTAAAAGCCGACTCCAACTACAAACTCTGATGAAAAATTTTCACACCTTGTGCCGGAGATTTCTACAAGAATAAAAATATTTTTAGCGTCAATTATGACTATTTCTACAAAATTAGCCAAGTAATAAAATTATGGCTATTTTTGCAAAATTTATTTAAGAAAGATAAACTTGAAAATTCTTTCATCCTGTGGCTCATGGGGCATCGTTCGGCATCGCCATAAGCCAACACAAGATTGAAACGTATTTAATGTCGATTGACTATTCTTTACAAAATGCAAAATTTTATTTAAGAAGATACAAATTCAAAATTTTTATCCTGTGGCATATGGGGCATCGTTCAGCACCGACACAGGCCAACACAAGACTGAGGAAGTTAAAATGCAAAGATGTGGCTATCTCAGCAAAATTTCGGCCATGTAATGGCTTATTTGATAAAGTGGTTATTTTTGTAAAGTTGAGTGATGACTCAAACTTAATTTTGTGGATACGACTTTTCAACATTTCCACGAAGGAATATTTCAAGGTTGTGCCCAAAAATTATTTACAAAGACTCAAAGTGGCTATTCTTGCAAAAATAGCCTTCCAGCGTCCTTTTGGGGAACATTCGGCTTATTTTAAACAAGAATAGTGTGAACCCGAACTTGATTTTGCGGCTATGGCCTTGCAACATTTCCACAAGGAATATTTCAAGGCTATGCTCGTAAATTATCTAAAATGACTCAAAGCGGCTATTTTTGCAAAAACAGCCTTCCGGCGTCCTTTCGGAACATTCGGTTATTTTCAAAAATGGCATCACTTCGATTTTATTGACAAAATTAAACATACATTTTTTAATTTTTTTGTTAAGGGGTGGTAACCCAAACTTTATTTTGAGGCTACGGCCTTTCAACATTTTCACATGGAATATTTCAAGGCTATTATTCAAAAAGAAGAAGAAAAGACTTCAAAGTGGCCATTTTTGCAAAAACATCCTTCCGGTGTCCTTTCGGAATATTCGGCTATTTTCAAAAACAACGTTACTTTGATTTTATTGAAAACAAAAACTTCGACATTTTTTTTTAAAATTTTTTGAAGGGGTGGTAACCCAAACTTTATTTTGAAGCTACGACCTTTCAACATTTCCACATGGAATATTTCAAGGCTATTATTCAAAAAGAAAAAGAAAAGACTTCAAAGTGGCCATTTTTGCAAAACAGCCTTCCGGTGTCCTTTCGGAACATTCGGCTATTTTCAAAAACAACGTTACTTTGATTTTATTGAAAACTAAAACTTTGACATATTTTTTTTAATTTTTCGAAGGGGTGGTTGGACCCGATGAGGGTTGCCTACGTATCCCGCCTAATGGCGAGAATCAAACCTGCGTAGCGGTCAGATGGAGCAAACTACTTTTGAATAAAAACTATTATATTTTTTTTTCAATTCATTGGCATATAAAACGAACTATTATAATTTTTATTTTATTGACAAACAAATGACTATATTTTTTATGAATAAAATCACTTTTTTTTATTGAAAAATAAAGCTATTTTTTTTAATTATTAAAATAAAACGTTTTTTTTCTCTTTTTTTTTTCTTTTAAGTAATAACAAACTATTTTAAAAATAACAATTCTCTTTTTTCCTTTATATTCTCAAAATCCGGTAGAGTTTCGACACTACTTGGGCATTGGTTTGTTTTCTAAAAATGAGTAGTTATATCTCAACACTGTTATTTTTCTTTTCTCCTTTTTTCTTTATTTTTCCTCAATATTTACAAGTCGATCGGCATGCAAGTCTGAAACAAATAATTGCGTGAAACAAACAGGATGCGGCAGGATGATCTTTTTTTATTTCAGGTTGCCTGTCCTAGACGGACCCAACCCCTGTGTTGAGTCCCCTAAGTCAAATGCAACATGATGCAAATAAGCGTTCCTACTAGGGATCCGGCATGAAGTCACGTTATTCTAAGTTTAAAACCCGGGTATGTGTTCTAGACTGTGTACCCGAGCGGACAACTCGAGTTGAGGAAGGAGCTCCTTTCCGGGAACCAAAAGGCCAGCCGGCTTAGAAACTTTCCGAGCCTCTTTATTATTTCGGGGTATGACACTAACAGAATAGGGAGTCTCAACTAGTGAGCACATCCCCGGGGGTGAGAAGAGAAGGGTTTTCGGCACAGTTTATATACACAGTTCACGTGATATCAAAGCGGTAAACATGTAGCACATTAATCAAAACATATAATGAAATCAGATATAAGCAAAAACAGCAATTTTAATTGAGCTCGAATTCTTAAACCCTGAACCGAAGTTATGGGTGTATCTTCCCCAGCAGAGTCGCCAGAGCTGTCACACCTCCTTTTTACACAAACACGTAAAAACGTAAATGTGCCACACTGTTTAATACTACACCCCGAGAAGGGATATAATAATAATCAGGGAAGGAGTTTTTCCACTTGAAGGACAGTCGGAACGGGATCAATTTATTTAATTTTTCATAGTCGCCACTTGGGAAAATAATGGTGTCCCAAGTCACTGGTTTAATCCCGAACCGAGGAAATTTATGACTCGTAATACAGTCTGCGAAACTAGAAATCTGGATAAGGAATTCTGTTAAACCGGGAGAAGGTGTTAGGCACTCCCGGATTCCGTGGTTTTAGCACGGTCGCTCAACTGCAATTTTTATTTCTATCCGATTTCTTTAATTATGTGCTTTTATATTCCGCTTTTCGATTTTAGAAGAATTGCGACGTCACGAAAACAACATTTCGAGTCACACTGCAACCAGTACGCCTGTGACTTTAATGCGTTTCAGTTTCGCCGAGAGTAAGATTTGGGTCACATAAATGCGCACCCGTATTTAAGAATGTATATTATTTACAAATCGTGCCTAAAGAATCTACATCTTTGTTAACTTTGGGAAAGACCGTGAAATTTGCTAAGCAGTCCTTCCAAATCTACATGTTTTATACCAATTATTTGAGGGTCATACAATTGTCATCTTGTTTGGCATGGCACGCCTCAATCGCTATTGAAAATATATTAGGCATAAAAATGTGTTATCCTTTTTGGATTTTTTTTTCTGTAGATACATATGACACCCGGGAATATTATTGGTATGACACTTCTAATAGCAATTATCTTTTAGGAGGTAAACCACCAAAATCAATTAAATATAAAGCTAGAAAACAATGAAATCGAAAATCAAGAAAAGTCACAAAAATTCACTATCTAAAATCCCCCAACTAAATATCGGGATCTATATGATTCATCACAATAATACCCCAACAAATGTAATATTACAACAACATTTTAAGTGCATATCCTAGGCGAGCCAAGTAAACAAGTAGACTACAACTGCAATTGGAACTTGAAGGCCTTCGCTTACGCCAAAAGTATCCATTAAACAATATATATAAGTTGAACAACTCTAAAGTAACTTAACATTTTTTACAACTTTCAAGTGGAAAAATCTCGAAATCATTTGCAAATTTTGTATCAAAAGGTAACCACGGTAAAACTTAGCAATTATCGAAGCAATATAATCTCCAAGGCAATCAACCATCATAATTTCCATATTCATTTTAAGTCCAGTATCAATCGATCACAGTAAAAAAAATGCTAAACTTGATGCCGCAAAGAAAATATATTAAGAAGAAAATCTGCTTGCAACATTATTTAAATTAACAGTAGAGACAATAGCACAATACAAGCATGCTCAAAATCAGAGTGACAATCGAAGATTTAACAAATGAACTTCACATAAATCTGTACAAGATGAAGCGCAAACGAAGATCCAAATTTAACGAAAAAAGTAACGGACCTTATGGAGATTTTTACAGCATGTGCATCCAAAAGCAAACCAGAAACCAGGTCCGGGGCCTCGATGAAATGAAACCTTATCGGACAAAAGCTCGGACCTCGACCGGAAAACTTCTGCCTCGAACGGTCACCATCGAAACCACGCAGCAACAATAAAACTCAAGCAAAACTTTAAAATTTATTGAACCCATGACAGAACTGAAAAGCAAAATCATATGGTCATGTTTCAAAGTTTCGTCGACTTACTGCCAAAGATTTCTTTAGCCAGGACATACGTATGTGCAGTGGTGCTGGTATGTTGACGGAACGGAAGGCTGATCGACGTTGGTGTTGCTGGAGGGTAGCGGCTGTAATGGTGGTCGTTTGGACAGTGACGACGGGAGGTGTTTGAGCTACTGGTCGACTGGGTAGTTAACGGGGGTAGTGGACTGGTTAAGGCTGCTGGAGGATGGAGAGTGATGACTGATGACGAAGTGGACGTTTGGTGAAGGAAACCACAGTCGCGTTTTTTCTTTTCCAAAAACAAAAATTGGAGACCTTCTGTGTATTGTATCCTCTCTTTTAAAATGAAGCCCCTGTTTTTTGTTTATGTCTCAAGCATTTTTTGTCTTTTTCTTCAAATAATCAATCCCTCTCCTTTTTTTTTCTTTGTAAAAGGAATCCCCTTTTCCCCACTTTGCTCACGTGAGCCCCCATTTCAATTGTTCCCCTTCTTTCTATTTTTTATTCCCTCTCCTTACAGATCCTTCACGTGAGCCCCTCCTTTCAACCTTTCTTTTTTTTTTGTTTTTTTTTTAATTCTTTTCATTGCCTTGTACTGTTTGTAATGTATTGTATTATTTTATTTTATTTTCATTTCATTTTTTTTAATTGTTCTCCCATCCCCCCATTATGTATTGTCCCCATAGTGTGTGCATGTGTGTGTATGGGTGGTTTTGTCCGTGTTCCCCGTGTGGTGGACTCGGATTATTATGGGCTAGGTCCGAAAATTATAAAATCGGGTAGTTTGAACCCGAATATTATTCTTTGCCTAGAACCGAGAATGGTGTTATTTAATTAATCCTAGGTAATCAAAATAATTATAAAAGTAAGACCGACAACTAAACAAAACTATTTTTATTTTTTCAAGATTAAAGTAACTACAAAATGTTAATGCAACTATTTTTATTATTTTCGTTTTTATAAAAAGATAAAAATATAAAGTACTATTTTTGTATTTTTCAAGTTTAAAAATGACTACGAAACATTAATAAAACTATATTTTTGTTATTTTTCATTTTAAGGTAAAAGTAAAGTAAAAGAGTCAAAATTAGCTAAGATCGCTATATTAGGCCTAAACTAAATATTTTAGCTAAAAATATAAAAAAATCTTGGGTAGGGGCAAAATCACGCATCTACAGCCGCCTTCTGAAAAGATATGTCATTCCCAACTCCCATAGCCATTTGAAGTTGGATCGACTGATTTAGCCCATTTATAAACCTGCGGACCCCCTCCCGATATGAGGGGAGTATCACAACCGGATGACGTGCCAGATCTATAAACCTCGTCTCATACTAGGTAATAGTCATAGAACCCTGCTGGAGGCACTCAAACAGCCTCTGAAGTGCCTCCCGCTGGATAACAGGGAGAAACTTCTCCAAAAATAACTCCACAAATTGGTCCCATATTAAAGCTGAGGACCCTGCTGGTCAAGTCAAATAGAAATCTCTCCACCAAGTCTTGGCGGATCCTACAAGCCTGAATGTGCAGAAATCAACGCCGTTGGATTCCACTATTTCCATAGTCCAGAGAATCTCATGGCAACTGAATAAGAAGTCCTGAGGATCCTCTGATGGGGCACCGCTGAAAGTGGTGGTAAGAAGCTTGGAGAACCGATCAAGTCTCCATAGAGCATCAAAAGTCATGGCCGCTCCATCTTCGGCCTGAGCTGTAGTGCCTGTCTGAGTGGCCACTGCTGGCTGAACTACTAGTGCCTGAGCCTGGGGAGCTACTGGCTCCAGAGTACGTGCAACAAGAGTCTGAACCCCTCCTCCAACCTAAAAAGTGGCTGGTGCAACTGGTAGAAGGCCTGCTCTGGCGACACTGTCCATAAAACCCGCTATTCGAACCAGAGCCTCCTAAAGATCCGGGGTAAATAAGACCTCTCCTGGGACCTGAGCTGGGCCCACTGGAGCTGCTGGGGCTGGAACCTCCTCACCAATTTCAACATGAGGCTCCACCTCTGGAACCGCGGCCTGGGGTTGAGCTCTGCCCTACCACGGCCTTGGCCCCTGCCCTCGCGAGAGCTGCCCTGGGCTCAGGCTGTTGATTAGCAGATAAAGAAGCGCGTGTTCTCACCATCTGCGAAAGGACAGAGTTGAAATTCAATCAGTATTTGAGAAACAAATCGCACGACAAGAAGGAACAAATGAGAGACTTTTCCTAACTCAATAGACTCTCGAGGACAAGTACAGACGTCTCCGTACCTACCCCTCAGACTCTACTAAGCTTGTTCGTGAGTTGTGAGACCCCTTCGTGCATTATAACTCTTCCTCACCCAAATAATAGTCACAGTCAACGGGAAAAAGAATGAAACAAGTAACATATACCGTCCCGACAAGGGAGTAACAACGGTCATAATAATATCCCGGCAAGGGAACAACATCAACAACATAACCAAGTCCCGGCAAAGGAAATAACAATCAACCTTCACAACCCGGCAAGGGCTAAAGAATATGACTTAGGAAAATTCCACGTTAGCTCACAACATGTATCAACAAATAACTCACGGTCATGCTAGACTCCGGTGTATAGATGCTCGTCACCATGCCTACGCACCGCACTCGATCACATAGCAATTAGCAAATTATTACACTAAATCCTATTCCCTCAAGCTAGGATAGATCAAACACTTACCTCAAAGCCTTGAAGTCCAATAAACCTTCAACTATCGCTTTACCTCGTAACTTAACCTTCAACTCGCTCGAATCTAATCACAATTGGTTTAATTACTTAAATAAATACTATATAAATTGGTTTGGATGCATAACAATGGTTTTCTCAGTGTTTTACTCAAAACTTTCCAAAATGCCCCCGGGCCCACGTGGTCGAAACTCGGGGTTCAGACCAAAATACGGTTACCCATTCCCTCACGAGTTCAATTATATGATTTGTTTCAAAATTGGACCTCAAATCGAGGTCCAACTCCCCAATTTATGAAAAACCTAGGTTCTACCCAAAAAACAACAATTTCAACCATAAAAACATTTGATTTCTCATGGGAAACATGTTTAATGATGTTAGGAATTGAAAGAGTTGAGTGAAAATCGACTTACAAGTGATTTGGAGTGATATTGCTCTTGAAAAATCGCCTATGGGGTTTTGGGTTTTGAAAGAATGGTGAAAAAGGGGTTTAAAATCGTTTAAGTATAAAATTGCATAGCTGCGGTTATGGGAATTGCGAACATATGTTCGCAATTGCGAACATAACAAATCCTGGGCTGCCGACTTCACATTTGCGAAGAACATGTTTGCATTTGCGAACTTAGGCCAAATCTGGGCAGCCTCGCAATTGCAAGCATTTTTTCGCATTTGCGAACCTGGGGCTTTTCTGGGCCTCTTCGCATTTGCGAAGATTTTGTTCGCATTTGCGAACTCAGGCTATGGGACTTCTCGCAATTGCGAGTGATTCTTCGCAATTGCGAAGATATCAGCTGGAAAAATACCAGTTGTGTTCATTTTCAAAATTTGCTCTCGCGGCCTATCAAATCTTCACCCGAGCCCTCTGGCTCCAAACCAAACATGCACACAACCTCAAAAACATACCACGAACTTGCTCGTAGGATCAAATCGCCAATATAACATCGTTTTCATAGAATTAAGCCTCAAATTCATGATTTCTTCTTTTAAACTTCATAAACTTTCAAATTTGGAACTCATGGTTCAAAACACGTCAAATGACGTTCAATTTCTGTCAAACTTTGCCGGAAGTACTTAAATAATATATAAGACTTGTACTGGGCGTCAGAACCAAAATACGAGCTTGATACCATGGTATTTTAATCAATTTTCATTTCCATTTTCTTTAATAATTTTGAAAAAATAATTTAACAGAAAAATTCATATATCGGGCTCTAAGCCTCGAAATTCGACTCCGGACACATGCCCGAGTCCCGTATTTTCCTATGGACCGTCTGTTTACCAAAAATGTTGACCGAAGTCAACTATTTCAATATTAATATCAAAATTCTTCAAATTTTCTATAGAATTCACATATTCTAACACAAAAAATTTTCGGCTACGTGCCCGGACTACACATGTAAATCGAGGCAATATAAAATAAGGTTTTCAAGGCCTCGAAAGCGTGGAGTAGATGAGGAAAATAGGTGATGACCCTTTGGGTCATCACAATGGAAGGTGTAGTGATTTATCTTCTAGATGGGATTGATGGAGAGTTCTTGACTAGAGTAATACATAGATGTCTGTGATTAGGAAAAAGGGATATGGAGTTCTCATGTTATCCTAGTCTGTTATGGTATACGCGGTATGTTGTGGAGAATTGAGATTTGCATGTTTGAGGTTTTGGTTCAGTTCATAATGGAAAGTCACTAAATTGGTAAGCAGCACTGGTAGCTGCAGGTGAGTAACATAATTGATCTTCAGATGATTAAGGAAACGGTATTGCTATTCTAGTGACTTGACGTGGGTATATACTCAGTAAAAGGGCAAGGTGATGTAAACTGATAATACTTCGATAGTATTGTGGCATTTTTCTTGTTGGATAGACTTCTAATACCTAAGTTTGTTTGATGGCACAGGGCAATTTTAGAATATCTTTCGTGGAATGATTGTGTACTTGAAAGGTAATATGTATCCATACGGCGGGATTTGGGATCAAGTATAGTAATTCGTGTGCTATATGGAGTTGGAGACTAGGAGTTCTCGTGATTAGACTATGCAGTGGTTGTAGATCATGTGTATCGGTATCGTGTAGTGGTTATTGGGAATTGGAGGTTCGGGTGGATCTTTCTTTGCTTGGTATATTAGATTTTGGGTTATGATATTGGATTGTAGACATGTGGTATCGGTGTTGGGGTATTCCAGACTATTGTGCTACAGGCTATGTTGGAAAATGCCATAGGTTGCGTGGTGAGATGCATCGGATTGTGTTCTACCAAAGTAGTTTGTATCCCAAAACCAGCGGGCGATTGGGAGGGATTGCTTTCCTTAATTAGGCCTTCATGGCAAGTGTCGGTGCAGAGGTTTCTACCAAGATTCAGTTCCAATACTGAGGGATCTTTTCAGATGCGTTCTTGTGGTTGGGTATGTCGTCGGGTGAGATTGTAGATTTCGATATTTATTTGGTGTCGGGCACCATATCGTATGGCTTGGGCAGGAGTTATAATAGTGGAAGGAGTAGCTTCAGGATTCTTGGTATTGAGTTCATTGGTAAGCTGATGGAATATGTGTTTAGCTTCGGTTGGTCATGAATTGTATTGATGAGGGATAGGTCGATTTGTTCATTATTGAACTCGCTAGTAATCTGAGGAGATCTATGAGATGTTTTTATGTGTTGTGAGGTGCTATGATTTGTCAAATATGGGCACATGTGTTGCGGTTCTGTTAGGGATTCATAGTGAAAGTTGAGCGGGAAGAGTAATTTAGTGTTGCTCAGTAAATGGAGTATTGGTTATGGTCGATCGGGTTGCGTGTCATATGTAATAGGTTTTACCGTGGAGGTAATGAATTGCTTTGGTTTTAGACATCAACTGTGCGTGGCTGTCAATTTAATCATAGTGACTTGAGGTGATTTATATGTAACAGTGTTTGGATATGATCGCGCATTATAGCGAGGCTACATGGAGTTATGACCCTTCGGGGTAGATTCAGATATTCTATATCTATGATGTGAGACGGGGTCTCAGCCTTGTGTTTTGATGGACTGATGAGTTTGAGGTACAACTCATTCGTTTGAGTCATTTGTCATGATTTGAGTATGTTCAGGTCATTTTTTATTGGTGCGTGTGTTATGCAAGTTGTGGATTAGGCCTGTGTTGAGGTGTTATATGACCAGAGTGGTGTGTTGGATTCGAGGTGATAGTTGGAGTCATTAATGAAATACAAACATATTTGATCTCAGCTTGTTAGAAGGATAATATCGAGGTTTGGCTCGGAAATCAGTTGTGATATTAGTCGAAGGGAAGTGGCTTCATGAATGGTTGATCTGAGGAATGTTTATAGTTTATCGCGTGTTTAACTTGTTGTTGGCAGTATATGAAAGTGTTGGAATAAGATTTTAGCTAATAAAAGGTTTTCTATCGGTATTTGGTTATTTTGGGCAATTGCTGTGAATACGGGTTACCGTTCGAGTGTTTGGATTGTGTGGTGTATCACATGATTTCACCTGAGGTTGCAGGTATAGGTTATTACAGCTGGTTCGGGTTTATTATAAGTATAAATGTGAGTTCCTGATTTTGTGTATAATTTCAGAAGGTGCAATGTGGTTCTACGGTTTGCGGTTTAGACGGACTGTGAAATTTCAGTTATATCGTGTTATCAGACCTATGCGGGATAGGTTGACATAGGATCACCCCACGTATATGTTTGGTAAGGTTATTCAGTTGTTAGTTGGCTTCTAGGACAACTTTGGATACGCTCGAGGACAAACGTTTATTTGAGTTGGGGAGGATGTGACGACCCGACCCATTGTCTCATGTGTTATTGCTTCATTCTCTCCGTTTATTGCTTTTTCATACTTTATTTTCGGTATGTATCTGTGAAAATTGATTTGGATTGTTTTTTTTAAGAAATGAGACATTAGTCTCTTTGAGGAAGGCTTAAGTTGGAAAAGTCAACCGGACATTAACTTATAAGTTATAGGGCTCGGATGTGATTTCCGGTGATTCAGTTAGCTTTGGAAGGTGATTTGTAGCTTAGGAGCACGATCGGAGTTGATGGAGGTCCGGTGTAGAATTAGGCTTGAATTGGCAAAATTAGAACTTTGGCGAATTTTGGTTGATAGGTGAGATTTGGCCCAATGGTCGGAATGAAATTCTGAGAGTTGCAGCAGCTTCGTTAGGTAATTTTGGATATGTCTGCCAATTTTCAGGTCATTCGGACGTCATTTGGTTAGGTTCTTGATCGGAAGTTTTAAAAGAACTTAGACTTGAATCCGATGAGAATAGATGATTTTAGTGTTGTTTGATGTGTTTTGATGATTGAAACAAGTTTGAATGATGTTATGGGATATGTTGGTGCTTTTGGTTGAGGTCCCAGGGGCCTCGGGACAATTTTGGATGGTCAACCGGACCATTTGTAGCTTTTGTGAGTTGCAGAAATTGCAAAATCAGGTGTTGCATGATTTAAGCCTATGCGATCGCAATAGCATGGACGCAATCGCATAGAAGTGTCTGGGCAAGCTGGATATTTGGTCTCTGCGATCGGGATAGTGTAATGCAAACGCATAGTAGAAGTGAGGGGCCACCTGAGTTGCTCTGTGTGATTTCATAAGGTTGTCTGCGTTCGCAAAGGTTTGAGTCTTAAAGCAATAAGATTGCATATGTGTGGCTGCGATCACATAGTTCATTTTTAGGCTGGGGAATTTTTGTGCATTGCGATCGCAAGACTTGGTCCGGAATCGCATAGAAGAAAATTATAGAGCTAGGCAGAATGTTTTAAAAGCCCATTTCCGCGATTTTGGGTCATTTTTCCTCCATGGTTGGTCATTTTGAGAGCTTCTTGGTGGAGATTGAAGAGGGTTTCAATGAGAATTTATTAGAGGTCATTGGAGCTCGGATTTGGGAGTTCTTGGTATGTATGGACTCACGGCGAGATGAGGAATACGGCAGCGCACATGGAGGCCGATTCGAGGGGCAAAGGCGTCGCGAGCTAGAGATTCCACCTGTTCGAGGTGAGTAATACTTGTAAATGATATCCTGAGGGTTTAAAACCCTAGATTTGCACAACATAGTGTTGTATTGAGGTGACTTGCATGCCAGACATGAGCATGGGGTAGAGCACTGTTGGGGATTGTGACTTGGTTCATCCCGGTCATTGATTGTTATCGCGTATTTGACTGAAACTACTTGTTATCATCATAATTTGGGCTAATTGCCATGTTTTGGACTTTGTGTCGATTATTTTAATCCTTCAGGGATTGATATCACTGTTTTTGTATTTCGTTTTATATGATTTTATCTCGGTCTAGGGTTTTAATACTGTTTTTGCAAACTCAGCCATTTTTTCTAAGATTTGAAAACTCAAATAAGATTTTATTTACGTTTTAAGCTGAGAATCATTTGTTTGACATTGCCCAAGTGGCTTATATGCATTTTTGGACTGACCATAGATCGAGCTGCGAGCTGCGGTAGTGACTTTGAAACAGTGGTAACAATGACACTTTATGATGTGACTTGAAATAGTGGTAACGATGGCACTGTATGATGTAAATTGATCAGGTAACAATGGCTGACCGGTCAGGTAACAATGACTGACCAGGAATTTATTGATGCCACTAGATGGCTTGATATTGCGTTTGGGCTGTAGGAGTCCCTCCGGGGTCTGTACACACCCCCAGTGAGCGTCGTCGGCATTAAATGGATCGGACTCCATGCTGCAGTGGGTACTGGAATGTACCATCATATGCATTCCATTGTATTTATGTATTTGTTCATTATTTGTTGTTTGTGATATTTCCTGAGATATCGTTTTTGTTATTACGGTATTATCTGATCACTCACAAAGAGGATAACTTTTAGATACTAAATCATACATTTGGTTAGGTAACAATGACTGACCAGGAATAACATCGTGCGTTCAAGTAACATTGGCTGACCATGAACGAGAATAAGGCCCGAAGGGCGAGTTTTTGTGAATAGCGACACTGATTGATTGAGATTATTTTTGCAACTGTTGAAAGGATTATTTTTAAAAAGAGGTTTAAATTGAACCAAGGAAATTTTCAAAGATTTCACATGTTTCACTTATTTCTAAAGAAGTTTTACAATGTATCTATACAACATGATGATCTGCTATACGTGTTTTATTGCAGCTCAGTTATTATTTATCCTTATTACTCATTGAGTTGGAGTACTTACTTTACTCCCTACACCTCGCGTGCAGTTGCAGGTATTGTCCACCCGATAGTGGGACATTAGTTGATTGAAGGTATATTATTATAGCTGAGCAAGGTGACCGCCGACGTTCGCGGCACCGGACTTTGTCCTTTGATTCTCGAATTTTACTTTGTATATTATTATTGGCCCTGTAGTTGAGTTTAGTCATCTTTAGATGCTCGTGACTTGTGACACCCCAGTCGGACTGAGTTGGGTTATAAATTTTGTTAACCAAATGCTATTTAAGTCGTATTTTCTATTCATTATGTTTAAAAATTGGTAATGAGACGATTTGGGGTAGTTGGCCGGCCTTGTCTCCACGAGAGGTTCCATCACGACCGGTTTTGAAAATTGGGTCGTGGAAGCTAGCCACCCGATAAGATATCGGATGGATTGGTATTGGTTTAACTATTATAGGACGATTTATCGACCTATTTGAATTTGTAGTATAGAGGCCTATTTTGGCAACATACTGATACAAATATACAGTCATACAATGATACAGTCTGCACATCTACAAACATACTGATATAAGGGGCATCTCTATATCTGGAACAAGTGGTATCCTCATATGTTGATACGAAATAGGTAGAAATGGCATGGGGGAATCAATGTTTAAGTTGGTATTTACTTTTTATTCAGTATTTTTATTGCTTAGCAATAGTAGCCACTAGTCTATTAAAATTAATATGAAAAGATTGTGTTATCCTTTCCTCCCCAAATAAAAATATATTGTTTAAGCTGGTATTTACAAAGATTGCAAATTCTGAGTTACATGGTGATAGTGACGAAGAAGTTCCTTATGATATTGACCCAAAGATAGTCTCGCAAAATGTTGAACGGAAAACTCCTTCAGTCACTTTAGATGAAATACAAGTACTTTGTATCAAGGAAATGTAGTCTTAAAGTCCTAAAGTTATGTTCAATAGTTAAGGACACAAGTTCAAAAGTTAAGGACATGCAGTTCTTAACTTAAAGTTACAAGTTCTAAAGTTAAGGACATGCAGTCCTTAACTTATAGTTACAAGTTCAAAAGTTAAGGACAATATGTCCTTAACTTTGATTTCCAACTTCAAAAGTTAAGGACAGACAGTCCTTAAATTACAGTTACACGTTCAAAAGTAAAGGACAATAGGTCATTAACTCTGACTTAGAAGTTCAAAAGTTAAGGACGCTTGGTCTTGAAGTTTGAGTTCCAAGTTCAAAAGTTAAGGACATGTAGTCTTGAAGTCCTGAACTTAGAGTTTCAAGTTCAAAAATTAAGGACATGTAGTCTTGAAGTCCTGAACTTAGAGTTCGAAGTTCAAAAGTTAAGGACATGTATTCCTGAAGTTAAGGACATGAGGAGAAGGGTATTTTTATTCAGGCAGTTACAGTTTATTAAAGTAGTTGCTAAAGACTAAAGACATTTTAACAATAACTTAAAAGTAAATACATGTTCTTTGCACATATCACAGTACTAGAGCAGCTTTTGGACCACAATAGTAGGATATTGTTAGGGAGCTTACTTCAGTCCAGGGACTTTTGAGGTATCCTAGTTGACATTCGCAGGCCGGAGTCCCTTCTTTGTTATAGTTTGTTTTCCTTGTACCGAAACAAACATTGATGTACTTCTATTGAGACCTGTTTTTAGCACTCTTTAGTAATTCGTGAGTTTGCGACACCAGTCTTGCATAGAGAAATGTTAAACTTCCGCATTTTTGGGTTTTTAGTTATCTATGTTTTAAAGACTTCCACTTTTATTTAAATGACTATTATTATTATTATTATTATTATTATTATTATTATTATTATTATTATTATTATTATTATTATTATTATTATTGGGATGTTATCAAGAAAATATTAAATATTTGGCTTGCCTAGTTCCGATAGTAGGCGTCATCACGGTCCCTAATGGTGGAAAATTCGAATTGTGGCAATCGACATCTAGTATATATAGACGGGTCAAACCAGCTTAACAAGTAGTATCAATAAGACACAGAAAATTAGGTACAATAATTCGCATTAATTTAGAAAAATGAATTTTCAATCACAAGTAAGAATTCTTTCCTTATTTTCTTTAATCACAAAACTTTAAAATTCTCCATCCTGAATAACAGGAGAAAATTACATAAAGAATTTAAATGATGAATAAAAAAATCGATTATAAGCTAAAGATATAACGCCACGAGTGTACTAATGGACTAAGTACGTAATCGCAAGTGCAACAAGTAGAAGAACATAAGCAATCCCTTGATCAATCGCTGTGCCTGCAATAAAATTACCAAATCAATTTCTTTATATTTAATGTGTATTTATGGAAAATCTAAGAGAAGAAGATTTAACGAGTTTAAGTTCTATATACGACCGGCTAAAACAATTATTTATATAATTAGTTTATTTGTAAATCTGTTATCACATAGTTTTAAACAATATTACCATTAAAAAAAATATTAAACACTGGCAGTATATATAACTTATATTCTTTTCTTTTTTGAAAAGTTGCAGGTAAGCCCGATGCGACGAGTTCTAACTAAAGAGGTTGTTGCTAAAGGAAATCGATCCCCGAATCTCAACTCACCCAACCAAGTCAGCCAAACCCGTGGGCTATAATTTAATATAACTTATATCTGTTACTTGTTTTAATTTTTAGGTTACTAATCTGAATTTAATATAAGCTGTAATTATCTGTTAGGTGAATTGATAGCATTAAAATTATAATACACTGCGAATATATATAAGTTAAATTCAAAAGAAAATGATCAAAGTAGGGAAAATGATATGTTACCGTCATTAGAAGGAAGTGGGGCTGAAGAAGGAGCCATGCCTTGTCCAAAACTGAACTCAACCAAAGCCAACAATAAAAAACAAATAATAGACGAGAGGCTCATCAATCTAACTGAATTCATCTTCAAATTTATTAGAAACAGATTTATATTTTTTCCAGAAAGGAAAAGGTGGAAAATTCAAGAGAAAAAATTAGAAAATTTATATTCAGAGAAGGGAAAGGGGATTTTTGCAGTTTACAGAGAGAAGATGGTTGTGAGAAAGAAAGGGTATGTACAGAGTTTATATACGAGTTTAATTATGCGTGTGAATTTCGAGGAAATAAAGAAGAAAAGTTGTAGTTGTTGGGGTGAAAGCTACGACTAGGATTAAATGAAAAATAAAAATAAAACACAAAGTTGTTTTTATTGACTTGGTAGGCTGTTGATGTTTGACTCAAAGGCGGAATATGTTTTTAAATTAAAGTATTATCCCAGAGTCTGACAAACTGACGCGAGCTTGTTTTACGTGATTTTTAAGTTAAAATAGTTTTTAATCAATAAGTTAAGAATTCGTGAGAAATTTAAAAATAGCTAAATTTATTACTGATCATTGAAAAATAGCCAAGTTTTAAAAGTCATCGAAATTTAGCCACTTTTTATGTAAAGAGAAATCTGAGCGAAAACACTGTTCAAAATTCGAAAAATACGCCCGTAAATTTTATGGGAGTTTCCAGCATAAGTATGCTTGAACTCCCGCAAATTTTACGGGAGTTCCAAGATAACTATGCTGGAACTCCCGCAAATTTTACAGGAATTCAAGCATAATTATGCTGGAACTCCCGCATATTTTACTGGAGTTCCAGCAAGTATAAATATCCAGTATAATATATTGAAGTTTGGAGCACTAGTGCTACAGTCTCCCGTAAATTTTACAGGAGTTATCAAAGTATACCGCCCCATCATAATATGCTGGAGTTCGTACACAAATGCACTAGAACTCCTGTAAATTATACAGGACCAGTCCCTGTTGCAGCAAATAGTGCCTATTTTTCATTGAATTCTTAAACAGTGGCTATTTTTCGATAGTCAACCGTAAAAGTGGCTATGCCACGCGATTTTGACTAGGAATTCTAATTTTGTCTTTTGGCTTGTTTTTGTCATTTTAGCTTGAAACAAGTACTTAAAAGTACTTTTTTACTTTATCCAAACACCATAAAATAGCTTAAAAGCAATTTTGGCTTACAAACACTTAAAACAAGTCAATTCAAACACACTATACACACACATATACTCCCTCCGTTTCAATTTATGTGAACCCATTTGACTGGGCACGGAGTTTAAGAAAAGAGAGAAGACTTTTAATCTTGTGGTATAAAATGAGGCACCTTTATTTTGTGTGACTATAAATCATTGCATAAAGGTAAATTGTTTCCAAATAAGGAAAAAAGTCATTCTTTTTGGCACGGACTAAAAAGGAAATATGTTCACATAAATTGAAACGGAGGGAGTATATATTTAGAAACGTGGCACGTGAAAATATGGTCATTACGCCAAACTAGGTTGTCTATATATGTCATTTTTAAAATTGGTCTAATATTATTTGTTGGCACAAAGGTTGAGTGGAACACTTGGTTGTAAAATACTAAGTTATTTATCCAAATTAAGTAACAAACATCAACCCTCACCTAATACTTCTTTTTCCTCATTTTTTAGTGGTGCACCTATGTTCTAAATTTTTTAGATCCGCCTTCGTGTGTGTGTGTGTATATAAATAGGTCAACATCTATAAGCATTAATTAGTAGGAAGTGAAGTCTCATGTTTAAATTACCTACTAAAATTTATTTTCCTTGAGTCAATGATCTTTTGGAAGATCAGCTCTACCTTCGTAAGCTAGCAATAAGGTATACGTATATCTTTTTTTTTTTTTTGAAATCCCATAATATAAAATTATACTGGATATGTTGGTTGTTTGTTTAGGAAGTGAAGCTTTAGAACCCATAATTTTTTCCTTTTGTAGTCTTGTACCACTTGTTCACTGTTGCCTTGTTCGATAATACTAATATCTTGCTTATGATAAGACCTAGGTGATGGGTTGGAGATAGCGGGGGAGCTGCATTCAATTAAGGGGTATTGATCGATATATTTTTGTCGGAAAATTATTTTTTATTACTAGATAAAAAAATTTCCGTTTTATGTATATTTACTATACGTTTACTCCCGTAAACTTTTTATTGTATCTACTTTTTAATATTTTGATGACACTCATTGGTGAAACTTCTAACTCCGCCATTGATCGGAGATGCTTGGGTTGAGAGTCATGGTCGAATGTGATGCTTATAATAAGTGCTAATTTGCATACATAATTCAACCAATATATTTAATTTATTTTAATAATATATGTATACATTTCTCATTACATGATGGCGTAGCAGGCTCGCATAGTCGCTGTGGATGGACCATTGAGAGAGTGCGAGTGACGCATAAGACTTTGAAGAGTCCAATATTCAACAATAAAAATATGAATTATTAATATAACCAAAGAATTAGTAGATTTTACTTTTCAACGACCCAAGAATTAGTAGACGGTCAGCTTATTTTAGTCGCCAAATTTGCATTGACTTGATGACTTTTCTAATTGATTTTCCTACACTTTGCACATGCCGAAAACGAAACTTCTCATTGATTAACTGTCCCCATTTAGGTCATATTCAATGTTTGGTCTAATATTTATTTATATAGTCCCGTCACCCATCTAACAATAGCGAAGTCAGAATTTTTATTAAAGTATATCAAAAATTAAAAAATAAATACACAAAAATTTAAAGATTTCATAATATATATATATATATATATATATATATATATATATATATATATATATATATATATATATATATATATATATATATACAAAAATAATTACCTATCTAACAGTAAAAATTTTCGACGATGGGATTGATACCCTTTGGAGCTATATATTTTATGTATTTTTGGATGAGGACATGTGATAAATAAAAGAAGACAAGATAAAAGAGGGAAGGATTTTTAAAAAGATTAAAACTTTGTAATTTATGTTAATTTTCTGATTGCTAAGCTGTAATTCCAATTATGTTATGATTATTACATTTAAATAATCCTTAGAAAGACAGCATTACGATTAATTAATTTTTTTAATATGGCAGGAAATTCAACGGTCAAATTGATTTTTGTTCACTTTCAAGATTCTATATGATCTTTAGATGCAAAGCAACAGAAGTTCGAAGCCTTTGACCTTGAAACGGGAAAAGTATAAGTATCTAGAAACAACATGAAGATAGGCTTACATTATAATGATATCAACAATGGTAGGGCCGACGGATTCAGAATTCGAATTTTATGTGAAATTAGTACGGATTAGTCAGTTTTCGGATTGGTATTTAAAAATTTGTGAAGGAATTAACTACCTGCCTAACTGTGCACTAACGATATACTATGTCTCTTAGCCTTAGCTGTGGTAATTAGTGAAGTGTACTTAGATGCTAGTTAATTATGTTAGTAGTAGAGGTAGTGGAGGTTAGCTGGAGCTTAGCTAGACAGATGGCATTGTATTATTAATAGGCATGGTTAGCTCATTTGTAAATAATTGTTTTCATTGATAATAAATAAAAAAATTCTCTCCAAATTTGCATGCGTTCTTCTTCTTCTCTTGCTTTGCTTCAGCGTTGATCAGAAACACTGTGGGTTTCTTCATGGTATCAGAGCGAGGTCTTGTCAGCAAGATCTAAGGATTGCTCTTCGCGGATTGAAGACGATCAGAGATTTATTGACAGTTTTGTAAGAAAAATGATTTCAGATTTGAAGCTGTATCAAGTCCTAGATTCAATTGGTGAATATTGTTTCTGATTTCTATTCTGACTAGAAATTCTTCGTTTCAACTGTAATTGATTGAATTTGTTACTGAATAATCATGGCGATTGAGGATGGATCTGATTCAAGAACCTCTGTTCCTGCTCCGGTGGTGATTGATCACAATCATCCACTGTATCTTCATCCTTCTGATGCCCCTGGGTCCTTGTCAGTTGGGATTCAGCTTATAGGAATGGAAAACTACACTTTGTGGGATAGGGCAATGAGAGTTGCACTCCTGGGAAGAAATAAACTAGGTTTCATTGATAGAACAATCACTGGGAATACCTTTGGGCCAGCTTTGGGACATTAGTGGGATAAGTGTAATGCATTAGTAGTCTCATGGCTTACTCGAAACGTGAGCAAGGAATTACTGAGTGGAATTTTATTTCGCTCTAATGCACTCTTAGTTTGGAAGGAATTGCAGGAAAGGTTCAATAAGGTGAATGGATCACGTTTGTATTCTCTTCATTAGGAGATCTTTACTTTGACACAAGGAACATCATCTGTGTTAGTGTACTATTCGAGGTTGAAGGATTTATGGGATGAATATGACTTAATGATGCCACCTCCTTCATGTGATTGTGAGAAATCAAAAGATTTTGCAGTGCATTTACAATATCAACGCCTATTACAATTCTTAATGTGACTAAATGTAGGTTATAGTCAGGCAAAAAGTCAAATTTTAATGAAATCTAAAGGGATTAATGTAAATCAAGCGTATGTCTTGATTGTTCAGGATGAGAGCCAAAAGTTGGTGTCAGGAAGTAACTATGTCACAGCTGAAACAATAGAGTCAGCTGCATTATTCACAGCCAGAAATAATGTACCTACGCAGAAGAGGAGTTGGGGGTATAGAATGTGCCTATTGTCATGGAAGTGATCACACAAAAGATGGATGTTTCAAACTGATGCATTGTGGCTACCGCAACAAGAAGCGTCATCTTAAGGAAAAATATTATAAACTAATCGGATATCCTGCAGGTTTTAAGTCCAAGGCCATAGCTAATGTGGTGGATGGATATTCTATGCAGTCTGAGGCTAGCACAACCAATCATGGAAACACCAAACCTACCAACACTGCTGCTCCAATGATCACACAGGAACAATATAACATGCTGCTTAACATGCTGAGTAAGACTTCCACTTATGAAATAAATGCAAATTTTGCAAGTAAGTGCTTCCATGTTAAAGATAATGCAATATATTGGGTAGTGGACATAGGAGCTACGAATCATATGACAGGAAATGAAAGTTTGTTGTTGGATGATGGTAAAGTAGGAAGTGACCAAGATAGGAAACAACCCTTTAGGAGGATGTGATATCCTTATGGATGTGCTTTGTGTTCCAAGTTTTAAGTTCAATCTATTGTTAGTGTCTAAATTGACAAAAGAATTAAATTGTTGTGCAATGTGTTTTCCTGAACACTTCATATTTCAGGATCTTTGCACTGGTAGTAAGGAAGATGATTTGTACATCCTAAGGACACATCATAAGAAAGCTAGAATAAATGGAGCAAAGGCTATGACAGTGGAACAGATGGAAGAACCTGAGATTTGGTACATGAGATTAGGCCATGTGCACATGAAATTATTAGAAAGATTTCTAGTTTTAGAAAAAAACATGTTTTTCATTTATAACATTGTGATGTGTGTCCATTATCTAGACAAATAAGACTGCCATTCTTTGTTAGTACTAGTAGAGCAGATGAACCTTTTGATTTGGTGCACATGGATGTATGGGGCCCTTATAAGGTCCCAACCTATAATGGAATGAATTACTTTTTGACATTAGTAGATGATCATATAAGGTGGACATGGATTTTCTTAATTAGAGTAAAATTTGATGTGTTTGAGTTGCTTAAAACATTTATTGGAATGATTCTTAATCAGTTTGGGAGGATGATTAAAGTATTCAGATCAGACAATGGATCTGAATTCTTTCACATGACTTGTAAAGAATTGTTTACATGTCATGGGATTTTTCATCAAAGTTCATGTCCTTATACTCCTCAGCAGAATGGAGTAGTGGAAAGGAAACATAGGCACATCCTAGAAATAAGAAGATCAATCAGGTTACAATCTAGTTTGCCCATTCGATTCTAGGGTACATATGTGGAAGCAGCAACATATATAATAAATAGGATAACATCTACTATTTTGAAAGGAAGATAACCTTTCGAAGTATTGTACAGCAGGACACCTTCTTTGGCTCACACGAGGGTGATAGGTTGTCTTTGTTATGCAATTGCTTTGCCTAATGTCACGACCCCAAACACGATCATGATGGCGCCCAACATATTGCTAGGCAAGCCCGACAAATCATATTCACGTTCCGAGCAACGAGCTCAAATCCTTTATTTAAACTCATTAACAGCAAAGAAAATCCGAAATTTTAGCAGTTATATAGAACACAACCCAATAACAACCAGTACAGAACAACCTCTCACAGATTTGGGGGTCATGAGTCAAGAGCCTCTACCAGAATAATATAATAGTACAGAAATATATCATAGTCTGAATACACAGAATAAGTCAAATACAGAAATGAAGGAGTATCGGGTCCTGCGGACGCTAGGTAGCTACCTCGACAATCTCCAGATAATAACTCTGAATAACATCTAAAAGCTCAGCTCTGTCATGAAGTACCTGGATCTGCACACATGGTGCAGGGAATAAAGTGAGTACTTCCAACTCAGCGGTAATTGACATGTATAATGATATTAAAGGCAAGAAATTCCAATATACTACACGGTAAAGCTAGAATAGTGTTTCTACTCATTTAACAATGTAAATCTCAAGAAGCAGCAAACAGATAGAGTAGATAACTCAATCAAAATAACTCGAAAAACACCAAAAAACACGAAGTTGGCAAAAATGGAGCCCCGGACCCACTTCTCAAAAAATTACGAAATTTATATTTTCGGAATCCTCGTCTCACCACGAGTCCATACATATAAAATACACAAGAATCGGAGTCCATTTGACCCCTCAAAACATCACTTTACTCTCTCTTAGATTCCAAGGAAAACCCACCATTTTTACCCATTGATTCCTTCAATTTTCAGTGATTAATTCATGTTTTTATACTATAATATCATAATACAAGTCCAAACATCCATACCTGATGATTCTCCTGCGAAGCCTCTTCAAAATCAACCAAAAATCACCTTAGTTCGCACCCCAAAATGATTTCTCACTTCTGAAATTTGAACACTGATTTCATTAAACCCTCTGACATTTTTGCTTCTGCGGTTCCGCTACCGCTTCTGCAGATTCGTGGTCGCTTTTGCGGTTTCATTTAAATCCCACACGACCTCTTCTGCAGTCTTAATCCGCTTTTGCGGAGTCCGCTTGTGCAGAATTTTGTCCGCTTTTGCCGATAATGCCCAGGCCACCAATGGGCTGCTTTTGCGATCATCAAACCACATCTGCTGGACCACTTAAGAGGATCTTCAACCGCGGATGCAAAACAACAGATGGCTCCAACCCTGCTGCAATTCCAAATATCTCCACTCCCGATTTATCATCTGAAACCATCTCGAGGCGCCCGGGACCCCAACTAAAACCACCAACCTACTCCAAAACATCATACGAACTTGTTCCAATAATAAAAACACATCTTTTAACACAAAAATGATCAAATTACCATAGATTCAAGCCTAATTTTTCTTAAAACTTCTGAAACTCATATTCGATCAAAACCCCGATCAAACGACGTCCGAATGACCTGAAAATTTGCAGACATATCCAAAATCACCTAACGAAGCTACTGTAACTTCAAAATTCTATTCAGACTCCCAGATCAAAATCTCACCTATCAACCGGATTTTGCCAAAATTCCAACTTCGCCAATTCAAGCTTATTTCTACACCAGACCGCTCCCCAAAGTCACAAATAACCTCCTGAAGCTAACTGAACCAACGAAATTAACATTCGATCTCTCTAACCACATAGTCCACTTCCGGTTGACTTTTCTGAAAAAAAACTCCCTTCTAAGTGGCTATGTGCCTTATCTTCAACCGGAACCAATTCATTTACACCCGAGCGACTCTAATACTGATATTGAAATATGAAACAACATAATAACGGGGAAACGGGGTGGTAAATCTCGTGACAACAGGGCGGGTCGTCACATCCTCCCCAACTAAAACAAACACTCGTGCTCGAGCGGGTTAAGAATCATACCTGGAGTCTCAAACAAGTGAGGATATCTACTCTGCATCTCCCGCTTGGTCTCCCAAGTGGCCTCCTCCACGGGCCAACCTTTCCAATGCACATTCACTAACGCTATCTCCTTAAACCTCAATCTCCACACCTGATGACCCAATATAGTTGTAGGCTCCACATCATAAGGCGAATTATCATCTAACAGAATTGTACTGAAATCCATCACATGCGATGGGTCCCTATCATATTTCCGGAGCATAGACACATGAAACACCGAATGAACTCCCGATAGGCTGGGTGGCAAAGTAAGCATATAGGCCACCTCTCTAATCCTCCTGAGTATCTCAAAAGGGTCAATGAATCTCAAACTCAGCTTTCCTTTCTTTCCAAATCTCATGATGCCTTTCATAGGCGAAACCTTCAGCAACACCTTCTCACCCACTGAATAGGACACATCTCGGACCTTTCGGTCCGCATAACTCTTCTGACACGACTGAGCTGTGTGAAGTCTCTCGTGAATCACCTTCACCTTGTCTAAGGCATCTTGGACTAACTCTGTCCCCAACAACCTAGCCTCGCCAGGCTCAAACCAACCATCTGGAGATCTAAACCGTCTCCAATATAAGGCCTCATATGGCACTATCTGAATGCTGGATTGGTAGCTATTCTTATAAGCAAACTATGCGAGATACAAGTAATCAGCCCAAGAACCTCCATAGTCAATAACACAGGCACGCAGCATGTCCTCCAATATCGAAATGGTACGCTCGGACTGTCCGTCCATCTGAGGATGAAATGCAGTGCTCAACTCTACATGTGAACCCAACTCTTGCTGGAATATCCTCCAGAACTGAGTAGTAAACTGAGAATAATAGAAACTGGACCCCATGAAATATCACAATCTCACGAATGAAGATCTATGCTAACCACTCCGAGGAATATGTAGTACATACAGGAATGAAGTGCGCGCACTTGGTCAGCCTATCCATAATCACCCAAACTGAATCAAACTTCCTCGTTATCCGAGGGAGACCACTAACAAAGTCCATGGTAATCCTCTCCCATTTCCACTCGGGAATATCAATAAGCTAGAACATGCCACTGAGCCTCTGATGCTCATACTTGACCCGCTGACAATTGAGGCACCAGGCTATGAGACTCACAATATCCTTCATCATCCTTCTCCACTAGTAATGCGGTCTCAAATCCTGATACATCATCGCGGCACCTGGATGGATAGAATACCGCGAGCGATGGGCCTCCTCCAATATCAACTTTTGTATGCCATCCATATTGGGCACGTAAATTTGGCCATGCATCATCAACACACCATCACTATCAATAGTAATATCCCTGGCATCATCATGTTGAACTCTGTCCTTAAGGACAAACAAGTGTGGATCATCATATTGGCGCTCATGAATGTGATCATATAAGGAAGACCGAGACACAACGCAAGCCAACACCCTGTTGGGCTCTGAAATATCCAACCTCACTAACCGATTGGCCAATGCCTGAACATCAAATGCAAAGGGTCTCTCCCCAGCTGGAATATATGCCAGGCTTCCCATACTAACCACCTTTTGGCTCAAAGCATCGGCCACTACATTGGCCTTCCCCGGATGATATAAAATGGTGATGTCATAATCCTTGAGAAACTCAAGCCACCACTGCTGCCTCAAATTGAGATCATTCTATTTGAATAAGTGCTGGAGACTACGATGATTAGTATACACCTCACAGGACACGCCATACAAATAGTGCCTCCAAATCTTCAAGGCATGAACTATGGCAGCTAACTCTAAGTCATGAATATGGTAGTTCTTCTCATGAGGCTTCAACTAACGAGAAGCATAAGCAATAACTCTACCATCATGCATCAATACACAACTTATCCCAACTCTCGATGCATTACAATACATGGTATAAGAACCTAAAGCTGATGGCAAGACTAACACTGGACTTGTGGTTAAAGCTGCCTTGAACTTCTGAAAGCTCTCATCGCACTCGTCCGACCGTACAAATGGTGCACCCTTCTACGTCAACTTGGTCAAGAACGAAGAAATAGATAAAAAAAACCTGGACAAATCAATGATAATACCCTGCCAAACCAAGGAAACTCCAGATCTCTGTAGCTGAATATGGTCTAGGACAACTCTGCACCTCCTCTATCTTCTTCGGATCAACCTGAATATCGTCGCTAGACACCACATGTCCCAGAAAAGCTACAGACCCGAGCCAGAAATCACACTTGATGAACTTCGCATACAACTTCTCCTCTCTCAATCTCTTCAATACTACTCTCAAATGCTGAGCATGCTCCTCCTGCTATGAGAGTACACCAAGATGTCATCAATAAAACAAAATCACAGAGGAATCTAGATATGGCCTGAATTCATCAAGTGCATGAACGCGGCTGGGACATTAGTCATCCCAAAAGATATAACTAAAAATCATAATGCCCATATCTCGTCCTGAAGGATATCTTCATAATATCAGAATCTCTAATCTGCAGCTAGTAATAGCTTGAACGAAGATCAATCTTCGAGAACACCCTCGCTCCCTGGAGCTGATCAAATAAATCATCAATGTGCGGTAAAGGGTACTTGTTCTTCACTGTTACCTTGTTCAGCTGTCTATAATCAATACACATTCTCATTGAGCCATCTTTCTTTTTGACAAACAACATCAGTGCACTCCATAGTGGCACACTCGGGCGAATGAACCCCTTATCTAGGAGTTTATCAAGTTGTTATTTCAATTCCTTCAACTCAACTGGTGAATACGATAAGGAGGGATAGATATGGGCTGAGTGCCTAGCACCAAATCAATACCAAAGTCAATATCATGTCCGGCGGCATGCCGGGCATGTCTAATGGAAACACATCTGGGAAGTCCCTCACAACTGGCACACAATCAATGCTAGGAGTACTAGCTCCCACATCTCTCATAAAAGCTAAATATGATAAATACCCTTTCTCAACCATTCGCCGAGCCTTTAAGAAGGAAATCACCCAACTATGGACACAATCAGTCGAACCTCACCACTCAATCCGCAGAATACCTGGAATAGCCAACGTTACTGTCTTGCAATGACAGTAGAGAATAACATGGTATAGAGATAACCAATCCATACCTAGAATCATATCGAAGTCTACCATAACCAACAACAGAAAATCAACTCGAGTCTTTAGACCCCCAATAGTAACAAGACATGATCAATATACGTGATCCACAACAATAGTATCACCCACCGGGGTGGATACATGCACAAGCAAGGAAAGACAACCATGGGTCATACCCAAATGATGAGAAAAATATAAAGACACATAGGGGTATGTACACCCGGGATCAAACAAAATAGAAGCATCCCTGTGGCGTACTGAGATAATACGTGTGATCACTGCGTCTGAAGCAACAACATCTCTCCTATCTGGAAGTGCTTAGAATAGATCCTACCCCGCTCGATCGCTCAACACTACTGGGGAGACCTCTAGATGGCTGACCCCCACACCTACTAGACTAGGATGGTGCTAAAGTAAACAGAGTAGAAGAGGAGGGTTGATCCCTCTGCTGAATCGGACCACTGCAAAGTTGAGGACACTGCCTCCTCATGTGGCCAAACTCACCACACTCATAACAACTACCCGGAGCTGGAGAAGGGGACTGAAGGGAACCCCTTGCCGTAGATGAACCTTGGGCTGAAGAAGCAGGTGTAGAACTCTAAGCTGAGAGGGCGCTGAGTGAAGACTGGCCCTGTTGATAACCTTGATGGCCACGGCTGGAAAAAGCTCCACTGTGCTCTTGGCGACCTGACTGAGGAGGTCTAAAAGAATGACCTCTGCCCTGATGAAACTGGCCCCTAGATGGAGCACCACTGTAGCTACCTGAACCTCGAGGCCTCTTGGCATTCCTCTTCTCTCGCTCTTGGCGACGATCTTCCTCAATGTTGTGAGCCATATCCACTACCTCCTCAAAGAATGCTGCTACCACTCTCTCCTGGTCATCAAAATACGAATACAATAGTTGAGGCCATCTATGAACCTCCTGATCCTCTCCCGATCTGTCGGGATCATCCACATAGCATGTCCGGCTAACTGAGTATACCTCAACTTATATTGAGTCACCGCCATATCACCCTAAACTAACCACTCAAACTAGAGGCGCAGCTCCTCTCTACGAAACTGCGGCACATACTTCTCTAAAAAGAGAATGGAGAAATGCTGCCAGGTAAAGGGTGTTGCTCCTGCAGTCCTACGTCTCTCAAACTCCTCCCACCATATGAATACTGGCCCGAGAACTAGAAGGTAGTAAAATATACCCTACTAGACTCTAGAATCCCTGATGTATGAAGCATCGTCTGACACTTATCCTGAAATCCGTGGGCATCCTCGCCCTCAGTACCTCTGAATGTAGGAGGCTGAAGTCTAGCAAACCTCTTTAACCGACGCTGCTCGTAGTCCAGCATAACTGGAACAACATACCCTGGGGCTGGCGCAACTGGAACAACCGATGCAACTACCTGAGCTGGGGCTGCCTCTGGCGTCTGAAGTCCTTGCACAACCTGTTGTGGTGTGCGAGCTGCAGGGGGTCTGATGACCACCCTCGGTCTGAGATGTAGCTATGGCAGTAGTAGCTGAAACTTCCTGAGCCAGACTAGTTCAGACAGATAAGGTCTAGGCTAATGCCTCATGAAGGCCTGGAATAACAATAGGCACTACTGGTGCCTGAGCGGGTCCTGCTGGACCATTAACTACTAGGGGTTGATCTTGAATAGGGTCAACTAGTATTACCCCTGTTGCTCTACCATGACCACGGCCGCATCAACGGCCTCTAGCTGGTGGCAATGGTGGTCGTCCACCTCATCCGGTTGCATGAGTTCTCGTTATCTGTGAGAGAATAGAATACAGAAGTTAATTCTCGGAACAACAAAACCCCACGACAAGAGTTCAAGAATATGAAGTGTTTCCTAAAGGTTCTACAGCCTCTCAAGGATAAATACAGATATCTCTATAGCGATCCGCGAGACTCTCCTAACCATCTCAAGACTCATGAGGCCTAGTAACCTAGGCTCTATACCAACTTGTCACGACCCCAAACCCGGTCGTGATGTCATCCGATATATTGCTAGGCAAGCCTGACCAATCATACTCACGGTCCGAGGAACGAGCTCAAATCCTTTATTTAAAATCATTAACAGTGAAGAAAATCCAAAATTTTAGCAGTTATATAGAAAACAACCCAATAACAACCAGTATATAACAACCTCCCACAGATCTGGGGGTCACGAGTCAAGAGCCTCTACCAGAATAGCATAATAGTACTGAAATTTAACATAGTCTAAATACGCAGAATAAGTCAAATACATAAACGAAGGAGGAGTCAGGTCCTGTGGATGCCAGGTAGCTACCTCGACAAGCTCTGGATAATAATTCCGAATAGCTGATAAAAGCTCAACTCTGCCCTGAAGTACCTGGATCTGCACACATTGTGCAGGGAGTAAAGTGAGTACTTCCAACTGAGTGGTAATAGACATGTATAATGATATTAAAGGAAAGAAATCGTAATATACTACACAGTAAAGCTATAGAGTGTTTCTACTCATTTAATAGTGTAAATCTCAAGAAGTAGTAAACAAATAAAGTAGATAAGTATAAATGTATGAATGTAATGCAAATGCACATGAACGTTGCGGCACACAACCCGATCCATTTGGGTACCCGCGCTAACTATGGGGGGTTCGGACTCCGGAGGGGCTCCAACAGCCCAAGCACAATATCATAATAATATATGATGTGGTGTGCAGCCCGATCCACTATCAGTCCATCTATATGCATGCAAGCCACACATGCACAAATAAACTTACCATTTTGTTTCGTTTATCGGTTATTATAGCATTAGGTGTTCAAAACCTCAGAATTTGCTAGTCATATCTAGATGGTATTTAGCTAAGGACTGATATCATGAAAACATACTATAAATCATAGAAATAGTGACAACCTCACGGGATCAAGATAATCGGCATGCAACCCAAATATAAACATAGCCATCCAAGTAGGAGGTTTACTAGCTCATTTATAGCCAACAACACAGTACAATACCACTCGGGAGGACTAAGCCGTAGTCCCCAATCACAATCGACTCCGCACTTACTGTAGAGTACGTGTCTTGCCTCAATATAGCATCATAGTGTGATATACCGGGGTTTCAAACCCTCATGTCATCATCCAAATCTATTACTAACCTCAAACCGGCCACGAGACTAGTTCGCTAAGCCTTTCCCTCTTGAATCAACCTCCACAGGTGCCAAATCTGATCAATACCACAAGGAATACATCAAAATAGGCTAATGGAACATAACCCAATCGAAATAACTCGAAAAACAATCAAAAACACGAAGTTGGCAAAACCCGAGCCCCAGGCCCACTTCTTGAAAAATTACGAGATTTATATTTTCGGAATCCTCGCCTCATCATGAGTCCATACATATAAAATACACAAGAATCAGAGTCCATTTGACTCTCAAATCATCACTTTACTCTCTCTTAGGCTTCAAGCAAAAACTTCCATTTTTACCCTTTGATTCCTTCAATTTTCAGTGATTAATTCATATTTTTACATTATAATATCATAATCCAAGTCAAAACATCCATACCTGATGATTCTCCTTCAAAGCCTCTTCAAAATCGCCAAAATATCGCCTTAGTTCGCAACCCAAAACGATTTCTCACTTCTGAAATTTGAATACACTGATTTCATTAAACCCTCTGACCTTTTCGCTTATGCGGTCCCGCTAATGCTTCCTTGGATTCGTGACCGCTTTTGCGGTTTCACTTAAATCCCACATATCCTCTTTTGTGGTCTTAATCCGCTTTTTGTGGAGTCCGCTTGTGTAGAATTTAGTATTCTTTTTAAGATAATGCCCAGGCCGCCAATGGGCCGCTTTTGCGATCATCCAACCGCATCTGTGGGACCACTTAAGCGGCTCTTCAACCGCAGATGCGGACACAATAGAAGGCTCCAACTCTGCTACAATTCCAAATATCTCTACTCCCGATTCATCATCCGAAAACATCCTGAGGACCCCATGACCCCAACCAAAACCACAAGCTACTCAAAAATATCATACAAACTTGTTCCAATCATAACACATCCTTTAACACAAAAATCATCAAATTACTATAGATTTAAGCCTGATTTTTTAAAAAACTTCCGAAACTCATATTCGATCAAAATCCCAACCAAACGACGTCCAAATGACCTAAAAATTTGCAGACCTATCTAAAATCACCTAACGAAGCTACTGTAACTCTCAAAATTCAATTCCGATTCCCTAATCAAAATCTCACCTCTCAACCGAATTTCCCAAAAATTCCAACTTTGCCAATTCAAGCCTACGTCTACATCGGACCTCCAAATTCAATTATGATCGCTATCCTAAGTGAAAAATCACCTCCTATAGCTAACCAAACCACCGGAGTTCACATCTGAGCCCTCTAACCACATAGTCAACTTCCAGTTGACTTTTCTGAAATAAACTCTCTTCTAAGAGGCTATGTGCCTTATCTTCAACCAGAACCAATTCAATTACACATGACCGACTCTAATACTGATATAGAAATATGAAAAAACACAATAAAGAGGAAACAAGGCAGTAACTCTCATGACGATGGGTGGGTCGTCACACCTAAATAGGACAAGTTTAGTCCTAGAGCAGTAAAATCAATGTTGTTGGAATATGGGGTTCATCGGAAAGGATACAAACTATTTGATCTGTCTAACAAAGATTGTTTTATTATTAGGGATGTTGTATTTCATGAGAGCATATTTCCTTTTCAGGGTACTTATAAAAGTCAAAACTTTCACAGTTCTGACATTACAAACTTGAAAAGGTTTTGTGTGGTGGATGAGTTGGACATTGCAAGTAGAAATATTCTGCATGATCAAAATGTTGTAGACTCTACTTCACAGCAAATTCCAAGTGCAGACTTTACTTCATAGCAAATTCCAAGTGCATCCACAGATATTTATCAAGATAACCATGATCATGCCCCATATAAAGATGTGACGGATTCAATTGAACACATATTAGCGATATAAGAGCATCAAACAATAGCATTGACTGTAAGAAGATCGGGAATAACAACTAAGCCACCTATTTTGCTTAAAGATTATGTGAGGGATGACAAACAATCAGGGGTACATGCTTGTTTATACCCAATCTCAGATGTCATTAGTTATTATTCCCTGTCATCCCAGTATCAAAGTTTCATCACTAAGTTCTCAACAGAAGTTGAGCCCAAATTCTATGTAGAAGCAGTCAAGGATGATAGATGGATAGAGGCAATGCAGAATGAGATCAAGGCTTTTCAAGACAATAATGCATGGAAAGTGATGCCTTTACTATCAAGAAAGAGGGCTATTTGTTAAGCTACAGGTGAAGTGGATAGGTTTAAGGCAAGGTTAAGGGTATAGCCAAAGAGAGGGATTGGATTCCAATAAATATTCTCACATGTTGTCAAAATGGTAATAGTGAGGACTGATATTTCTCTGGCCGTAATGAATAACTGGGAAATTCATCAAATGGATGTTTACCATGCCTTTCTACAAGGTGATTTAACTGAAGAAGTTTATACATAATTGCCTCAGGGTTTTGTTTGTGAAGGACAAAACCAAGTGTGTCGACTACTCAAATCACTATATGGGCTTAAGAAAGCTTCTTGGCAGTGGAACATCAAGCTAACATCTGCATTGATAGCTTCTGGTTTCTCTCAAAGTCACTTAGATTATTCTTTGTTCACCAAAAAGGTTCAAGGGAAAGTAGTGGTGGTCTTAGTTTATGTGGATGACTTGTTAATCACAGGGGATGATGCCAACTTAATACAGGAGACTAAAGAGTACCTGTCACACCTCCTTTTTCCGCACCCGCGAGGGCGCAAGGGAATTTTTCCAATTAAAGGACAATCGAGACGGGATCCATTTATTAAATTCAGAGTCGCCACTTGGAAAAATAATGGTGTCCCAAGTCACCGGTCTGATCCCGAACCGAGGAAATTTATGACTTTGTAATATGGTCTGCGAAACTAGAAAATCGGATAAGGAACTCTGTTAACCCGGGAGAAGGTGTTAGGCACTCCCGGATTCCGTGGTTTTAGCACGGTCGCTCAACTGCACTTTTTGCTTTTATCTGATTTCTTTGTATATTTTAACTATGTATTTTTAATTCTCCGCTTTTATTTTTAGAAGAGTTGCGACGTCACGAAAAACACATTTCGAATCACAGCGCAACCGGTACGCCTGTGACTTTAATGCGTTTCAGTTTCGCCGGGAGTAAGATTTGGGTCACATAAATGCGCACCCGTATTTAGGAAAGTAATTTCATTTCAAGTCGTGCCTAAAGAGTCTATCGTCTGTTTAACTTTGGGAAAGGACCGTGAAATTCACTAAACGGTCTTTGCAAATCTAAGTTCTCATGACAATTATTCGAGGGCCCCGTGTGTTTTTGTTCTTTCACGAGTTCCATCTCATTGTTTATTTGAAGGTCGACCCATAGATATTACCTTTTCGTATATGTTTCATCTCTAATTATAAATCGTGAGTGAAACCTAGTGACTAATTGTTATTTAAGCATTATTCGATTAAATCTTATATTTGAACTTCTCATTTCTAGCTACTTTGATTTCTGTCAATGACTTGGGCGACTCGATTAAACTAAGAAAATTTTATAACGTCAAATGTACGAATACTTATACTAATGTGTCAACTGGATTTTAGAGTGACTGGTGTCAATTATCCCCTTAAACTAATTTATCCTAATTTAATCAACGAGGTGAAATTCGAGTTTCAAGTTCAAGTCTAATTCCAAACAAAAGGGGGTAAACCTCTTAATCCTCACCATTACCTAACTCGGAAGCCCAAACTTATGCTATGTCAAAATATATATACTAAAATCCTTCAATTGTACCCAATTGCCGACAAGTGGACCTAATGTTTTGTTTTAACGATTATTGAGCTTCACATTAATCCCCAACATTTAAATCACTAACATTCGAGAACTACCAACTTTATCTCAATCGACTTCAACCAATGACATTATGACTGGGAATTTTGAAATAACACACTGAAATGGAAGGTGATTATTATCCCTACTGAAGTACTAAACTATACTACATTTAAACTAATGATGCAAACTTAAACCAAGAACCTACAACTAACAGATTGTTCATGCTGCTGGGAGTGAATTGAAATGGATCAACACTCCACAAAGATATACATACATGTCTATTATCCGTATGGCATGAGATTTGAGAACTAATATTCATTACATTTACTTAACTACAATCTGTCTATTTGGATAACAAAAGAAAACCTATCAACAAATATGAGCATTTCATTTCTCAGCTTCTCTTCCCAGTTACATCAAAATGAGCTCATGAATGTGTACCTGGAAATGGACAAAAGTGAAGGACTAAAGGATAAGCTATGGCAATGAAGCAACAGCAGCAATGAATCAGCAGCAACAACACAGAACAGCAATACCAACAGCAAACAGCCACAGACACAACACTCAGCAATATCCAAAACAACAACCACAGCAAACCAGTGACACAATCCTCAGCAATACCCAAAACACAACCACAGCAATGTCCAAACACAACCAATAGTAAACCAGTAGCAAAACCTCGACCCAACAGAAACAGACAAACCAGAAATAGATGCAAGAGACCCCTGTGAACTTCAAATAACAATCCAATGAAATAGTAGTTATTTCAATCTCTCTATCACTATTTTCTCTAAGGTATCTATGGATATCAATGTCTGTCTATCACTGTATTTCCAGAATCCTTCCTCAAAAATCACTATCACTGTGTATGTCTAAAGTTATTGTAGGTATCAATCTCCTCCTCCTCTAAATCCAGTCCTAAGCCTATATATATAGCTTTTAAACCAGCTCCTAATGGTGCCCCTAACTAAACTAATACCCCTGCCCATTCCCATCTCTGTCAGCCCATTATCCCCTCTGTTTTTCCACTATATTGTGTCTAAGTATGGGTTCATTAATAAAAATTAATCAACAGGGGACAACTCTGCTACACGGCAGATTCCACCAGGCTGTGCACTATGGGCAGTGCATTTTTGAATCTTAAAATGTGCTAATTCTGACTAATAACTGGGGATAACAGCCACATATCCAGGACTCAATTTAGTCACAAACAGTTCAAGCATTTAGCTTGGTAATGACTTCGGATCAAACCACCAACCTTAATCACCATCCAGTGCTTTAACAGGAAAATTCGTATAACTAAGCGACGACATTCAATTAATTACAACACATAACATGGATAACGAATTAATCGGCAAAACAGTGATTCTGAAAATCTCGGCAAAAATGAAAACCAAATATTTGACGACGCTAATCGAAATGAATAACTATCCTATGACAAGCACATTCGAACAACTAACAGAATACAAATTGACCAAATAAAAGGTCTTTGGTAGAAGAATAGAAAAATAGAGAATTTAAGAAGAATATTCGAGAAATCAACAATGAATGAAACTAACAGGAACGATTAAACTAAACTAACGAGTATGAATAAACTAGAACCGTAAAGGAGAAGAAATACCTCAATCTTCAAGCTAAATCCTAACTCGTCCGGTTGTCAATTTGGCTCGAACTTGTGAGGTCCAAACGGACTTTAATCAAGTGTTCTTGACTAAGAACACCTGACTAAAGTCGATTGAGACCTCAAATTCTTTGTGTTCTTCTAGGGCCCGTTCAATCGAATTTGAAATTCGACGAGTTTTGCTACGATTCGAGCAAAACTATCACGGGATTTGGGGTTCATGTTGGTTCAGGGGTGTCGATTTGGGGTTAGTTGGGGTTGGTTCGAGCTCGACTCGAATCTTCAAAATGAAGATTCGAGAAGATGGAGATGGATTCGAGTTAAGCCACTACCGGATTTGGGTTCAGGGTGTTAAGGTGGCTTCGTGGTGTTATTTTGGTGACCGGCGGCGTCGTTGCCGCCGGGTTTCAGGCGGTGGAAAGGGAGGGCGGCGCTAGGGTTTTGCTCTCATCTCTTGGTTTAGAGAGAAACAGAGATGAGGGGTGTTTGAGGGGAATGACCGGGTCAAGGGGGGTTTAGGCGTCTTTGATTAGGTTAAATGTGCAAATTAATTTCGACCGTTGGATCACAAGAATCCAACGGCCGAGATTAATCGTTCAATAGAAACGGGGTCGTTTTGGGTATAACGGGCTGGGTCAGACCGGGTCAAGGCTGGGTTTGGGTAGATCGTTTGGGCCTGGTCTTCAATTGGCCCAATCCGGATTTTTAACTCTTTATTTGATTTTGTTTTCTTCATTTTGTTTTTTCTAAATTAATAAAAATGTAAACCGAAATCCTAATGCAAAAAATTATAAAAATAATCCTAATTAATTCACCAATAACAAATTGATGCTAAATAAAATTATCACACGTTATGAAAATAACAAATTAAAATAAAATTACACAATTGGACCTTAAATGGCAAAAAACATGCAAAAGGTATATATTTTTTTTGTCATTTTTCATTTTCACAAAACAAACTTAATTACTCTTAATTGCAAACTTGAATTTCATGTACTAATGCAGTATATTTTTGTATTTTTTATTTATTTAAACACGGACACACAAACGCAAACAATAAGAGAAAATTAACATAAAATCCACAAAAATTGCATACAACACAGAAGTATTTTATTTTGAATTTTTTAGGAGTAATTCGTGTGAGGCAAAAATCACGTGCTCACAGCTGCCCCTCTTTGCGTGGAAACCCGAAGAGTTTTCGTGCAAAGATAAGTGAGCGGATACGAGCGATTTTTGCCCGTTTGAGCACTCCGTATGAAGCATTTTTTTTTTTGGAAAAGTTTGACCGAACCTTTGCTTCAGAAGGTCTCCTACATATCCCTGGCTAAAAGGGAATCAGGTCATTGTAGTTCGGGAAGTTTTGGTAGCTGGGACTACCATGGCTGATGTGGTCTTGCTGTTACTGCTGTTGCTGCTATCGCCACTGCTTAACTGACCTCCTTGTTACATCGTGCTAAACAAAATAAGAAGCTAGACTAAGTTACAGTATTGTGAATTATTATCTATCCTTTCAACTGGATTTTGTCATGTTCCTTGCCATCCTGCTGTCTCTGATGTTTCTTCACATGCTTCTTCTCTTCTAACAATTGTTATTTCGGCCTATCTTGATTGCCGAACTCCGACCGTTGGTCCCTCCCTTTGTAATCTTCGAATTATTCTCCTTCGAAGTTTGTACCTATCTTTCTGATCCTTGTTGCCTTCTTTCTGCTTACGAACTTGGATTCATGCCGGGGATTTCTGTTACATTCAACCGCTTTCCTCAACCAAATTAAAAAATAAATCGCCACTCCATTCTTTAGGCGGGCTCCCTGACTTCAACTATAACTTCAAAACTAAATCGCCACTCCATTCTCCAGGCGGGCTCCCTGACTTCAACTACTACTTCAAAATAAAATCGCCACTCCATTCTTCGGGCGGGCTCCCTGACTTCAACTACTACTTCAAAATAACATCGCCACTCCATTCTTCAGGCGGGCTCCCTGACTTCAACTACAACTCAAAACTAAATCGCCACTCCATTCTTCAGGCGGGCTCCCTAACTTCAACTACAACTTCAAAATAAATCGCCACTCCATTCTTCAGGCGGGCTCCCTGACTTCAACTACAACTTCAAAATAAATCGCCACTCCATTCTTCAGGCGGGCTCCCTGACTTCAACTACTACTTCAAAATAAAATCGCCACTCCATTCTTCGGGCGGGCTCCCCGACTTCAACTACAACTTCAAAATAAAATCGCCACTCCATTCTTCGGGCGGGCTCCCTGACTTCAACTACAACTTCAAAACAAAAATCGCCACTCCATTCTCCAGGTGGGCTCCCTGACTTCAACTACAACTTCAAAACTAAATCGCCCCTCCATTCTCCAGGCGGGCTCCCCGACTTCAACTACAACTTCAAAACTAAATCGCCACTCCATTCTCCGGGCGGGCTCCCCGACTTCAACTACTACTTCAAAACTAAATCGCCACTCCATTCTCCGGGCGGGCTCCCTGACTTCAACTACTACTTCAAAAATAAAATCGTCACTCCATTCTTCGGGCGGGCTCCACGACTTCAACTACTACTTCAAAATAAAATCGCCACTCCATTCTTCGGGCGGGCTCCCCGACTTCAACTACAACTTCAAAACTAAATCGCCACTCCATTTTCCACGCGGGCTCCCTGACTTCAACTACAACTTCAAAACTAAATCGCCACTCCATTCTCCAGGCGGGCTCCCTGACTTCAACTACTACTTCGAAACTAAATCGCCACTCCATTCTCCAGGCGGGCTCCCTGACTTCAACTACTACTTCAAAATAAAATCGCCACTCCATTCTTCAGGCGGGCTCCCTGACTTCAACTACTACTTCAAAATAAAATCGCCACTCCATTCTCCAGGCGGGCTCCCTGACTTCAACTACAACTTCAAAACTAAATCGCCACTCCATTCTCCAGGCGGGCTCCCTCACTTCAACTACAACTTCAAAACTAAATCGCCACTCCATTCTCCAGGCGGGCCCCCTGACTTCAACTACAACTTCTAATTTCATCCCATCCTTATCGCATTCCTTTGTTTTCTGTACCATTTTCTTCTTCCTGCATCGCCTACCTGGGCCACCTTTTCTTCTGAATTATCTTGTCTTGGAATTGCTTTCCCCCGGGTCGTATTACTTTTCTTTTGGCTGCTGGGGATATCTTTGGAACTGTTTACTCACCTGCTGGGGATGATGCTGTTGAGGAAGTATTCTTTGTTTCCTTCACCCCTCATTCTCTCTCGGACTCGCCGTGGTTGAAATGTTATGGACTGGGGATTATCCTGGCGGGGGACCCCTTTTCCTCTTCCTTCTTCCCATTCCTCCTCTGGGACTCACACCTCTGCTTCTTTGAAAACTTATGGGATATAATGCTGCTGCGGGAATCTCAAAGTTAGTGTTTCATTTTCCCAACAATTGCTGGGGATGATACCGGCTCAAAGGTCACTTCTTTGCGTTGTCGGGCCTCTTTCAAAACTATTCTGCTCGGAACTGGTTTCTATCCTTATCCACTGGGTGTTTTGCTTTCAAGAAAATTTTCGCAATCGGAGAAAATATTCTGCCCCAGTTTGATGACCTTCTACGTGGCGTGGTTTTCTGCCGACGAACCCTATTTTCCTGCTTTAAATCAAAGAAAATTTGTTAGTTTCAAAACGCAGTGAGTGGTCGTGCCACTCTTGTTGGGGGCCATTTTCCTTTTCTCTTTCAGCTGCTTGGCCTCCCTCGAACTTTTGGGAGCGCCGCTGACACTTGCTGGGGATGATGCTCTTTCCACAGATGGTTTCTCATCTCTCCCTTTTATTCCAACCTTTGGTTTGATCTAACTCTTTTAGCCGGTGATCTGTTGTTCCAATCTTACTATCGGAATGACTTCTGCCTTATTGCCTCATTCCACGCCTGTTCATTTTCATTATACTGCTTTGGGAGACTTGGTAGTAAGCTTTGAAAAATCAATTTTCGAAAACGAAGGAAAAGAAAAAGATTGCTGACCGCAAATGACAAAAGAAAAGGAAAACTTTTCTGAACTCAAAAATAGGAAAAACTTATCTGAATGTGTGACTGATCCAATGGTTATGCCGCGCCTTTGAGATTAATCTACCCAGTCTATTCATGTCAATCACTTTCTGATGGCCGCGTTTTGCTAGAAGCACACGAATGTCCCAACCTCGTCTCATGCCGGCACCTTGCAAACCTCTCGCCTTGTCACCTCATAGTGCCCTTTGAAGGGTTTTCACTAATGAGATTCTCTCATTTCTCTCTATCTCCCGCCGCCTTAGGGTGCCCGTAAAGGTTTTCACCATAAGACTCTCTCATTTTATTTCTCTCAACTTTCTTCGCCTTAAGATGCCCGCGAGGGTTTTCACCGTTAAGGCTCTCTCGTTTTGCTTTCTTTCCAGACTGGGGTATCGCCCACGCGATTCCCTCTAAAGCATTATCCCTTTTCGGCTTGTGCATCCCGGATTCAATCGAGGATCGGAGTGTCGCTTTTGGTTTTTATTCGCATGACTTGGCACTTCTCAAATACTGATCGAGAGGTCTTTTTGGTCATTTAATGTGGTTTTTGTGCGTGAGTCTAAAGAAAAGGGGTTTAACCTCAATGGTTAGCTCATTACAACTTTCGGAATCCACCCTATCTTTCAGACGACACAATGACTTCTGCCCCAGTTTTGTTGCTTGGGGAATCTTTGATTTTATTTTATTATGACCGAGCTATGTGGCGCCTACGTATCCTTCTTGAGGAATCAGGTCGAACGTAGTTCACTTTTTCTTGTATCTTTTCTTTGTTTCTTTTTTCTATTTTGTTACACATCTTCCTTGGTGATTCCGAAAGAGGGTGTATGAAAGAATTATTAAGGCTCAAAAGGGAAAACAAAGGTTAAAGTGTTTGGGTAGTAGAAAAATTGCCTCTGTCATTTCATTCTCCGAAAAATGCCAAAATACACACAGACGAAACAAATCGTTGACAAATACATTAAAGAATTACACATAATATCTCTTGACTGCATCAGAATTGATAGCCATATCAGTGCATCTTCCCTCAATATCAGTTAGACATAGCGCGCCGTTGGATAATACCCCAGTCACAACAAACAGTCCCTGCCAATTTGGAGCGAACTTGCCTTTCGCTTCGGCTTGATGTGGTAGAACTCTCTTCAACACATGTTGTCCCACTTCAAATTTCCTGGGACGTACCTTCTTGTTATATGTTCTTGCCATTCTCTTTTGATACAATTGGCCATGACATACTGCTGTCAATCTCTTTTCGTCGATCAAGCTCAATTGCTCTAATCGGGTTTTGACCCATTCATCATCGTCGATCTTAGCTTCAGCGACAATTCGGAGGGATGGAATTTCAACTTCTGCGGGTATTACTACTTCAGTCCCGTACACCAACAAGTAAGGAGTTGCACCTACCGAAGTCCGGACGGTAGTGCGATAACCCAACAGTGCGAATGGTAACTTTTCATGCCATTGCCTAGACCCTTCTACCATCTTCCTCAATATCTTCTTTATATTCTTGTTTTCTGCCTCAACCGCACCATTTGCTTTGGGACGATATGGTGTGGAATTTCGGTGTGTAATCTTCAACTGTTGACATACCTCTTTCATCAATCCGTTGTTAAGATTGGCACCGTTATCCGTGATGATTATCTTTGGAATTCCAAACCTGCAGATGATGTGGGAATGTACGAAGTCCACCACCGCCTTCTTGGTTATTGATTTGAAGGTTTTGGCCTCCACCCACTTGGTAAAATAATTGATCGTTACCAGAATGAACCTATGACCATTGGAAGCTGCAGGTTCTATAGGTCCGATAACATCCATACCCCATGCGACAAACGGCCATGGTGCTGACATTGTATGCAATTCAGTCGGTGGAGAATGAATCAAATCTCCGTGTATCTGACAACTGATGGCATCTTCGCATGAAACTTATACAATCACGCTCCATATTGAGCCAATAATATCCTGCTCGAAGAATCTTCTTTGCCAATACGTACCCGCTCATGTGTGGTCCACAAACTCCGGAGTGTATATCTGTCATCACTATTGTGGCTTGACTCGCATCTATACATCTTAACAATCCCAAATCTGGGGTTCTTTTGTACAATACCCCTCCACTAAGGAAAAATCCGTTCGCCAACCGCCGAATAGCCCTCTTTTGATCTCCGGTTGCTTGCTCTGGGTATATTCCTAACCTGAGGTACTCTTTGACATCATGAAACCATGGCTCACCATCCATCTCTTCTTCTATCATATTACAATAAGCATGTTGATTCCGGACCTGGATATGTAACGGATCAACACGAACCTTGTCCGGGTGATGTAGCATTGACGCTAAAGTAGCTAGAGCGTCGGCAACCTCATTATGCATCCTTGGGATGTGCCTGAATTCTACCGATCGAAAGTGCTTGGTCAGATCATGCAAACACTGACGATACGGGATAAGCTTTAAATCCCTGGTTTCCCATTCTCCCTGAATCTGATGTACCAGAAGGTCCGAGTCCCCCAAGACCAAGACGTTCTGTACATCCATGTTCACTGCTAATCGCAACCCCAAGATACATGCCTCGTACTCAGCCATATTATTGGTACAATGAAAACGTAGTTGAGCAGTAACAGGATAATGATGTCCTGTTTCAGATATGAGCACAGCCCCTACTCCGACTCCTTTTGCGTTCGCCGCTCCGTCGAAGAAGAGCTTCCACCCTGGATCCTTGGTTAGTTCTAACCCCTCAATTTGCAATACTTCTTCGTCCGGAAAATACGTCCTCAAAGGTTCGTATTCGTCATCAACAGGATTTTCAGCTAAGTGATCGGCCAGGGCTTGAGCTTTCATAGCCGTCCTTGTCACGTATATGATGTCGAACTCCGTAAGTAATATTTGCCATTTTTCTAACCTCCCTGTAGGCATAGGTTTCTGGAAAATATACTTCAACGGATCCAAACGCGAAATGAGGTAAGTGGTGTAAGAAGACAAATAGTGTTTCAGCTTTTGGGCTACCCAAGTCAAGGCACAACAGGTCTTTTCCAAATGAGTGTACTTAACCTCGTGAACCGTGAATTTATTACTGAGGTAATAAATGGCCCGTTCCTTTTTGCCAGTAAGATCATGCTGCCCCAGTACGCAGCCGAACGAATTCTCCAAGATCGTTAGATAAAGAATCAGGGGTCTACCCGGTTCAGGCGGAACTAGTACGGGTGGGTTTGACGGATACCCTTTGATTTGGTCAAACGCTTACTGACATTCTGTCGTCCATTCTATCGCAACGACTTTCTTCAACAGACGGAATATGGGTTCACAGGTTGCTGTAAGCTGAGCAATAAACCTACTGATGTAATTTAACCTTCCCAACAGACTCATTACCTCTGTTTTATTCTTCGGCGGGGGTAGCTTCTGAATGGACTTGATTTTGGATGGGTCCAACTCAATGCCCCGTCGGCTGACGATGAATCCTAGCAACTTTCCTGATGGAACTCCGAATGCGCATTTGGCCGGATTGAGCTTGATGTCGTATCTTCGAAGTCTTTGAAAGAACTTCCTGAGGTCGGCAACATGGTCTTCTTGACGTCTATATTTTATGATCACATCATCCACGTACACTTCAATTTCTTTGTGTATCATGTCATGGAATACCGTAGTCATCGCCCTCATGTATGTTGCCCCTGCATTCTTCAAACCAAACGGCATCACCCGGTAGCAATAAGTCCCCAATGGTGTGATAAAAGCCATCTTTTCTGCGTCCTCTTCATCCATCAAGATCTGATGATATCCCGCATAACAGTCCACAAAGGATCCGATTTCACGTCCGGCGCAATTATCAATCAGGATATGGATATTGGGAAGCGGGAAATTATCCTTAGGACTTGCCTTGTTGAGATTGCGGTAGTCTACGCATACTCTGATCTTTCCGTCTTTCTTTGGCACCGGTACTACGTTAGCCAACCATTCGGGGTATCGAGTGACGCGAATGACTTTCGCCTGCAACTGCTTGGTTACTTCCTCTTTGATCTTTACACTCATCTCCATCTTGAATTTCTGCAGTTTTTGCTTGACGGGAGGATATGCCGGATCAGTGGGTAATTTATGAACCACTAGATCAGTGCTGAGTCCTGGCATGTCGTTGTACGACCATGCGAAAATGTCTTTAAACTCCATGAGTGTTTTGATCAACTCTTCTCTCAGGTTGGGTTCAATATGGACACTTATTCTGGTTTCTTTGACGTCATCTGTGCCCCCCAGATTAACAACCTCGGTATCATTTAAATTTGGTTTGGGTTTTTCCTCGAAGTGACTTAATTCTTCACCGATTTCTTCTACGGCTTCATCATCGCCGTATTCCGATTCACTCTCGTCACCTCTTATTTCATGTGTTATTATTTCCAAACCCGATTGACTTTCTAGACTGGGTTGATTAATCTTTAAGCACGCCATATCATTAAGATCAGTTGAAAGAAAGCTGCTCAGAAAAGTAAAAGAAGGAAAATAAACAAAATTAGACGCGAAGGGAACAAAATTCCATTAATGGGAACAGTACAAAGAAAAACAAACTTGCAAACTCAAATCAAAATGAACTAAAACAAACGGATTTTACTTCGGGGACAACCCCCAACATGAAATTTCGAAAGAAAACAATCCAAAACAGACTACCAAGACTCCTTCCGGACAGGGAGAGGAGTAGCCTTCCAATTATTCAATTTTGCTTTCGATCCCACAAACTGTATCTCGGCATGGCTGGATCCTTCACCATCCTCGAGCATGCATATATCCGCGAATAGGTCCTCGAACTTTCTTAAGAACTCTTCGTCTGGCCTAACCATAGGAATAGGAACCTTTGTCGCCGGATGTCCTTTTACTCCAGACCTGACAAAAGATTGGGAAAGGCGTGGAACAGGCTTCGGGAGCACCCATGTCTTCCGCTTATTCCTCTTGGCTCGCTGGATGTCCTCTGATGTTGGCTTGAATCCCAAACCGAAGGTTCCCACGTTTTCGACCACAGATACCGGTTGTATGATTCCTTGCAGAGATGCACCTAGACCTTTGCCGGGTATGAAACCGTGTCTCAACATTTCATGAGCCACCATGACGTCTGCAGTAATTATTCTGTCATTGGGAATGCATTCCCCTTCTGGAACTCGGTTGGCGGATACCACATCGCAGATCTGGTATACCCACGGCCCAACATCTTCTTCTGTCTCAACAAAGGGGACGATGGTGCCTGGTTGTAGATCATTCTCTCCATGGACGACGATCTCCCGTTGGTCCCACTCAAACTTGACGAGTTGGTGTAAGCTGGATGGAACTGCTCTTGCGGCATGGATCCACGGTCGCCTTATCAGAAGTTTATATGACACCACCATGTCCAGCACCTGGAATTCCATGGTGAACTCCACTGGCCCAATTGTCAAGATTAACACTATGTCCCCAACCGACGCCTTGCCTCCTCCATCAAACCCCCGAACACATATGCTGTTCTTGCGTATCCTGCCGATGTCCACTTTCAACTTGTCCAGTGTAGAGAGAGGACAGATATTGGCGCTGGACCCATTATCGACGAGGATTTTGGTAACCACCGACTCCTCATACTTTACCGTAAGATATAAAGCCTTGTTGTGCTCGGTGCCTTCCTCGGGCAACTCATCATCGGTGAAGGTGATCCGATTCGCTTCGAAGATCCTATTGGTGATCTTCTCCAAATGACTCACCGAGATTTTATCAGGCACGTGGGCCTCATTCAAAACTTTCATCAAAGCTTGCCGGTGTTCTTCAGGAATGTATCAGCAAGGATAGCAATGATATTTGCGCAGGCGTTTTCTTCAGCTGCTCTAAGACAGAATAGTCATGCAGCTTCATCTTTTTCAGGAATTATTCTGCCTCTTCGTCAATTACCGGCTTTTTCAATGTTGCCGGAGTGATCTTCCTCAATTCCACAGGGGCAAAACATCTCCCCGAGAGGGTCAAACCTTGCGCTTCGCAGACTTCCTCTTTCACTTCCTTTCCTTTGTAGGTTGTTGTAACCTGAGCATAATTCCATGGAATAGCTCTGCTATCGATTATGGGCAACTGTATTGCTGGCTTGATGATGAAGGGATCCATTCGAACGCCTGCTACCGTCAAGATGGGCTTGGTTGCTATCCCTGGTACAACTATTTTTGCTTTCCCCGGGCCTCACCGGTACTTCGTTCACACTTCCCTTTTCTGCTTTCGACCCTCCTGGTACGTCCTTCTTGCAAATAGATGGCTCATCAAGGCTCGGCCCCTTTCTCATTCCTACCCCGCTAGACTTGATCATCATTACAGTCTGAGAGGCTTTCTCCTTTCCTTCTTCTACCCGTACCAACTCGATCATGTTGGTCTCATGATAAGTTGGAAGTGGGTTTTGGTTGATGTTGGGCTCTGTTGGAGTCTGGACCTCAATCCTCCGAGTATCGATGAGCTCCTGGATGGCCGTTTTCAACCTCCAACACTTTTCCGTGTCGTGTCCCGGACATCCTGAGCAGTATGCACAATTTACTGAATGGTCGAGGTTCTTTGGAAGAGTGTTTGGTAGCTTAGCTTCAACCGGATTTAGCAACCCTACTTGCTTCAACCGGTGGAATAGACTGGTGTAAGACTCCCCCAAGGGAGTGAAAGCCTTTGGCCTTGGCGCCCTGTCGCCCTTGAATGCCTGGTTCGGACGAAAACTCGCGCCCGAGGGGTTTCTGTAAGCTCTTGGGGGTGGATAATTGTTCTGCGGGTTTGGTGCACGCCACGGTGCATGGACGGGAGGTGCGGAATAGGACTGTGCGTGATGGACAGTAAAATGGGGATCAGGTGCGGGATAGTAATGTTGCGGGTGGTTATATGGGATTGTGGAAGTAATTTTGGTGGTGAGGCTGGGGCGGGCTATATTGGGGTGCAGGGCCTCTGTTTCTGAACCATGTCCCGGACTCGACCGCCGCGACTTCCTCTTTCCTCTTTTTCCCAAGTACTCCTCCAGTGCACTTTGGATAGCCTGAGTAGTGGCTTTCAATGCTGAGTAGCTCATGATCTTGTTGGCTTTCAAGCCTTCCTCGATCATAGCCCCCATTTTATCACCTCAGTGAATGACTTGCCCACGGACGTCACCTGATGTCCGAAATAGGTTGGCTCTAGTGTCTGCAAGAAGTAATCCACCATCTCGTTCTCTCTCATAGGCGGATCTACCCTTGCTGCCTGTTCCCTCCAGCGGAAACCAAATTCTCTGAAACTTTCAGCGGGTTTCTTCTCTAATTTTAGCAATGATAAGCGGTCGGGGATTATTTCAAGATTGTACTGGAACTGGCCGATAAAAGCTTGAGCCAAATCATCCCACGTAAACCATCTGCTGGGGTCCTGTCTAGTGTACCACTCCAGCGCAGATCCTCCCAGACTCTGACCGAAGTAAGCTATCAGAATCTCGTCACGTCCTCCGGCTCCTCGCATTTTACTACAAAACCCTCGGAGGTGGGCTACGGGATCACCATGCCCCTCGTATAGGTCAAACTTGGGCATTTTGAACCCGGTCGGCAACTGGACATCTGGGAATGGACACAGATCCTTGTAAGCGACACTGACCTGGTTGCCCAAACCATGCATGTTCCTGAAAGACTGCTCCAGGCTTTTAACTTTTCTAATAACTTCCTCATGTTCCGAACTTTGGAAGTGCTTTTCCGGTTCTGCCGGATTATCCCGGTGAGGGGTGTGTGATTGCGGTTCAGGAGCCCTTAAAGTAGGCTCTGGAGGATAGTAAGAGTTGTCATGGATCTGAACATACGGCTCGCCGGACGGCCTTTGTAGAGTAGCAGGTGGAGGTGCCACAAAACAGGGGTGACTGGAGGAGGATTTGGTTTGGCTGGTGGAGTGTGGGTGGCATAAGGGTTTTCCCCCTGAAAGTATTGATAGATCGGGGCGCTTGTCGAAGGATCGATGGGTGGATGTTCTGGAGCTGAGGCGAGAGTAGGGAGGTTTGGTGAGGACTATCCCCTAGCCCAGGCTAGGTGCATCTCTGTTATCTGATGTCTCAACCGTTCTACCTCCTCTTTCATGATTTGCATCTCCGATTTCTCTTCCTCGAGACTTTTACTGGAACTAGACATGCTTGCTGTAATTGGCCCTTTAGATCTAGTACGGTAATGGTGGCTGGCCAGTATATTCTGTCAAACCAACTGCTAAACTTTTCCGGAAATGCAACAAACTTGTTAGTTTACCGAGTTTAACAGGATATGTTATAGCACGTTGGATGCAATGCACCTAACCAAATAACCCTTTCTACATCTACTCCTATCATGCGTCATTCCAGCTTTTCTCTTTTTCTCTTTTTCTGTTTTCTTCTTTTTCTTTTTTCTTTTTCAACTATCCTTGAAAGCCTTATTGTTATTAACCTTCGTATTCTTTTCCTTTCTTTTTAGTGGTGGTCGAATCTTATGTGGATTGCCTACGTATCACGTCCCGCGTGAATCAGACCGAGCGTAGTTCTGGTAACAAGATTGTGGCAAAATTCAGTAACTTTTATATCAAATAAAACCTTAAAGTTACAAAACATGTCTTACAATAATCGACAAAAAGAGGAATGCTTGACTCGAAAAAGGAAAATAAAATGCCAACCACCTTGACTTAATATTTCAAAATACATTTTTTTAAATCAGAAGTCTAATGCTCTAAAATTCCTGGGGACCCGCGAGGCATCATTCGGCCTTGCCGCGGGCCTTGGTGTGAGGTCCTTGTGCAGTCCCCTTAAATCTCTCATGATCTGATGAACATAGCCCATAACCGAAGCAAAAAGGGCGGGGCGGGGCATCTGTTCGCAAGCTAAACACTTCATGGTGACGTAGTGCCCTATTTCTCCAATTCTATCCTTGATCATGTCCCTTTCTCTAAGGATCTGTTCTATTTGCTGGTTTTTCACCCCCAATCTTCGAGCATTGTTGGTGACTTGGTCTAGGAGCCTATCCACTTGTTCTTGCAGTCGGGCCATCAAATCGTGGCAACGGTCGAGGTCTGCTCTGGCATCTCGGGCTTGCTTGAAAACCCGCTCCCTGAGGATAACATTTGCTTCCCTTAGACTAGTGATGATCTCAGTGTAATCTTCTTCTATCCGTTGCAGGTGAAGTGCATGTTAATGTGCCTCCTTTCTCCAACTAGCACGGACCCTCATTGTTTGGGCCTTCGACTCTTCCAATTCTCTTTGGACATCGGCAACTTGGCTTCTCAAACCCTTTATCAATTTTTCGTCTCATCGACTCCTCAACTGTCTGTCAGCATCCCTTTTCATTTGCTGGATTTGAGCTCTCAAAAAGTCATTTTCCTGTGCCAACTTCTTTTTATCTCCTTCGTCGGCGGCGGCTTGCATATCCTTTTCAAATTGGAGATCTTGGACCCGTTGCTCTATCTTGCCGATCCTTGTTCTGTAAACCTCTTCCTTAGCCAACCAGTCCCATTGTTCTTGTGACGCTTCAGCAAATTCCCTGAGGTGAGGTCTTTTGGCTGGTCTTTCACCCGATGTTTCTCCTTTGTACCAAGTTAGATATCCGGGTACAACCTCTCCTCTAGCTCGATCCCGCACACAAGTGTTTGCCTCTAGATATTGACATTTGCTCCAGATTTGGCGGACCCTCGCTTCCGGGAATTGGCCGTCAGGGCCAATTTCAATAATCTGGGTACTCCGATCCTCGTCTTTGGGCACTATCTGACACCTCCCAAGCTGCCTTAAAACCCGATGGGGCGCATAAGGTTGAATGCTCTTAAGTCACATTAAGAGAAAGTGGGACCTAGCTGCTGGCATGTACACGATTCTGTCTATCGGTAAACAACCCAACGTCCATTGTATTTGACTTGCGCCGAGGGCCTAGAAGTACGCCCTCCATGCCACGATTCCTTCAGGTAAAATGTTCCTATCAACCCTTGTATAAAATTCGCTTATGCAAGTTTTCTCATCCAACCCATATCTCGAGAATTGGGTACGGTGACACAGGTGCTCGATCATCCACATCTGTAGCAGTAAATTACAGCCTTCGAAAAAATCTCCTCCGGCTTTGCAGACTGTGAGGGCTCGATATATGTCTGATAGTATCGTAGGAGCAAGAGTACTTTCGCTTTGGTCAAGCAAAGTACTGACGACTCCGGCTACCTTTATATCAATGTTCCCGTCTTTCCTTGGGAATACCACGAGTCCTAAAAAGGCTATCATGAAAGCAACTCGTCCGTGCTCCTCCCATTTCTGGCGATTACCCTTGCTGCATAATTTGTTTTCTGGCTTGTCGAAACCTCCCACGTGACCGTACCTTTGATAGATGAAGTTTAAAGTACAAAACCCTTGTGCTAGATCTGGGTTACATACCGTTCTGGCTGTCTTCAGGGAGTCTAAAAACCGGTGTATGGCGACAACCCTGGGGGCGATTAGATATTGATGCCCAATGGTGTATCAGTGTTTCCAATGTATCCGGTCATCTCCTCCACAGTTGGGGTGAGCTCGAAGTCCGAGAAGTGAAAAACATTGTGCGCGGAATCCCAATATGTGACTAATGCTCTTATGATGTCCCCTCGATGTTTTATTTCAAGCAGACCTGTGAGACCTTTCAAATACTTTTTAACCTCATCCTGCCCTTCTTTGCCTAGATCATCCCACCATAATCGTATTTGTACCGGGATTTTAGTCATGAGTGAAAAGGGTTCCTTTTGAATCGTGCTCATCCTGCACATTTATTTAAAGAGGACGATCATTTTGGCTGGCAATGATTTTTTTTTTAATTTACAGATTTTGGTATATATGTTTTTTGAAAAATGGCAAGTTGGACCCGACGGGGGTTGCCTACGTATCTCACATCCGGTGAGAATCAAACCTGCGTAGTTCGGTCCGTCAAGACAAACTATTTTCTTTTATTGACCGACAAAGAAAACACATTTTGTTAAGAAACACATTTTCTTTTATTGACCGACAAAGAAAACACATTTTGTTAAGAAACCCATTGTCGGCAAAGTCAACCTTCCGTCATCTTTTATTAGCAAACTGAACTATTGATTTGTTGGTAAAACACATTTTTGTATTTTCTGAAAATATCTATTTACCCATACTGTTTCCTTTTGTTTTTCGTTTCTCTTCAGTATTTAAAAGCCGGCCAGCATGCAAGTTCGAATAAATGCTTGAAACAAACATGGTATAGTAGGATGGTCTTGTCATTTCAGGTTGCCTGTCCTAGACGGACCCAACCCCTGTGTTGAGTCCCCTAAGTAAAATGCAACGTGATGCAAATAAGCGTTTCCTACTAGGGATCCGGTATGCAGTTATGTTATTCTAAGTTCAAAACCTTGGTACATGATCTAGACTATGTACCCAAGCGGACAACTCGGGCTGAGGAAGGAGCTCCTTTCCGGGAACCAAAAGGCCAACCAGCTTAGAAACTTTCCGAGCCTCTTCATTATTTTGGGGTATGACACTAACAGAATAAGGAGTCTCAACCAGTGAGCACATCCCCGGGGGTGAGAAGTGAAGGGTTTGCGGCACAGTTTTATATACAGTTCACGCAATATCAAAGTGGTAAACATATAACATTTTGTATATACAGTGCAACTAGTATCAAAGCGGTAGACATGTAGCACATTAATTAAACATATAGTAAAATCAGATATAGACAAAACAACAATTTAGATGAGCTCGAATTCTTAGACCCTGAACCGAAGTTCAGAGGTCGATCCCCAGCAGAGTCGCCAGAGCTGTCACACCTCCTTTTTCCGCACCCGCGAGGGCGTAAGGGAGTTTTTCCAATTAAAGGACAATCGAGACGGGATCCATTTATTAAATTCAGAGTCGCCACTTGGAAAAATAATGGTGTCCCAAGTCACCGGTCTGATCCCGAACCGAGGAAATTTATGACTTTGTAATATGGTCTGCGAAACTAGAAAATCGGATAAGGAACTCTGTTAACCCGGGAGAAGGTGTTAGGCACTCCCGGATTCCGCGGTTTTAGCACGGTCGCTCAACTGCACTTTTTGCTTTTATTTGATTCATTACATATTTTAACTATGTATTTTTAATGCTCCGCTTTTATTTTTAGAAGAGTTGCGACGTCACGAAAAACACATTTCGAATCACAGCGCAACCGGTACGCCTGTGACTTTAATGCGTTTCAGTTTCGCTGGGAGTAAGATTTGGGTCACATAAATGCGCACCCGTATTTAGAAAAGTAATTTCATTTCAAGTCGTGCCTAAAGAGTCTATCGTCTGTTTAACTTTGGGAAAGGACCGTGAAATTCACTAAACGGTCTTTCCAAATCTAAGTTCTCATGACAATTATTCGAGGGCCCCGTGTGTTTTTGTTCTTTCACGAGTTCCATCTCATTGTTTATTTGAAGGTCGACCCATAGATATTACCTTTTCGTATATGTTTCATCTCTAATTATAAATCGTGAGTGAAACCTAGTGACTAATTATTATTTAAGCATTATTCGGTTAAATCTTATATTTGAACTTCTCATTTCTAGCTACTTTGATTTCTGTCAATGACTTGGGCGACTCGATTAAACTAAGAAAATTTTATAACGTCAAATGTACGAATACTTATACTAATGTGTCAACTGGATTTTAGAGTGACTGGTGTCAATTATCCCCTTAAACTAATTTATCCTAATTTAATCAACGAGGTGAAATTCGAGTTTCAAGTTCAAGTCTAATTCCAAACAAAAGGGGGTAAACCTCTTAATCCTCACCATTACCTAACTCGGAAGCCCAAACTTATGCTATGTCAAAATATATATACTAAAATCCTTCAATTGTACCCAATTGCCGACAAGTGGACCTAATGTTTTGTTTTAACGATTATTGAGCTTCATATTAATCCCCAACATTTAAATCACTAACATTCGAGAACTACCAACTTTATCTCAATCGACTTCAACCAACGACATTATGACTGGGAATTTTGAAATAACACACTGAAATGGAAGGTGATTATTATCCCTACTGAAGTACTAAACTATACTACATTTAAACTAATGATGCAAACTTAAACCAAGAACCTACAACTAACAGATTGTTCATGCTGCTGGGAGTGAATTGAAATGGATCAACACTCCACAAAGATATACATACATGTCTATTATCCGTATGGCATGAGATTTGAGAACTAATATTCATTACATTTACTTAACTACAATCTGTCTATTTGGATAACAAAAGAAAACCTATCAACAAATATGAGCATTTCATTTCTCAGCTTCTCTTCCCAGTTACATCAAAATGAGCTCATGAATGTGTACCTGGAAATGGACAAAAGTGAAGGACTAAAACACAACCACAGCAATGTCCAAACACAACCAACAGTAAACCAGTAGCAAAACCTCGACCCAACAGAAACAGACAAACCAGAAATAGATGCAAGAGACCCCTGTGAACTTCAAATAACAATCCAATGAAACAGTAGTTATTTCAATCTCTCTATCACTATTTTCTCTAAGGTATCTATGGATATCAATGTCTGTCTATCACTGTATTTCCAGAATCCTTCCTCAAAAATCACTATCATTGTGTATGTCTAAAGTTATTGTAGGTATCAATCTAATCCTCCTCTAAATCCAGTCCTAAGCCTATATATATAGCTTTTAAACCAGCTCCTAATGGTGCCCCTAACTAAACTAATACCCCTGCCCATTCCCATCTCTGTCAGCCCATTATCCCCTCTGTTTTTCCACTATATTGTGTCTAAGTATGGGTTCATTAATAAAAATTAATCAACAGGGGACAACTCTGCTACACGGCAGATTCCACCAGGCTGTGCACTATGGGCAGGGCATTTTTGAATCTTAAAATGTGCTAATTCTGACTAATAACTGGGGCTAACAGCCACATCATATCCAGGACTCAATTTAGTCACAAACAGTTCAAGCATTTAGCTTGGTAATGACTTCGGATCAAACCACCAACCTTAATCACCATCTAGTGCTTTAACAGGAAAATTCGTATAACTAAGCGACGACATTCAATTAATTACAACACATAACATGGATAACAAATTAATCGGCAAAACAGTGATTCTGAAAATCTCGGCAAAAATGAAAACCAAATATTTGACGATGCTAATCGAAACGAATAACTATCCTATGGCAAGCACATTCGAACAACTAACAGAATACAAATTGACCAAATAAAAGGTCTTTGGTAGAAGAATAGAAAAATAGAGAATTTAAGAAGAATATTCGAGAAATCAACAATGAATGAAACTAACAGAACGATTAAACTAAACTAACGAGTATGAATAAACTAGAACCGTAAAGGAGAAGAAATACCTCAATCTTCAAGCTAAATCCTAACTCGTCCGGTTGTCAATTTGGCTCGTACTTGTGAGGTCCAAACGGACTTTAATCAAGTGTTCTTGACTAAGAACACCTGACTAAAGTCGATTGAGACCTCAAATTCTTTGTGTTCTTCTAGGGCTCGTTCAATCGAATTTGAAATTCGACGAGTTTTGCTACGATTCGAGCAAAACTATCACGGGATTTGGGGTTAAGGTAACATGTTGGTTCAGGGGTGTCGATTTGGGGTTAGTTGGGGTTGGTTCGAGCTCGACTCGAATCTTCAAAATGAAGATTCGAGAAGATGGAGATGGATTCGAGTTAAGCCACTACCGGATTTGGGTTCAGGGTGTTAAGGTGGCTTCGTGGTGTTATTTTGGTGACCGGCGGCGTCGTTGCCGCCGGGTTTCAGGCGGTGGAAAGGGAGGGCGGCGCTAGGGTTTTGCTCTCATCTCTTGGTTTAGAGAGAAACATAAATGAGGGGTGTTTGGGGGGAATGACCGGGTCAAGGGGGGTTTAGGGGTCTTTGATTAGGTTAAATGTGCAAATTAATTTCGACCGTTGGATCACAAGAATCCAACGGCCGAGATTAATCGTTCAATAGAAACGGGGTCGTTTTGGGTATAACGGGCTGGGTCAGACCGGGTCAAGGCTGGGTTTGGGTAGATCGTTTGGGCCTGGTCTTCAATTGGCCCAATCCGGATTTTTAACTCTTTATTTGATTTTGTTTTCTTCATTTTGTTTTTTCTAAATTAATAAAAATGTAAACCGAAATCCTAATGCAAAAAATTATAAAAATAATCCTAATTAATTCACCAATAACAAATTGATGCTTAATAAAATTATCACACGTTATAAAAATAACAAATTAAAATAAAATTACACAATTGGACCTTAAATGGTAAAAAACATGCAAAAGGTATATATTTTTTTTTTGTCATTTTTCATTTTCACAAAACAAACTTAATTACTCTTAATTGCAAACTTGAATTTCATGTACTAATGCAGTATATTTTTGTATTTTTTATTTATTTAAACACGGATACACAAACACAAACAATAAGAGAAAATTAACATAAAATCCACAAAAATTGCATACAACACAGAAGTATTTTATTTTGAATTTTTTAGGAGTAATTCGTGTGAGGCAAAAATCACGTGCTCACAGTACCTGCAACAAGTCTTTAAGATCAAGGACTCGGGGGAGCTGAAGTTTTTCATAGGCATTGAACTTTCTAGAAGCAAAGAGGGAATTCTGATGCATCAAAGAAAAAATATGCATTAGAACTCATATCAGGCATGGGACTTTCAGGTGCAAATCCAGCCAAGGCTCCTTTGGAGGTGAACAAGAAACTTACAGCACTGGAGTTTGGCACTCATTTTGGGATTGCAGATGACAAGGTTCTTGATGATCCTAGTACTTATTAAAGGTTAATGTGGAGACTTCTCTATCTCACCATGACTAGACCAGATATTGTATTTGCAGTGCAGTGTCTAAGTCAGTTCATGCATTGTCCTAAGGCATCGCATATGGAGGCTACCATCAAAGTGATCAAGTATGTGAAGGAGTCCCCAGGTCTGGGGATCCTAATGTCTGCAGATCCCTCTTCTTAACTTACAACCTATTGTGATGCAGATTGGGCCTCTTGCCCCAACACTAGGGGGTCTATTACTGGGTATTTTCTGAAGTTTGGGAGCTCCTTGATCTCTTGGAAGTCGAAGAAGCAAACTACCATATCCAAAAGCTCAGCTGAGGTAGAGTATCGAAGCCTAGCATCTACAGTTGTAGAGATAGTATGGGTAACTGGCTTGTTTGATGAGTTAGGGGTGCACATTCAACAACCAATTTCTTTATTATGCGACGGTAAATCACTAATTCAAATTGCTGCTAATCCAGCGTTTCATGAATGCACGAAACATATTGACATTGACTGTCATTTCATCGGCGAGAAGTTGCAACTTGGGCTCGTTCATCTAATACATCTCCCCTCTTCTGAGCAACAGGTAGACATTCTTGCTAAGGGCTTGGGCGTCACTCAACATCATTATTTTCTCTCCAAGCTAGGCATGGAGAACATCTTCATAGCTCCTAGCTTGATGGAGGGGGTAAAGGAATTAAGTACCTGCCTAACTATACTCTAATGATATACTATGTCTTAGCCTTAGCTGTGATTATTAGTGAAATGTAATTAGTTGTTAGTTAATTATGTTAGCAGTGGAAGTAGAGGAGCTTAGTTGAAGCTTGGCTAGACAGCTGACATTGTATTATAAATAGGTATGGTTACCTCACTTGTAAATAACTGTTTTTATTGATAATAAACAAAAGAATTCACTCCAAATTTGCATACTTTCTTCTTCTCTTGCTTTGCTTCAACATTGATCAGAAACACCGTGGGTTTCTTAAAAAATAGCTAGCATTTGCAAAATCATTAAATAATGGCCATTATTTTTCTGCAACATGGAAAGTTCCAGCATAATATATTGGAGATTTGTGTACTTGTGTATGAACGTCCAACATATTATGCTGGAACTCTAACACACGAAAATTTTCAACATAATATATTACAGATTGGAGCATCTTTATATGAACTTCCAGCATATTATGCTGGAACTCCAGTATATTATACTAGAATATATTCAAGATTTTGAACAATATTTTCGTTCAGAATAATCTTTCCATGAAAAGTGGCTAAATTTCAATTACTTTTGAAATTATGGCTAGTCTTCAAATATCTGACTATTTTTGAATTTCGCCCGTATTTTATGGGTTCAACCTCTAAAATATTTTAGTATTGAACTCATTATATTTTTAAAGTTATGGGTTCATGTCTACTATTTATTTTATATTTTAAATAATTTTTTATATTTAAATTTATGTTCCACATCAAAAGTACTATGATCAATTGAGTCCGGTGTTGGAGCTTCCATGATGGTAGTCTCCCACGCACTATATGTGGGTTAGTATGTCACTATCCCCTAGCGGCGGATTCATGTGCTAAATTGGTGAACGTGTACTCATGTTATTGGCTAAAAATTTTAGAAAAAGTATATACCTATATATTATGTTTAAAATGACTATATATACCATATTATGCATCCATGTACATGGCGATTTGATTATTGATCCTTCGTCACTCATACAACCATTGATAAGATTCTTGTTGTTTACATTTGCAATTACTTTTTTATTTATAATTATCTCCACTTTTTTGTTTCTTCCTTGAAAAAGCTAAGCTCAATTAACAGCACCTTTAATAAGTTTAATTTTCATCAAATAATATAATTGATAGATGCTCTTTCCTCACTTGTTAATATTTTGTTGCCCAATTTGCTCCTAATTTTACTTAACTAAATGAATCGAAAAAAAAAATTCAAACTATCTCGGGTCGATAATTAAATTTCTTATTATATGAAACAATAACCTAACAACCCAAATCGAATTCAAATCAACCAAATTGACTGCATGTATGTTATATTATTATGGTTAGTGGCATGTTAGAATTCTGAATCCGCCTCTGTATCCTCTGTTCGTTTCCTTAATCTGCCATTTGTAATTGAAGTTTTCTTTTAATAAAAATAAAAAAGTAGAAATAATATGGCCTAAAACTCTATGCAAAACGAATCCACCCAAGTTTAAGCGTAACGGGTCGAATATTTGAAGGCCATGAAAGTAGAATGGGTTCTGCAAGTCATCCAACCACTGTTTACAAATGATACGGGGTAGCTATTTTTAAGCATATTGTTTAAAATGTATTATAATTTGCAATATATTTAAAGATTAGTTAATTTCACTTAAATTTCAGAACGCGACAATCTGAATCCTGAATTTCAAAAATTACGATATTTAGTCTTGAAGTTTCGGTGAATTGTCTAATCTTTAAATATATTGTAAATTATGAATATATTTTAAATAACAGGCTTAAAAATGACTATTGTTGCACTTCGCACAACGACTGATCTGTAAGCAAACGTTAAGGCCCATTAAGCTCCTGTGTTATTTTTCCATTTCTTCAGTTCTTTCACAACAAATACTTCTATTCTCCAAATTCAATATATTAATTTCTTCGTAGAAATTTAAATATGATCTGTTCTCGTATAAGAAAATGTTATTTCACGAAAATTGAATGGGTAAAGCAAAGCAATTTATGAAAAATCATAAATGTGATGATAAGAAATGCTTCTAATAAAATAAGATTCAAGAGGAATTAAAAATGTAGCTGATAAATGAAACACACTATAGTTAACTGTTTAGCCAAGCTCTTTTGTGGCAATTTTTGTTTTCCTTTTGTTTTGTTGTCAAAAGTGTTTTTTCTCTCTCTAAAATTATGGTGTTGGACTCAAAAATACTTTCAAATAAATAATCAAACATAAACTGTTTCTTACCAAAGTACTTTTTTAAAAAAAAACTTTTGAAAAAAATACTTCTCATAATAAGTTTATTTTAGAAGCTTGGCCAAATAGGTTATAACTCTTGAAAAGATTCCAAGCAAAAGTCAAATGCAGAATGTTATTGTTAGTGATCAGAGGCGGAGTCAGAATTTAAAACTTATGATATCGGGATTCTAGTTCTTTTAAGTTATTGAGTTCTAAAATAATAATTTGTACATATAATATGAATTCCACAAGACAAATACAGAGTCTACACAAAAACTAGGGAGAAATTCAAAAATAGCCAGATTTATCACTGGTCGTAAAAAATAGCCAAGTTTTAAAAGTCATCGAAATTTAGCCACTTTAAATCTGAGCGAAAACACTGTTCAAAATCTAAAAAAATACGCCCGCAAATTTTACGGGAGTTCCAGCCTAAGTATGCTTGAACTCCCGTAAATTTTACGGGAGTTTGAGGATAACTATGCTGGAACTCCCGCAAATTTTACGGGAGTTCAAGCATAATTATGGTGGAACTCCCGTAAATTTTACCGGAGTTCCACCAAGTATAATTGTCTAGTATAATATACTGGAGTTTGGAGCACTGGTGCTCCAATCTCCCACAAATTTTACAGGAGTTAGCAAAGTATACCGGTTCAGTATAATATGTTGGAGTTCGTACACAAATGCACCAGAACTCCCATATATTATACTGGACCGGTCCCTATTGCAGGAAAATAGTGGCTATTTTTTATTGACTTGATAAACGATGACTATTTTTCATTGACTAGTGTGAAAACTGGCTATACCATGATATTTTAACCAAAAACTACTGGGCTCTGACGAACTCATAAGCAGCGGCTAGCTTCGCCCCTACCAGTAATAGAAGAATTTTCAATAAGAAATGTCAAAATATAAAGAAGTAAACAAATAAAAAATATAATGTGATTCAACATATTTATATCAATACTATATTAAAAGCTCAAAGCCCCTTAGTGAAATGTCGTTAACTTTTTTTTACCCTTTAAAAATTAAAAACAAATCTGGACAAAATTATAATTTAATTTATTGTCCTAATGTTTAGGATTTTGAAATCTAAGAAACTTTAGTTATTAAATAATTTCTTATTGAACTAGGTAAGAAATCCTAATATTTAAGTGAAAATTGATTAAAACCTTATCAAAAAAATTCAAAATCTTTAGCTATTCGAATTAATGTGTCCTTATATGGTACCAATGATGGATCAGCTTGGTGGAATCTTTAACTTCTTTTTTCCTTACAACTAATCCTGTTCTTCTCTTTTTATATTATCGAAAAATTTTAAAAATTTAAAAAAGATCTTGGGAGAAAAATAAAGGAAAAACCAATAAAAACAACTGAGAGTGCAATTCAGTGGTATATGTCTTTGTAAAATTTTGCATCATTTTCAAGTGCTTCGTTGATATTTTATCAATTCTTTATCAAGTCAGCCAAATATGTCATCATTTTTAGGAACTTAAATTATTATTTTCTAATTTTAATTTTGTAACTCAATGTATAATTATCATGACCCCAAACCGATCATGATGGCGCCTATCGTGAAACTAGGCCAGCCAACTCATTCCCAAAATAATCCATATTTCATTCAAAACTTAAGAAAAACCATTTTCAACTGAAATATGATAAAGATATAAAGTTAAATTCAACAAAGCAGAAAAAAATACAAGTCGGACCTCGGGTGACACTAAGTCATGAGCGACGTTACAATAGTTCTGAAACAAGGCAAGACCAAAACAGTCTGGAAATAACAACAAGTTCTAATAGGAAGATAGAGAAGGAAATAAGCGGAACAGTGGTCGCCGGGCAGCTACCTTGCTATCTCCGTAAAGTCCGCGACTAGAGTAGTTAACAGCCGCTACCGTGTCTTGAGATACCTGGATCTGCACAAGAGGTGCATGAGGTAGCATGAGTACACCAACTCAGTAAGTAATAAGTCCAAACTATTGACTAACAGGTAGTGACGAACCACACCTCAACGTAATACATTTAAACTGTACGGAAAAGGTAGACATGCTTTTATTTCAAGTAATATGTCAATAGTAAACAAATGCAGTCTAAACAGTACATAGTATAAAGCTCAGGAAATTTCTGTCTACCAATGCACAAATATCATGATCAATGTTCCGTGTACCTCCACTCACAAGTGCTCAACCACTCAGTACTGTATATGGCCATCCGGCCCAAGGAAGATCCGAAATATATATATATATATATATATATATATATATATATATATATATATATATATATATATATATATATATATATATATATATATATATATATATATATATATATAGTGCTGATATATACATCACTAACCGCAGTCATCCAGTACCGAGGAAGGCCATTCCAGCCATATGGAGAAGATCCATCTCCGGTTATAATACTTCGGACAAGATCCATGTCCAGGGAAGATCCATCCCTCAAAATCATTAACTGCGCTCACGGGGGGTGTGTTACAGACTCCGGAAGGGCTCCTACAACCCAAGCGCTAAAGTAAGCCAACAAATGCACAATAAATATCTTGCTGCGGCGTGTAGCCCGATCCCATATTGTCACTCAATATCAGGCTCCCGGCCTCACTCAGTCATCACTCTCCAGTCACACACACGCGGGCTCCACATGTCATAATACTAGCCTTAACAATGATATAATGTGTCACATAATAATCATTATGACTGAGGCAAGATATAATATTCATGAACATGACTGAGTACATAATATCAATGAAGCTAATGATAGGACAACAAAAAATGACCCCTCGAGTCTCAAACAGTATTGGCATGAATCCTTAACATGAAAATTAGCCTGATTTACAACTCATTAACGTAATAACATGATTACAACACACATATCAGCAAGAAAAATTCACTAAGAGGTGCCATGGAATGATCCGGGCCATAGTTCTCACGGTGCACGCCCACACGCCCGTCATTTGGTATTTGTGTAACCTCAGCAATCATAGAACACATTGTTCGGGCTTTCGAACCCTCAAAACCGAAAGTGTTACTTACCTCAAATCGAGAAAACTTCTAGCCTACGACGCCCTTGCCTCTCGATTCGACCTTTAAATGCACTGAATCTAACCAAAATCAGTATATAACAATAGATATACACTAAAGGAATGAAACCCATACCGAAATTATCAAATTAACTCAAACACCTGAAATTGGCTAAACCCGACCCCCGAGCCCATGCCTCAAAACTTGACAAAAATTACATCAAAGGAATCCTCATCCTCCACGAGTTCATGCATACCAAGAACATCAATATCGGACCTCAAATGGCCCCTCAAATCCTCAATGAAAACTCTCCAATGCCAAACCCTAATTCTCCAATTTTAACCCCTAATTTTTAATAATTTCAAGCCTAACCAGTAAGATAATGCCAGAGAATCGAGTATTGCATTCAAAAATCTTACCTTCAGGTGTTTCCATTCAAATCCCTCTCAAAACGTTTCAATACCGTTCAAAAATGGTGTGAAATGGCCTAAAAATTACGAAGATGACTTTTTATACAATTTGCCCAGGCATTTTGCACCTGCGGCTCTCTATGCGCATCTGTGGTTAAAATAACCACTCAAGCGGTTTTTCACGTAAGGGCCAACATCATCATCGGTGCCCAAGGCTTCGCACCTGCGGGCTCGCATGTGTGGTATATACTCCGCTGCTGTGACCATGTAAGGCACATCACGGACCTTCCTGTCAGCATAACTCTTATGTCTCGACTGCGCTATACAAAGATGCTCCTGAATCACCTTCACCTTGTCCAAATCATCCTGCACCAAGTTTGTACCCAGAAGCCTAGCCTCACCTAGCTCAAACCAAACAACTGGAGATCTACACTATCTCTTATATAAAGCCTCATATGGAGCCATCTGAATACTCGACTGATAACTGTTGTTATAAGTAGGCTTGCTTATCGGGTGAATTGGACGGTTATTTACTCTTAATAGTTTGGCTTGACAATATCAGTTTTTAAATGTATTAATCTGTTAGCCACTTGATAAGATGTCGGGCAGATTGTGATCGATTTAGCTCTTTTCGGGTGGTTTATCGGTCTAGATTCACAAATCGAAATTATCCACAATTAGGTACTGTCGTACTGAAGTCATTCAAATCTCAAATCTTTATCCAACGATTTTCATCTTTCGGTTCACTTCAAAGCAACTTACTTCAAAATAATAGTTCCTTCTAGGTAATTGTACCAACAGTATGCATGTCCAACTAAGCTAAGGAACTAATCTCATTAGATACAAAAATATAAAATGCCAACATGTAAACACCTTAGTCTTAACTACAATGTGGGAACTAATCACTCAATGCAGTAGGACTAACTCACCTTTTCTACAAACTTAACGAACAATACAGACTGTCTATTCTGAAATTACCAACTTTTAATATCCAACAACTGCTGCTCAAACTCATCTAATTTGTAACCGTTAAATGATAGCCACCAAGACCACAGTCAAGCAATTAAACTAGTAATCCATACCTTGCACCAAAGGTAGAAATACTTACAAGCCCAATCACAGTATCCTTCCAAAATCAATGTTTATTCGACTTAAATCATTGGGCAAAAGGAAAAAGTGCAAGAATAGCCTTCTACGACTAAATATGTTGAGCATTTTGTTGTACCAACACACTAAAATTTTTCAACTTAGAGAATAGACTATAGAGACAGGGATGGGTTCGATTTTTTATTACTAAAGTTCAAATGTTTTTGTTTTTTATATATATATATATATATATATATATATATATATATATATATATATATATATATATATATATATATATATATATATATATATAATTATTTATATTCTTATCGGGTTAATAGATTATCCATTAAGAAAATTGAATAATCCACCCCCAAATCGATAAGTCGTTAATAAAAAAAATTCAATCCGTTCCCCGTCCATTAAGCCTTTACCAATAAGCCATTAAGCTTCGGTTCGGTTTGGTTTTTGGTTTTGGATCGGTTTTGAACACCCTAGTTATAAGAAAACTCCACGAGCGGTAGAAACTGATCTCATGAACCCCCAAAATCAATGACACAAGTGTGCAACATGTCCTCCAATATCTGAATAGTACACTTGGACTGCCTGTCCGTCATAGTGTGAAAAGTTGTGCTCAACTCTAAGTACCCAAATCTCGCTGCGTAGCCCTCTAAAACTGCAAAGTGAACTGAGTACCTCTATTAGAAATGGTGAAAACTAGGACACCATGCAAGAGAACAATCTCCTGGATATAAATTTCTACTAACCGTTCTGAAGAATAGTTAGTACACACTTGAATAAAGTGTGCGGACTTGGTCAGCCGATCCACAATCCCCCAAACAGCATCAAGCTTCTTCAAAGTCTGATGGAGCCCAACTAAAAAGTCCATGGTGATCCGCTCGTATTTATACTGTAGTATATCTAATCGCTGAAGCAAGCCACCCGGTATCTAATGCTCATATTTCACCTCCTAACAACTGAGACACCGAGCTAAAAATCCCACAATATCCTTCTTCATCCTCATTCACCAATAATGCTGCCTCAAATCCTGATACATCCTTGCGGCATCCGGGTAGATGGAATACCACAAGCTATGGGCCTGCTCCAGAATCAACTCTCGAAGCCCATCTACATTGGGCACACATATCCGGACATGTATCCTCAATGCCCCAACATCAACAATAGTCACATCTCTAGCATCATCATGCTGAACTTTATCCTTAAGGACAAGCAAATGAGGATCATCATACTAGTGCTCTTTGATGCGATCAAACAAGGACGACCAAGAAATCACACAAGCTAAGACTCGGCCTGGCTCCAAGATATCCAACCTCACAACCCAATTGGCCAAAGCCTGAACATCAACTGCAAGAAGACTCTTCCCAACAGGAATATATACAAACTACACATACTCACCACTTTCCCACTCAAAGCATTGGCCACTATATTGGCCTTCCCCGGATGATATAAGATAGTGATATCATAGTCCTTTAGCAACTCCAACCATCTCCGCTGCCTCAAATTGAGATCCTTCTATTTAAATAAATTCTAGAGGATACGATGATCAGTAAACACCTCACAAGACACACCATCAAGATAATGCCTCCAAGTCTTCAACGCGTGAACAACGGCAGCCAACTCTAGATCACGAATAGAGTAGTTCATCTCAAAGGGATTCAACTGATAAGAAACATAAGCAATCACTCTACCGTCCTACATCAACACACGCCCAATACCTACTCTCGAAGTATCATAATACACTGTATATGAACCTGAAGCTGATAGCAGTACTAACACTGAAGATGTGGTCAAGGAAGTCTTGAGCTTCTGAAAGCTCGCCTCACATTCATTTGACCACCTGAATAAAGAACCCTTTTGAGTCAATTTGGTCAAGGATGATGCAATAGATGAAATCCCTGAACGAACCAACGGTAATAACCCGCCAAACCAAGAAAGCTACGAATCTTTATGGATGAGGATTGTCTGGCCAACTCTGAACCGCTTTTATCTTCTTCAGATCAACCTGAATAACCTTACTGGATACCACGTGCCCCCACAAAGCCACTAAACTAAGCCAAAGCTCATATTTGGAGCACATTGCATAAAGCTTCTCCTCTCTTAATCTTTGCAATACCACTCTCAAATGCTGCACATGCTCCTCCTGGCTATGCGAGTACACCAGAATATCATCAATGAAAATGATCACGCACGAGTCGAGGTAAGGCTGAAACACGTTGTTCATCAAATGCATGAACGCTGCTGGAGCATTGGTTAGCCCAAAAGACATCACAAGGAACTCATAATGTCAATATCGGGTCCTGAAAACTGTCTTAAGAATATCTGAGTCCCTAATCTTCAATTGGTGATACCTTGAAAGGAGATCAATCTTGGAGAACACCCTCGCTCCCTGAAGCTGGTCAAATAAATCATCGATACAAGGGAAATGATACTTATTCTTGATTGTGACCTTGTTCAACTGCCTATTATCAGTGCACAGCCTCATAGTGTCATCCTTCTTCTTCATAAATAGGACATGCTCACCCTACAACGACACACTAGGGTGAATAAACCCTTTATCAAGGAGTTCTTGAAGCTACTTTTTCAACTTCGTTAGTGCCATATGATACGGTGGAATAGAAATTGGCTGAGTGCCTGGCACCAAATCAATACCAAAAAAATATCCCTATCTGGTGGCATGCCTGATAGGTCTGTAGGAAACACATTCGGAAAGTTCCTCACTATTGAAACTGAGTCAATGGTAGGAGTCTCTACAGTAGCATCCCTCACGAATGCGAGATAAGAAAGGCATCACTTTCCAACCATCCGCTGGCCTTCAAAAATGAAATCACTCTACTGGGTACATAATCCGTCGAACCGCACCACTCAATCCGTGGTGACCCCGACATCGCCAATGTCACTATCTTATCATGACAGTCCAAAATAGCACGACATGGAGATAACCAATCCATGCCTAATGTCACATCAAAGTCAACTATACAAAGTAGCAGAAGGACTACTCGGGTATCCAAACCCCCAATATTTACCGCAAAAGATAGATACACATAGTCCATAAGAATAGTATTACCCACCGGGGTAGATACATGAACAGATGGACTAAAAGACTCACGGTGTATCCAAATGACGAGAAAAATATGATGACACACATGAAAAAGTGGAACTAGGATCAAATAATACAGAGGCATCTCTGTGGAAAACTAAGATAATACGTGTAATTACAACATCTAAAGTAATAACATCTGGCATGCCTATGAGGGCATAGAAACAGGCTTGACTACCACCTGATCGACCTCCCCTTCTAGGGCGGCCCCTAGCTGACTGACTTCTACTCCGATCTAATTGAGCGGGTGGGGAAGTAACTATTGTTGAAGTCGTAGGCTGACTCCTCTGCTGGGTCGAACCTCCAATAATATAAGGACAAAACCTCTTTATATGACCCAAATCTCCACACTCAAAGCAACCTCTCTCGGCAAATTGCAGTGGGGATTGATGGGAGCCACGAGCACTAGGATTCCCATTAGAACAACCAGATATAGATGAGCCCTGAATTGATGGTGCCTGTGTTGAACTCTAAGCTAGAAGGGAAATGAGAGATGAGTGACCCTGGTGTAAAATATGAGAACCATGGCCAGATAATCCACCACAGTGGCCCGAACGGGCTGGCTGAGCATGTCTTATTGGACGACCTCTACCGTGTTGAAAGTGACATCCCGAAGGAATGCCACCAAAACTACCAGATCCTCGAGGCTTCTTGGCCTCCTCAAAAGAAGTACCAGACACCCTATCTTTGGTCATAAGAATCCGTAGCTGATAAATGAGGCCATCTAGGAATCTCCTGATCCTCTCCTTGTCTACTGGAACCAACCAAACAACATGATGGGCTAACTCAAAAAATCTCATCTCATTCTGCATCACAGTCATATCATCCTGACACAATTGCTCGACCTGCCTGTACAGCTCCCCTCAACAGAACTGCGACACATAATTCTCCAAGAAGAGAGTGAAGAACTGTTGCTAGGTAAGGGGTGCTGCACCAACATGCCTGCACCTTTCATAAGCCTCACACCAAGTAAAGGCAGCTCTAGAAAACTAAAAAGTAGTAAATGAGACCCCACTCTCCAGAATACCTGACGTACGCAAAATCCTCTGACACTTGTCCAAGAAATCATGGGCATTCTCGCCCTCTATACCACTAAATGTTGGAGGTTGAAGTGTACCAAATCTCTCTAATCGATGTTGCTCGTCATCAGGCATAACTGGAACCACATAATCCTGAGTAGGTGAAACCGACTGGGCTGGTTGTGCCTTCAACGGCTGAAGTCCTTGCACAACCTACTCGGGTGTATGAGCGATGGGAGTCTGACTGCGTCCCCTGGCGTGAGAAGTAGTTGTTGTAGTAGTAATTGCGACCGTGTGAGCAAGACTAGTGTACACAGTCAGAATCTGAGCCAAGGTCTCCTGAAAAGCCGAGATAACAATAGGCAGAGCCGGTGCTTGAGTCGGTACTGCTAGAGCATCCCCTCCTAAAGCTTGATCACAAACTGGGGTGATTGGTGGATTTGTAGGTGCTGATTTAGCTGCTATATAGGCTACACCCCTGCCCCTACCACGGCCCCGACGTGTCCTCGCCTCTAGTGGCCCCAACTGGTAGTACTGGTGGTCGTCCGTCCTGACTGGTAGCACGTGTCCTCACCATCCGTAAGAGAATAGAATTGTTGGCCCAAGAACATGAAGTTTTGAAGATTGACAAAAGAACCCAGTCATGGACTAGGTCCATCTTGTGAAGCACAGTCATGATCATCCTATACACGTGAGATGCACGTGAAGGAGATAAATCTAAATGATCAAGAAGAAATATCTCCTGATCTGATCGAAAAGGTTGTATATTGGATAAGGAGAGAAAGACTCCTTACATAAAGAGAACACAATTTAAGAAAAAAACAGTGCTACAGTTTGAGGTCACTATGAACTCTTCTACGATAGAAGAGTAGTAATTGAATTCTAGTCAAACTCTAACTACTAACCTATTAAATATCTGTGTTGTTCTCTTTTACAGGTAACACACATAGGCAAAAGTAAACTTAAATTGAGAGTAAAAGAGCACGGCGATTTACAAGCAATTTTTGTGAGTTTTGAGTATGCAATCTTGAAGCTACTTGAACGAGATAGAAGAATCAGTTCCATATGTCTATCTTTTATTCTAGGTCAATTGTAGTAGATTATTGTACATTGTACCTTTCAACTTTGTTAAAAGGAATTGTATTAGGTGCCTAGAGTTTCAAGTTAGTGTTAACTTGAAGTTGTCGCAACAGTTGAGGTTGTGTGCCACAACGGGATTAGAGTTAATCCTTAAGTTTACAAAGAGTTTTGTAGATGCTGTTTTGGCTCGGAGATTTTAGTGAAAGTTGGGGAAAATCCTACTGAGTAGTAGGTCATGTTTTTTTCATCTTTTGAGCCAGGTGTTTTCCATATAAAAATCTTTGTGTTCTTTATTTTCTGTACTCACTATTACATAAACAGTAGTAGTTGGAACGCATAGAAGAACCAGGTTCGTCTATAGTTTGATTAAGCAAAAATTAGGTACCACACAACTCGCCCTCCCTTTCTTGTGTGATCTTAAAGTATAAAACATCAATTGGTATCAGAGCGTGTTATCCTTGAAGAGGTTAACACCTTAGGAACACATCAAGATAAGTGCACCACCTGGAAGCTGGGAAGGGCAATCCACTGCTAGGACTCCACTCGTTAATGGTCAGTACTATTCTTGGTGGAAGATCGAGATGAGAGATCATATCGTAGGAAAAGAATATGAACTCTGGGACATAGTCACTGATGGTCCCCTGTTGACTACAAAGACGAATGTTGAAGGCGTGGATGTGCCAAAGACAAGCGCTGACTGCACCGCTAAAGACTTGAATAAATGGGCGAAGAATGCCAAAGCCAAGAAATGGCTTGTGTATGGACTGGGTCCAGACGAGCACAATAGGATTCAAAGTTGTACCACTGCTAAGGAGATATGGGACATTTCACAAGTGGATCATGAAGGAACTCCTCAAGTAAAAAAATCAAGTGGAACACTGTTATACTCTCAATATGGAAATTTCAATATGAAGGAAGGAGAAACTATCCAGGAGATGTATACAAGGTTCAAAACACTAACAAATGAACTTAAGTCTCTTAGAAGAATTATCCTTGAACAAGACAAGTTTGAGAAAATCTTGACAAGGGTCTTACCAGTAACTTGGTAAAGCAATCACTGGTTTTTAAGAATCAAAGAACATTGCTACTCTCAAGTTGGATGAACTGATTGGAAACCTCACTGAATATGAACTGAGAAGGAAAACCATGAAAATGAATGCACCCAAGAAGGAGATGAGTCTGGCTTTCATAATAGCTGAAGGTGCAGATCCAGAGGATGATGAAATGGCCATGATCACAAGAGATTTCAAAAAGTACTAGATGAGAGGAAATGGTACTTCAAAGGGTACAACCTTCAACAAACCAAAGGCTCTTGAGAAACAGACCAACGAGGGTTGTTACAAATGTAGCAAGACTGATCACATGATCAAGAACTATCCTTAGTGAGAAATTGAATAGAAGAAGGAAAGAGCTGAATGAAGGAACATGAAGAAGGAACATGTTCAACCAAAAGAAACAAAGGATCATCAAAGGCTATGGTTTCTTCTTGGGGAGAAACATCAGATAAGGATTCAGAAGATGAAGCTGGAGATGAACACTCACTTATGGCCATCGGAGAATTAGATGATGAACAAGAGGTAATTTTCCTTCATCTCAAAGACAAGATTAAATTTCTATCTAAAGAAAGGCTATCTGAACTATTGCTGGACTTCATTGATGAGTCAAAAATAATTAACAATTAGAAGGAAAAGTTGTCTAGGGAGTGTGTGTTCTTAAAAGTTAAGTGCAAAAGTCTAGAATCTAGGGCTAATAAGAGTGACAGTAAAAATGCTGAGTTGAAGAACCAGGTTCTTGAACTTGACACCAGTGTCCTAGAACTTAGGTCTGAAAATTTAAAACTAAAATTAGGAACAGGTAAGAATAAAATTGATCACACACATATCACCTTAGAAGAAAACCTAGGAAAAATAAAGAAGTTGTATAAGTAAGATGAGCAGATAAGAGTCTTAAAAGAAGACCTAGGAAAGGTAAAGCATGAACTAGACAAAACTTGCAAATGGAATAAGGTTTCTGATACACTATGCTGGCTACAAGAAAATCACATTAGCAACAAGTGAGGACTTGGCTATGGGGTACAAGCACCTAAGAGGGACCCCAAAATAAAGTACCTCACTCTTCCTGAAAACAATATTGACACACACTGTGGCAAGAATGGTCATTACAAAAATGAATGTAATGCAAAAGAAAAGGCTAGTCAAAAGAACAAAGCTTTTTTTCAAAAAAAAAAATAGGTTGCACGGGTGGGATAAAAGGAATTTAATTTACCCATTTGCTTATAGCAAGGGACCCAAACTAGTTTGAGTTCCTAAGACTAACCCTTGATTTCTTTCTGTAGGTCCAAGTGAAGGGAAGTAGCCAAATATGGTACATGATTAGTGGCTGGTCAAAACATATAACTGAAAGCGAGAACCAGTTCCTTTCATTTGAGGACTTAAAATGAGGTAATGTCTCCTTTGAAAATGGGAAGAAATGTGATATTATTGGGGTTGGAAAGGTAGATAAGACATACTTACACTCCATTGAGAATGTCTACTTGATAGATGTCATGAAATATAGCCTAATAAGTATATCACAACTGTGTGACAGAGGTAATCTTGTGCATTTACCTTTACCAAATGTTTTGTGATTAACCTTACCACTGACAAGATTGTTTTGGAGGGAAAAAGAGTTAACAATATTCATATTGTAGATTTGTCTACTCTTTCAGAAAATGAACTCACTTGCTTGAGTGTGTTGGACAATGATCCTCTCTTGTGGCATAATAGACTTGGTCATGCAAGTCTGAATCAACTCAACCAATTAATCTCCAATGACTTGGTGGTAGGGTTACCTAACATCAAGTTCAAGGAAGACGAAGTTTATGAGGCCTGTGCAAAGGGAAAGCAGGTAAGACCATTCTTTAAAATCAAGAAAATGGTTAGCACAACCAAGACATTGGAACTGGTTCATATGGATCTACGTGGTCCGATGAGAACATTGAGCAGAGGAGGTAAGAAATATGTGATGGTACTTATTGATGATTATTCAAGGTTTACCTGGGTACTATTCTTAGCATCTACGGATGAAACATTTGACATGTTTACTGCCTTTGTTAGAAAGACTCAGGAACAACTAGGTAATCAACTTGCATCCATAAGGTCTGATCATGAAACTAAATTTGAAAATTCTAAGTTTGATGAATTTTGTGATGAGCGTCATATAGATCATAACTTCTATGCCCCTAGGACTCATCAACAAATAGAGTAGTTGAAAGAAAGAATAGGACCCTTGAAGATATGGCTAGGACTATGATTCTTTCTAGTAAACTGCCCCATAGCTTCTGGGCTGAGGTTGTAAACACTGTATGTTATATCATAAATAGATGCATGACTAGACCTCTTGTAGAGAAGACTCCATATGAGTTACTTAAAGGGATAAAACCAAATATATCCCACCTTAGGGCATTTGGATGCAAGTGCTTTATGCACAATAATGGAAAGGACTCCCTAGGTAAGTTTGATCCCAGAAGTGATAATAGAGTATTGTTGGAATATTCTTCACATATCAAAGCTTATAAAGTGTTCAATAAAAGAACTTTGTGTGTAGAAGAATGTGTACATATAGTTTTTGATAAAACTAACATTCTTTCTAAGAGACAGGAGCATGAAGATGAAGCTATTAGGATGGTAAAAATTTGAGTGCAGTCTCAACTCAAACTAAAGTTGCACCAAAAGAAGGAACGGGTGATGGAACAGGTTCTTCCATCAATGACAACATGACAGGAGGAACTGAACAAAGAAGAATTGAAACCAATCCCCTAAAGGAACTTGTTCACGGCCATGTTCCTTAGTAACAGAACATAGGAGAAATATCAAGCAGAAATCAGTGGGTTGTGAAACCTCACAAGTATCAAAGTTCTCATCCCATTGAGAACATAATCACGGATCCAACCTCTGGAGTTAAAACTAGATCATAATTAAAGAATTTGTGTGCTTTTGATGTTTTCCTATCTCTTATTGAACCTAAAAATGTTGTTAAGGCTTTGCAGGATACAAATTGGGTAAATGAAATGCAAGATGAACTCAATCAGTTTGAAAGAAGTCAAGTATGACACGTAGTTCCAATACTTAAGGACAGATCAATAATTGGCACTAATGGGTCTTTAGAAATAAGCTTGATAAAGATGGAACAGTTACAGGAAACAAGGCAAGACTGGTGGTTCAGGGTTATAGCCAAGAGGAGGGTATAAACTAAGATGAGACCTTTGCTCCAGTTGCAAGACTGGAAGCAATAAGACTTCTTATAGCCTTTGTAGCACACATGAAATTCACTCTTCATCAGATGGATGTAAAAAGTGCCTTTTTGAATGGCTATCTAAAAGAAGAAGTGTTTGTTAAACAACCTCTAGTGTTTGAGAGAAAAGAATGTCCTGAACATGTGTCCAAATTAGACAAGACTCATTATAGACTCAATTAGGCTCCTAGAGCATGGTATGAATGATTATCCAAATTCTTGCTTGAACATGGCTACAAAAGAGGTAAAATTGATAGTACTCTATTCCCAAGGTGTAATGATCTTCTTGTTGTACAAATATATGTTGATGAAATAATTTTTGGGGCAACCACTAACAAACTAAGTAAATATTTTACCAAATTAATGGGGAGTGAGTTTGAAATGAGTATGATGGGTGAGCTTAACTTTTTCTTTGGCTTACAGATCAAACAAAACCCAAATGGAACCATGATCCATCAACAGAAATATGCAAAAGAGTTGATCAAAAAAATTTAAAATGGATGAATCAAAGGAAATACACACCCCCATTGCAACTCCCACTAAATTAGACATAGATGAACCTGGTTCATCTATTGATCAGAAGGTGTATAGGGGTATGATTGGTTCACGTTTGTATCTTACTGCCAGTAGACTTGACATAGTTTTCAGTGTAGAACTTGTGCTCGCTTCCACGCTAATACGAAGTAATCTCACTTGATTGCAATCAAGAGAATACTGAGATATTTTAAATGCACTACTGATATGTATCTTTGGTACCCTAAATGTAGTAATTTCAGTCTAGTAGGGTATGCTGATGTTGAGTATGCATGTTTCCTTGTTGATAGGAAGAGCACCTTAGGTATGACTCTTTTTTTTGGTTCGTGTATTGTATCACGGGCCACTAAAAAGCAGAATTCAGTGGCCTTATCAACTGCTGAGGCTGAATATATTTTTGTTGCCTCATATTGTGCTCAATTGATATGCATCAAACAACAGCTGATAGATTTATGCACTAAAGTTGTTCGCATTCCTATGATCTTTGATAACACTAGTGTTATAAGTATGACAAAGAACCATATTCATCATAAGAAGACTAAGCACATAGATGTTAGACACCACTTCTTAAGAGGTAATTATGATAAATGATTGATTACCATAGAGTTCTGTGCTACTAATAAATAAAATACTGACATTTTTAATAAAGCACTGAGTAGAGAAAATTTTGAAAGGAACATGTTAGAATTATAGATGATTAAAATTACGTAATAGGACCAGCTCAAAATGCACAATGAAAAAACAATTGGCTAGAAATTTGAACTTGAGTAAATATCTGGATTAATTTTTACTCAGTCACATACTGTAATTAGTATACTCATGTGACATGTGTTAATATGACTTACTAATCTCTCACAAAATTTTCTCTATTGAGGCAAATTGAGGCATGGTCAAGAGAATTCTAAATGAAGAACATGTTTCATTAGTGTGGGTTCATCTGAATGCTAAGGTATGTTTACTATACTCTGCACAATTAGAAATATAAATATTTAATTCATGAGCAGAAGTCCTACAATTGTTCAACTTCTTAGAAAATACTATCTGTTAGTTTTGAATCAGTTTTGTTAGCCTTATAACTCTAAACCACAAAAAAATATTGCCTAAAATCTAGGAAAGCCTAACCGATCATTCAAAGCTGAAATTTCAGGTTGATTAGACCCATAATTGACCACTACTAAAGTTGCCATTATACATTAGATGTGTATCTCTCTTTAAATACACATCATTCTCTCCTACCATCCTCATAATCCCAAACCGTCAAAAATCCATATTCACTTGCACTTGCTTTCTTCTTCAACATTCTAACTCACCAATTCTCTCAAGAAACCAATTGTGAGCACGTGATTTTTACCCTAAGCAATTATATATATATATATATATATATATATAGCTGTGAGCACGTGATTTTTGTCCTAAGTAATTAAATTCTAATATATATATATATATATAAAATAATACAAAACTAATTTTTATTTGTAATTGTGTGATTTAGTTGAAATACCAGTGTTTTTGTTTGAAAATAAAATTGAAATGAGAATACAAAAGAAATCAATTAGGAAAATATCACAAAAATAGAAAATTAAGTAAAAATACAAAAAGACCGGAAAATAGAGTAAAAATGCAAAAAATATCGGAAAAATAAGGAAAAATGCAAAAGAAAAATGAGAAGTAAAAGAATATAAAACAAGTATAAAATAAAATATACAAAAACATAATAAAGGAAAAAATAGAAATTAAATAAAATACAAAAAAAAAAAATACATTGTATAATTCATACTGGGCCAAATGCATAAATGCGTAAGCCCAAAGCAAAAACAGACCAGGCCTAGTCATTTTGACCGGCCTGCCTATTTGATAAATCCAAGCGACGTCGTATCAGTTAAATGAACATGAACCGTTGATTACAGCTGATCAACGGACCATATGAGGCGGTTTCCTTACAAAGAATACGATGTCGAGTTTAAATATAATCACAGTCGTCCAACACGATTGATCTAATGGGTGAGACCACGAGTCATTAATTGAAATGACGTAGCTTAAATTAACTAATCTTGACCGTTCAAATAACCTGATCTAACAGACTCTAGAAGACCTCCTATTAATCTACACGACGACGTTTAGGAGGAGATGATCCTGGCCATCCATTTCAGTTGATCTAATGGCCAGTATTCATCAACCTGGGATTGATATATATACTCCCCTCTCCCCGTTTTGTCCGTCATTACACACACACATTTGTATACCTCAACCCTAGCCGCCCTAAGTTGTCTTCTTCCTCTCCTCTCCAGTCTCCCATGGAGACCACCGGAGACATGTACAGTCTCCGTCTCCGGCCTAAGCACATCCCCAGACACCCTCCTCACCACCCAAATAACATTTAACCTCATTAATCATGACCAAAAAAAACTAACAGCCTCCCTATTTCTTGAAAATTCGGTCGCCGGAACCCTAGCCGGCGACCACCCAAAGTATGAACCAAAGTCTCAAATTAACACCATTAGACCATCTTGAGGTGATCTACCACCCTATCTAGGTGGTTTCCCTCGAATAAACCCCAAACTCGTCGAATATTAGAAAAACACTCGCCGGAACCCTACTTCAGCGAGTACCAAAAACAAACCCATACCCAAAACATTACCCCAGGCCTCCAGACCACTCCTCACACACTCAAATCAAACCCTAAAGCCCCGTTTAAAAGATCCAGAACTCAGAGACTAACAGTCTTCAAAGCTCTGCAAATCAAGAAAAGTGAAAAGAACAAAAGAAGAAAGAAAGAAGAAAAGAAAGAAAGAAAAGGAAAAAGGAAAAAGAAAAGGCCTGAAAAAAGCTAAGTATCCCCACCTTTGCTTTCATACAGTGATGTTATGTGTTCTGAAAAATTGTTTCTTTACATGCCTACTATGTCTGTCTAAACCTGTTCCTATACATGCCTAAAAATATAGATCTATCTCTGCTTTTCATTCATACTTGTTCATACGAGCCCTGAATCTTATACTTGCCTAAAAATTATCTAAGTGTTCTTAGGGTTTTGATATTAACTACTTATGAATCATGTGCTAATTAACCAGTTTTATGTGATTGTTCATTATATTCTGTCTCGATTGGGTTTTGGTTAGTTGGAATTCAACCATTATCAAATTTCTCCTCTGAGTTCTGATTAAGTGGAAGTTAATTCGTGATTAAGGTTATATGTGCAAAACAACATAAATCTGGCTATATTTGTAACTTGATTTGTATGTGAGTTCATTCTGAACCTTTGAATGCTTATGTGTACTTGGGTCATGAGTATAAAGGTCTTGTGGCTACATTTGTGAGTTAAGTCTGGGTTTTGATTAAGTGGTTATATTCTGATTAGTGGCTATGTTTTGATTAAGTAGTTATATTCTGATTAGTCGCTATGTTTTGAATAGTGGTCATGTTCCGATTAGTGGCTATTTATAAAAGTGACTAATAATGAAAAGACTGGCCTAGTCCTTCCATACCTAAGACAGGTCGGGTAAATATACATAAATAAAAGGGGTAAAAGGGGAAGAATAAAGGGCATTTATGTAGATTAAATAAAGCATATAGGGATAAAAGTGCCTTTAAAGCTTGGTATTTCTAAAATTACTTAGATAATAAAGGGCAGACTGGGTAGAGCTAAAAAGTATTAGTGAAATAAACCTTAGCAAGTGAGGGCAGTTAGGTAAAACATGCCTAATAGAACTGCCCAGAACCTTCTCGCAGGGGTCTTAGGGCAGTTCGACACACTTTTAACAGACCATTCTGTAATTAATTGAAAAGAGAAGGGGAGGGAAATACAATTATTTTATTTGAAATTCCCCCAAAATTCTGCTATAAAATAGGCTGCTAATAAGCCTGGAAAAAGGGCGAAAAGGGTTCCGAAATTGAGAGTTAGACATTGATTGGCAATTAAGGGTTCCACACATTTAGAAAGCTGATTAACTTGAGTGCTATTCTGGGAATCTCTGTGGGTCGTTTCTTCACTGATTCATCTCGACTTTGTTGGGTTCTCTAATTTTACTTGGGTTGATTTGCTGGGTTCTGTATTTTTGGAGTTTTAGTAGTTGTTGTTGTGTTGATTTGTTTACTGCTCTTGCTATATTGTTGCTGCTGTTGCTGACTATTCTTCTTCTCAAACTCTAGACTCATCAATTCGTTATTTTAACCAGGTACACTATTATGACTTGAAGTTGTAAACGAGCTGCTGATTGAAGAAATAAAGTGATCATCGTGTTTAGCTAAATCTTCGTGTGTTTGTTGCTTCATTATGTAGTTTAAAAATACTTAGATCCTTGTAATTCATTTAGGACTCCATTGTAATAATTAGTGGACTGTACATATGCTTTTAATCTGGTAATAGCAATAGCGATATAAATGATAAGATAAATAAGCTAGGTAGAGAAGAACCACTTAAATCTAAGACTAAAAATGGTATAAGGTTAGTTAAATCGTTCTGATTTGAAATTAACATAAACTATACATGAAGTATCATATTTGGGCGTTCTATGTTTCGAATCTGAATCAGTTAATTGTAAAAGTATAAGTAGTTTCGTACCTCATACCGTGTTACTAATATTTTTAGTTGATTTAGCTGTGAATTCGTTTTAAGATTCTGCAACTTGATAATAGTAATTCGAACATGTTTAATTAAAACTAGAACACTATTTTTCTTCAGTTAAATAAAAAATGATAAAAATAATTTTGCAATTATCATTCTAGTAGTGATTTGATATCAAATTTGATTAATTGAATAATAGCATTGGTGTAATCCCCATGTTAGAACTATTAGTCAATTAGAAGTGATTATATGAAAACTGGTGTTTGCAAAATACTTAGTTAATAATAATAGTTGTCGTATGTTCATTAGTGTATATTATGAACTGTTAATTAGCCATTATCATACTTTAAATATAAAGGATCTGGACCTGAATATCAAATCAGGCCTTGATCAAAATGAGATGGCACTCGTGCCTGTAAATGGAAAGGGAAATAAGTGTTGGGCTGCAGAAGCCCAGTACCGCTCTGCAAGTCGCTGAGCTGGTCTTGGTCCATGCCCGATAATAAGTATGGCATGGACGCTGATACAGGATAACATGGAATTAATATAAAAAAATTATATTAGGGTGAAAAAACAGAAATAGAGAATGTAGTATGCTTTAGGAAGAACTTTAATAAAAACGAAAATGAGCCTCACCAATTCATAAAGGCATAGTTGCGGGGCCCTCCATAATTTCCTATAAAAATGTTAGAAATCGAAAAAATCATTTAGCGAATTCCACGGTCTTCCCCCAAACTAACAAGACGTAGACACCTTAGGGAATAATTTATAATAAATATACATTCCTAATATGGGTGCATATTTATGTGACCCAAATCCAAATCTCGGTGAAGCTGAAATGCATTAAAGTCGCAGGCATACTGGTTGTGGTGTGACTTGAAATGTGTTTTCTCAACGTCGCAAAATCCCAAAATTAACAATAAGCGGAACATCAATAACATTTGAAACCAAGGCATATAAGGAAATCAGTTAAAAACAAATATGGCCGTTTAGCGATCGTGCTAGAACCACGGAATCCGGGAGTGCCTAACACCATCTCCCGGGTTAACAGAACTCCTTATCCAAATTTTTAGTTTCGTGGACTGTTAAACAGAGTCATAATTTCCTCGGTTCGGGATTAAACCGGTGACTTGGGACACTATTATTCTCCCAAGTGGTGACTCTCTAATAAATAAATCCCGTTCCGATTGTCCTTTAAGTGGAAAAACTCTTTCCCCACTACTATAGTTATGTCCCTTTTGGGGTGTAATAGTAAATAGTTGGGACATTTTTCGGTATAAGAAAAAGGAGGTGTGACACCAGCTATCATGACAAACCTAAAAGACAATCCTGGAACCCCTCCACCACCTACTCCCTCTAATTCATCTACCTCTCCTCCACCTAGCACAACTCCCAAACCCAGGCTGAGAAGGGTAAAAATGCTTGCTCGAAAAACAGTAGCGTCTGGGGCTCTCTCAAAGAAATTAAATGAAAATTAAAGGCAACCCAGGTCCAAGACTCTGACTCCACTTCTGATTCTGACTCATACAAATCGGCTAGTGAGTGGAAAGGACCTGGGTTTTCTAACTCTGAGATGACTCAAGAATCCCTTACGAATGAAGTTCTTCTATGACTGAAAAATCTAGAAACTAGGTTTGTTTTGGTTAGGCCTATGAAGGATGTAGAACTACCTGAGTTACGAAGGAGTGGAGGTAAAAAGAAATTTGAAAAAGAAAAAGAGAGAGAGGGTGCATATGGTGAAGAGAGGGGAAATGGGAAAAGAGTGGTTGATCATTCACTCATTGTTGGCGTGTCTGTGCCTGCTATTTGTGGGGTTGAACAAGAAATTATAGAAGAAAATGGCAATAAGTCAGGGGAAAATGGTTCTGGTGAAGCTGCTGAAGGGTTAGTTAATCTAAGTGCACAAGGAGATGAACATGGTTCATCAACTAAAGAGACTTTAGCAGAGTTGTTAAAAAAGGTTGGGGCAAGTTATGATCCAAAGAAAAGAAGAACTCTCATACCAAAAGCCCTCAGTGCTCCTAAACCCTCTAAAAGGAAGGTTTAATCCCTAAAAACTACTGAAACTTCCTTGCCTAAGGGAAAAGCCACAAGAAACAGGGTGAAACAGAGTGAGACTGATCAACAAACGCCCTTAGATCAAAATAGGAAGAGAATAATGGATAAAGGAAAAAGGAAAGTTGCAAAGTCCTTAGAAGATATTGAAATTGTAGAGATCGAACAGGTCCATCAAGAAAAGGTTACAACATAGGAGGTTCAGAGCCCTAAGCCCAAAAATCCAAAGACTTTTTCCACGAAGTCTTCTTCTGTGTCTACAGCTATTCAACTTTCATTAGACAAGAGAACAAGGTATGAGGTGAAAAGTAAACAAGTAAGAATTTCTAAAGATCAGGGATGGAGTGGAGAATAAGAAGAAGATGAGTCTGATGGTGATCAAGACAAGTTTGCCATGTTTGGAAAAAGAAAGATTTTGAAAGTTAGATTGCTGAAAGACATGGTGGAACCAGGAATGATAAGACTGGTAGATGCGTTGGCTGCTCAGGGATGGAAGGACATGATCTTTCAGATGGATGGAAGACTAGCCAGGAATGAAATCATTGTGTTCATGGAAAATGCAGAGGTTACGGATGGCAAGGTTAGCAGCTTGGCGAAAGGAGTTCAAATGACATTTGATATAGCAAAACTGAGAGAGATCCTTAGCATATGCTTTGAAGGGTTTTATGACTATACAAGGCAAAGGTGGCCTTGTCTGGACTCCCTTCCTACTACCCTTGAAATAACCAGGAGCTTCTGTGATGCTGAAGATGTAAATGAGGCCAGGGCTGTTCAGAAGAGTGAACTCAGTCCACATCACAAAGTCATCTTTGAGTTTGTCAACTAGTGACTACTACCAGGAAGGAGAGTAAGTCATATTGCAAATTATATGGACTTAGTGCTGATGGAGTGCTTGGAAAGAGGAATGAAAATTAATTGGCATGCACTCACCATCAAGCTTCTGGACAGGGTCATCAATAGCTCAAAGGCTTATGTTATCCCCTATGGCTTTATTCTGACTATGATTCTGGATAGGTGCAATATGCCACTAAAGAAATGGGAAATGGCCTCAAGCAAGGATCACTTTGGAAATTACATTCTGAGTGCTTGTGACTACTTACTAAGTGCCATCCCAAATGAACATGGTTCATCCAAGAAGACTTCTATCAACAGTAAAGTCAGGACTCTTGTTTAGGAATGTGAAGCCAAGGATGCTGAGATAGCTAGGCTCAAGCCTCGTATGGAAGAGGTAGAATCTGAGAGTGATGCTCTTAGAACTAAGCTTACCAAGAAAAATGAGAAGAATGATGGGATTCTTCATAATATGCTGAATCTTCTCCAAGCCCAAAACTAACCCTGTAGCTCCACAAGCCTTAGGAATTTTAACTTTTATCTCTTGAACCTATTTAGTACCTTTAATGACCCGGATTAGGGATTTTATATCTTTTTTGCTCATGTTTAAATGTTTTTTTCTTTCTGGTTGTGGATTGTGGTAGCAACATATCTTCTATCAATGATATCTACTGTTTTTGCTCTTGTTCATTGTTAATCTTTCTTTGATTGTTTAAATATGTTTCCTTGATTAGTGATGATTAATCCATGATTGCACTTGCAGTTGCCCTAGTGTTCATGAGTACTTATTAACATCTGGGACTCACACTTTGTATCCAACTTTTCCATGATGCCAAAAGGGGGAAGGGATATTGTGCTTTACACATTCTGAATAAGTGATATTTATAACCTAATTAACCCGACCTTTGATAATAAGTGGATTTTCTAAACTTTGTATTGATGGTTAAGCCGAGTTCTTACAGGATCCAAGTAAGTAAAAAACACATATTTTATCATCATCAAAAAGGGAGAATTTGTTGGTCTAAGAACAGGTGAAGTTTTGAAGATTGACAAAAGAACTCAATCATGGACCAGGTCCATCTTGTGAAACACAGTCATGATCAACCTATACATGTGAGATGCACATGAAGGAGATAAATCTAACTGATCAAGAAGCAATATCTCCTAATCTGATCGAAAAGGTTGCATATTGGATAAGGAGATAAAGACTCCTTACATGAAGAGAACACAGTTTAGAAAAACGATAGTGTTAGAGTTTGAGATACTATAAACTCTTCTATGATAGAAGAGTAGTAATTGAATTCCAGTCAAACTCTGATTACTAACCCATTAAATATCGGTGATGTTCTCTTTTACAGGTAACGCACATAGGCGGAAGTTAAACTTAAATTGAGAGCAAAAGAGCAAGGCAATTTCGCAAGCAATTTATGTGTGATTCGAGTGTGCAATTATGAAGCTACTTGAACGAGATGGAAGAACTAATTCTATCTGTCCATCTTATATTCTAGTTCAATTGTAGTAGGTGATTTTACATTATACGTTTCAGTTTCATAGAAGCAATTGTAATAGGTACTTAGAATTTCAAGTTAGTGTTAACTTGAAGTTATCGCAACACTTGAGGCTGCGTGCCACAACTGTATTAGAGTTAATCCTTAGGTTTACAAAGAGTTTTGTAGATGTTGTTTTGGCTTAGTAATTTTAGTGAAAGTTTAATCCTACTGAGTAGTAGGTCGTGGTTTTTTCTCCTTTTGAACCATGTATTTTCCACGTAAAAATCTCTGTGTTCTTTATTTTCTATACTCATTATTATTTATTATACAAAAAGTAGTAGTTGGAACGCATAGAAAAATCATGTCCTTCTATAAAATAATTAAGCAAAAATTGGGTACCACAAAAATCACCCCCTCTTGTGTAGTATTGAAGTATAAAACATCAAGAATAACAGAAATTTAGTACCAGAATCAACAAATTCGCACGACAAGAATTAAAGAATGTGAAGTTTTTTCTAAAGGTTATTCAGCCTCCCGAAGATAAGTACAAGCATCTATGTACTGATCTGTGAGACTCTTTTAAATCTACTCATGACCTTTGAGATCTACGTCACATAGGCTCTAATACCAACTTGTCACGATCCCAAACCAACCAGGTCGTGATAGCACCTATCGTGAAACTACGCTAGCCAACCTATTCCCAAAATAATCCATATTTCATTCAAAAACATAAGAAAACTATTTTTCAACCGAAATACGATAAGGATATAAAGTTAAATTCAACAAAGTAAAAAAACAAATCAAGCATGACCTCGGGTGTCACTAAGTCAAGAGCGATGCTACAATAGTTCTGAAATAAGACAAGACCAAAATAGTCTAGAAATAACAACAAGTACTAATAGGAAGATAGAGAAGGAAATAATGCGGTCGCCGGGCAGCTACTTCGCTATCTTCGTACTGCAACTAGAGTAGTCAACAGCCGCTACTGTGCCCTGAGATACTTGGATCTGTACACAAGGTATATGGGGTAACGTGAGTACACCGACTCAGTAAGTAACAAGTCCAAACTATGAACTGACAGTTAGTAACGAACCATACCTCAATATGTAATAGATTTAAACTGTACAGAAAAGGTAGACATGCTTGCAGTTTAAGTAATATCTCAACAGTAAATAAATGCATTCTAAATAATATGGAGTATAAAGCTAAGGAAATCTCTACCGAGGAAGGTCATTCCAGCCTTATGGAGAAGATCCACCTCCAGGTATGATACTTCGGACAAGATCCATGTCCAGGGAAAATCCATCCCTAAATATTATCAATTACGCTTACTGGGTATGTTACAGACTCCAGATGGGATCTTACAGACCAAGCGCTAAAACAAGACAACGAAGGCATAACTAATATCTCACTACGACGTGCAGCTCGATCCCATACTGTCACTCAATATCAGGCTCTCGACCTCACTTAGTTATTACTCACCAGTCTCACACACACGAGCTCCAATTGTCATGATACTAGCCGAATAATGATATGACGCATCACATAACAATAATCGAGACTGGGGCATGATATAATATGCATGAAAAAGACTAAATACATAATGTCAATAAAGCTAATGATATGACAGCAAGAAACGACCTCTCGGGTCTCAACAGTATTGGTGTGAAGCCTTAACATAATAATTATCACGATTTATAGCTCATTAACGTAATCACATGATCACAACGCAAATATCAACCAGAAAGAGTCACTAAGCGGTGCCATGGAATGATCCAGGCCGCGATTCTCACGGTGCACACCACACGCCTTTCGCTTGGCATCTGCATCACCTCAATAGCAATCATAGAATACATAGTTCGGGGTTTCAAAACCAAGTTTGGAAGTGTTACTTACCTCAGATCAAGCCAAACTCTAGCCCCCGACCACCTTGCCTCTAAATTCGACCTCCAAATGCCCAGAATCTAACCAAAATAAGTATATAACCATCATATACGCTAAAGGAATGAAACCCATACGAAAAATATCAAATTAACTCAAAATCTCGAAATTGGCCAAACCCGATCCCCAGGCCCATGCCTCGAAATACGATAAAAATCACATCACAAGAATCATCATTCTCCCACGAGTCCATGCATACCAAGAATATCAAAATCGAACCTCAAATAGCCCCTTAAATCCTCAATGAAAACTCTCCAATACCAAGCCCCAATTCTCCAATTTTAACCCTTAATATTCAAGAAATTCAAGCATAAGCAATCAGATAATGCCACATAATCGAGTATTGGGTTTAAAAATTTTACCTTCTGGTATTTCCCTTCAAATCCCTCTTCAATCCCTCTCACAAAACTTCAAAAACGTTCAAAAATGGTGAGAAATGGCCTAAGAATTGCGAAGACGATTTTTATACATTTTGCCTAGGCATTTTTGCACCAGCGGCTCTATTTTCGTAACGGTGGGCCACTTCTGCGGTCAAAATAACCGCACCTGCGGTTTTTCACTTAACGGCCAACATCCGCACATGCGCCCAAGGCTTCGCACCTGTGGGCTCCCAGGTATGGTAAATACTCCACTCCTACGAGTATATCCGCTCCTGCAACTGCCTCCACGTACTTGCAATCATCGCACATGTGGTACCCCATCCGCGGGTGCGGAACAACAAAAGCAGCAAATTCTGCAACACCACTCCAAGTCCAAACTTTTTTACGACAATCCAAAAGCATCTCGAGGCCCTCGAGACCTCAACCAAACATGCACACAAGTCATATATCACTATTCAAACTTGTACCAATCCCCGAAACACTCAAAACAACGACGAAATACCAAATCCTCCTCGGATTCAAGCCTAAGGATTCCAAAATTTTCAAATTCCGCAATCCATCAAAAAGTTTATCAAAACTTATCTGAATGACATGAAATTTTGCACACACATAAAAATGACACAACAAACCTACTCCAATTTCTGGAATTCCATTCCGACCCGATATCAAAATTTTCACTACCGACCGGAAAATGGCAAAATTTCAATTTCACTAATTCAAGCCTAAATCTACACGGACCTCCAAAATACATTCTGATCACGCTCCTAAGTTCCAAATCACCAAACGAGGCTATCCGAACCACCAGAATTCATATCTGAGACCTTCTACACATAAGTCAACATCCAGTTGACTTTTCAACTTAAGCTTACTCAAAAGAGACTACGTGTCTCATATCTCTCCAAAATCACTCCAAACCCGAACCAACCAACACGATACACTAAAATGTAACTGAACAACTAAAATGGTGAGAACAAAGCTGAGACTCATGATACGACTGGGTCATATAATTTGTACCGTTAGAATAGTACATGTGTTAATATAATTACTACAGTCATATAATCTTGTATTTAACTAATTTAATTTTTTTAACCTTTCTATGTTTGTTCCTTAAATAAATAGTGATTGATATTCTTTAATGAAATTATTAGTATATTTCATTTTTCAAATAAAATATCTTCACAATGTTGATCGAGACGTATAATCTTGCCTGAAAACTTGTGAAATATAAATTTTAAGTTGACTATATTGATTGAGGACTTCTACCTTTTGTTGTGTCAACTAAATAGGATTAACAATCATCATTTTTAGGAATATAATTTTTAATGTAATATTGATGTGATTCTAAAAAAAAATTATATCCATTAAATTTTATAAATAATTTGAGTCGAAGATGATACATATCTTTGCAATGTCGTCTTTGTAAGATCCGACTAAGATAAGGATCAGCATGCATCATCTTCTCCTTGTCCTCTTCATTTTTTTTTTCAGTGTAACAATCTTAACGTCACTTTGCTCGAATAATTACACAATCCTCGTATAGAAAATAGACTTCAATTTTTATAATTGATACTCCTTCCGGTCTAAAATAAGTGGCTTTTTAGACGTGTTCACACGTATTAAGAAATTCATCTTTTAGCATTAATTAACAATGAAATTGATCATATTAACCTTTACTATCTCATATAAACACTCCTAACACATATTCCAACACTATTTACTCCAAGGACAATATAGAAAAAAATAATGAATTCACTCTTGAAATTTGAAAAATCACTTATTTTGGACCAGAGGGAGTATTCATTTAAGAATTTTTATATTATTATATTATCCAAAAAAAAAATCACAAGTAGTTCATATAATAGTAAGATTTATAACCTAAGATCTGATATATTAAGATACATTCATGGCGTAAATATTCTTTACCGTATCAGTATTCATAAAGTAATCTCATCAATGAAAAAGCATAGCATTAACAAACAAAAACCCTACCCTAAAAAGTAATGATATATGATTCCTATATCCTTAATCATAAGTTTTGAATTTAAATACTGAGAACAGTCAAGTTCTATATATTAAAGAACGTTTTCCCCTTAATGAATTTTGTGCGATACAAATTTAAAATAAATATCGAATGTCAAAGGAAAATTAAAACCTTAGCAACGCGGAAGTGTGCCATGTTTACGTTGTTCTTTTCTAATGGAAATCAATTTCCTTTCCCTCAGGAAAACAAAAAAAGACACATTCATACAATTGACTTAGCATGCAACTGGTTGGCCAAAGGACGCATAGATGACTCACCTGTCATAACAAGAGTGTCATCAGCTTACTAAGCATACACACGATTCTCCAATATCTTTTGCAAAAGCAATCCTTTTTCTAGAAAATCTTATCTTTACTGTAATGATCCAATCAGTTATTTTGAAAGTATTAGTTCCGATTTTCTATTTATTGCTTTCTCTGTTTTATTTTATGGTTACTTGACTTGCCGGGGTGCTTGGTGTCGGGTTCGGTAGAGTTTCGGAGTGGAGTGAGACGCATAGTCCCTAAATTTCAAGTCTGAGTTATAAGAGTTGACCATAGTTTGACCTATGTGAAGGCGACTTCTGAATGGAGTTTTGTTGGTTCTAATAGCTCAAGTGACTGCCTGCCACACATATATAATCTTCTAGTAGAACACACTCCCACAACCTACCACAACAATATCTGGGGCACACCTCCAAACCACTGGTCGCACTAACGTTGAAAAGCGATCAAGAATCATTAACCAGGACACAACACCGCTCTTAGGTGATGCTGAAGACGATACTAATTTATCTTAACCATCAAAACTCCTTCCTGCTGGTCCAATCTCTTGACATCTTGTCAAAACTTTTCCTTCACTCGTGCCATTCTCGGCTCAATTTATGCAATCAGAACTGGTTCGCCAGTATACTTTAAGACATAACCAACATAGCACATAATCGTGCAATTAGCTACTCAACGCAGTCTCCCCAACTTAGCTCGAAGCCATATATCACAACTCACTATACTCATAACGCGTATGCTTCACTGCTGTCGTAACACCATAATGAGATTAAACTTGCTCTTTCATAAGCTTGTAAAAACACAAATCATCTAGAATTTTAACTCTTCTGCATTGTATTCTTGCATTCACCCATATAACAGTTAAGCCTATTTTATAGGTGTCCAAATTTTTACTAAGTTCCAAATTTTTTAAAAATTACGGCAGAGTTTCCTTTGTAATTAGGCCTATCCACCAGTCAGAGAATCACCAAAACCATCCTAACAGCACGGCTACAACTTAACAAAACATCAAAATGTATATCAACAACATTAATCTCAATACTACCTGTTTTACATTATCAAAATTGATACATGGACATGCGTTGCACTTATTTGAATCATAACACATATAAAATACCGCCAATTTATTTTTCTGAGTCTGAACTCATACCGCCACACATATTGCACTTAACTTTCCAACTAGGAGATACGATAATATTCTTCACGCGCACACAACTTGGGGTTACACAACAGATCGCAATAGGAATGAATCGCTTAAGAGTTCATCTATTATCCCACAAACTTCTTCGTCACTACCAAGATCACATAGATACACCTCACAGCGCTAAATTACTGTAACGACCCGACCGGTCGTTTTAGAAAATTACGCCCCAATCCCTAATTTAATTGTTCCCCTAAGTTCATTTCTGCTATTGTGGTTTGCCGGGAGAGTCGGTTCTGAAAATTTGAGCATTTTGGGACACTTAGTCCCTAAATAAGAGCTTTGAAGCTAGAAAATGGCCCGTAGCCGGAACAGTGTTAAGACGATCTCGGAACGGAAATCCGATGGTTCCATTATCTCCGTTAGGTGATTTCGGGGTTGGGAGCGCGTTCGGAATGTATTTTGGAGGTCCGTAGCTCAATTAGGCTTGAAATGCCGAAGGTTGAAATTTTGGTGAATCCGAACGATAGGTGAGATTTTGATCCGGGAGTCGGAATGGAATTCCGACAATTTCTGTAGCTTCGTTATGTGATTTTGGATATGTCCACAAATTTTCAGGTCATTTGGACGTCATTTGGCCGGGTTTTGGATTGAATGTTAGTTTTGAAAGTTTTGAAGAAACTTAGGCTTGAATCGATGTGATTTATGGGTTTTGATGTTGTTAGACGTGTTTTTATGATTGGAATAAGTTCGTATCGTGTTTTGGAGTATGTTGGTGGTTTTCGTTGGGGTCCCGGAGGCCTCGGGATGAATTCGGACCATCATCCGGCACTTTGGAACATGAAAAGTCTGCAGAAAAACTGCAGATCACTGGGCAAGATTTAAGCCATCGCGTTCGCGAGGGCCTTGTTCGCGTTCGCGTAGGTTGGGTGCTGCAGAGCATCGCGTTCGCGTCCAAGGCGTCGTGTTCGCGTAGTGGAAGGAGGGGAGGCACCGCGTTCGCGATCCCTGTGTCGCGTTCGCGAAGAGCAAGGCGGGTTGGATGAGAAATAAGGTCATCGCGAACGCGTGGACTAGCGCCGCGTTCGTGAAGGTTTAGCCGGCTATGCATCGTGGACGCGAGTGGCGTCACACGAACGCGAAGGGTAAATGGGTTAGAGCATCGCGAACGCGTGACGGGCCACGCGAACGCGATGAAGGAAAATGTCTGGCAGTGAGCTTAAGTTCAGAACATAACACCCGCGACCCCCATACACAAAAACGCCATTTTTGAGCTCCAAGAGAGGTTTTTGAAGGGGAAACGTTGGGATATCATCGGGAAATTATCGGGGGTAAGTTTCTTGACCTTAATTCGTTCATTTATCATGAAATCCGTGATTATTTCACTGAAATTGGAAGGTTAAAGGTGGGTTTGAGCCCTAGGCCTAAATGTTAGAAAATCTTTGATTTGAATGGGCAAACGGAGTCCGATTTTGATAGATTTTATATGCACGGACTCGTATTGAGATAAGGAACCCGAAAATATAATTTTCGTGATTTTTCGATAAAGCGTACCGAAAGTCGGGTTTTGGCAACTTGTGGGTTTTGGTGTATTTTGAGTTATTTTGATTGGGTAATGCCCAATTGGCCTATTTTGATGTGATTCTATTGACTTTTATCAGATACTACACTTGTGGAGTCCGACATTCACGGCAAGAGGGTTATTTCTTAGCGGTTTTCGTACCGGAATTGAGGTAAGTGGCTTGTCTAACTTCGTGTGGGGGACTTTCACCCTAGGATATTATTGTGATACTTTAAATGCCTTGTACGCGAGGTGACGGGCGTGTACATGCGCTGGTTGTTGAACACATACTTTACTCAAAATGTTCAATGAGTAATATTCCTGTTTTTAGTTGTTAAATTCGAAATTTCCTACCCGGTAGTAGTTAGAAAAGCATGGTTAGATAGAATCTAACTGTCTAGTTGCTTAATTGACTTAATTGAGTTTTCTTGGTAATCGCTGGCGCTGTTCATCGGTGAAGTTATCGTTAAGCATATTATACTTCTCTCTGTGTATTTCCTTTACTTGCTGTGGTTATGGACTACGGGTTCGATTCCCGAGATCCTGAGCTTATTGAAATATGGAATACGAGTTCGATTCTCGAGATCCTGAAATTATTGAAATATGGACTACGGGTTCGATTCCCGAGATCCTGAAATTATTGAAATATGGACTACGGGTTCGATTCCCGAGATCCTGAGATTTATTGAAATGTGGACTACGGGTTCGATTCTCGAGATCCCGAGATTATTGAAATATGGACTACGGGTTCGATTCCCGAGATCCTGAGATTTATTGAAATGTGGACTACGGGTTCGATTCCCGAGATCCTGACTTATTGGTAGGGACTGCGGGTTCGATTCCCGGAGATCCTGAGTTATTGATATATTATTGAGACATGGGCTGCGGGTTCGATTCCGGAGACCCAGAGGTACTGAGAATGGGACTGTGGGTTCAATTCCCACAGAGGTCCTGGATTTGTTTTATTGAGTTGATTATTTGTTGTTAGCTTAATTGTAGACAGTTGCAGTAATCATCTTATTGTTGTTATTTCGGAAATTATTATCAGTTAAACTATTTATTTTTGTTATCATCATTATATTATTGTTTCTCAGTAGGGCCCTGACCTTCCTCGTCTCTACTCCATCGAGGTTAGGCTTGGCACTTACTGAGTACCGCCGTGGTGTACTCATGCTACTCTTCTGCATACTTTTGTTGTGCAGATCCAGGTACATCAGAGCAGGCTCGTGCTAGGTGACTTTCGCAACTTTCTGGGAGACCTCGAGGTATGATCTTCTACGTTCGCGGATCCGGAGGCTTTCCTTCTATTCTAGTAGTACTAGTTGGAATTTTTCCTTCATCTCATTGATAGATACTCTTTACACATAGAGCCACAGTTGTATATTCTCTTTTAGTCTGTGTTACCATGGGATTCCAGATCTTGGTAGCGTTTTATTCATTGTGTGACGGATGTATGTGCCAAGCGGCACGGATTACATATCTTTTTATGCTATTTTCCCGTTGTTTCTTATTTAAGTGTTTATAGCTTGTATATTCCGCAACGTGTTAGGCTTACCTAGTCGTGGGGACTGGGGTGCCATCACGACATGTTCACGATTGGTGAACTAGGGTCGTGACAAGTTGGTATCAGAGCTCTAGGTTCGTAGGAGTCACGGGACACAGACCGGTTACTTAGATTCTCGCTGATCGATACGGAGACGTCTGTATTTATCTACGAGGGGCTATGTAACTGTTTAGGAAACTCTTCATTTCTTTTGGATTCCTTGTCGTGCGACATTTTTGACATCAAAAATCTAAACTATTGCTTTCTATTCTCTCACAGATGGTGAGGACACGAGCTACTCGCGACGATCAGGTACCCGTGCCCCCTGTTGCCGCCGTCAGAGGCCGGGGCCGAGGTAGAGGATGAGGACGCGCCCGAGGTGCAGCCACAGCACCCGCGCGCGCTGCCGCTGAGGTGCCACAGGTAGACCAGGTTGGAGCGCAGGCACCTGGTACACCGACTACAGCTGCTACTACTCCAGCACTACAGGAGACCCTGGCCCGGTTCATGAGTATGTATACCACTTTAGCTCAGGCAGGACTGCTTCCTCTCGTCGCAGCTACATCTCAGGCCGGGGGAGGGGCCCGGACTCCCGCAACCGTTACACCGGAGAAGCGTGTGCCAGTGGGACAGGTTCCAAATGTTTTGGTTATGCCTCCTGCCGCCCCAGCACAACCAGGAGGTGGACCAGCTGCCTCTGAGGACGAGCAGCGTAGATTGGAGAGGTTCAAGAAATATGACCCTCCAGTGTTTAGTGGTTTGGCTTCGGATGATGCATTGGGTTTTCTAGAGGAGTGTCATCGTATTCTTCGTACTATGGGGATTGTGGAGACCAGCGGGGTTTCCTTCACTGCTTTTCAGTTTCGTGGGGCCGCTTATGATTGGTGGCGCACGTATGAGTTGGATAGTCCAGAGGAGTCTGCTTCATTGACTTGGACGCGGTTTTCAGATCTGTTTTTGAGGGAGTTTGTTCCATAGAGCCTTAGGGATTCTTGGCGCTCGGAGTTTGAGCGGTTGCGACAGGGCTCCATGTCAGTATCGGAGTATGCTATCAGTTTCACCCGTCTAGCCAAGCATGCACCGGCTTTGGTAGCCACGGTTCGGGAGAGAGTGCGGAGATTTATTGAGGGCCTTATTCCGCCTATCCGATCCAGCATGGCCAGAGAGCTTGAGATAGATATATCTTATCAGCATGCAGTTAGCATTGCCAAGAGGATCGAGAGTATGCTCCCTAGAGAGCGGAGAGAGAGAGAGGCCAAGAGGTCTCGTAAGTCGGGTCATTTCTCTGGTGCCCGCACTTCATCAGCCGGTCGATTTGGCAGAGGTTATTCCGGCCGACCGGTTCACTCAACATTGCCCGCAGCCGGTAGTGCTCCAGGTCTTCCAGCACCTCAGGAGCCTTATTATGCTCCCCCAGTTTCCAGTGCACCTCCTGCGCGGGGTCCTTCCAGGGGTCAGACTAGTGGGGGTGAGGCCGGTCAGTCACAGCCACTGCGTCCTCCCAGAGCTTGTTTTGAGTGCGGGGATACTCACCACCTGGTTAGGGAGTGCCCCAGGTGCAGGAGAGGAGCCCCTCATCAGTCATCACAGGCATCCGCGTGGTTCTCAGGGCCAGCAGGCTATCATTCCAGCCCCAGCTGCCACTCCACCTGCCCAGCCAGCCAGGGGCGGGGGTCCGGGTTCCAGAGGCCGCCCTCGAGAGGGGGGACAGGCCAGATTCTATGTTATTCCTGATCGCGCTGCGGCTGTTGCATCTGACTCTGTTATCACAGGATTATTCTGGATAGTCACAGGGAGGCATCGGTTCTATTCGACCCTGGTTCCACTTTTTCATATGTGTCTTCTTACTTTGCTTCTCATCTGGGTGTGCCTCGGGATTCTTTGAGTGCCCCCATTTATGTTTCCACTCCGGTGGGTGATTCTTTGGTCGTGGACCGTGTATATCGGTCGTGTTTGGTTACCATTTGTGATTTTGAGACCAGAGCGGATCTATTGTTGCTCGGGATGGTCGATTTTGATATTATTCTAGGCATGGACTGGTTGTTGCCCCATTATGCTATTCTTGATTGTCACGCCAATATCGTGACGCTAGCTATGCCAGGCATTCCACGTATTGAGTGGAGTGGTACTCTAGATCACACCCCTAGCCGTGTTATTTCCTTTCTCAGAGCTCAGCGTATGGTTGAGAATGGGTGTGCTGCTTATCTAGCCTATGTGCGGGACGTCAGTATTGACACTCCCTCTATTGATTCTGTTCATGTGGTACGTGACTTTGCTTATGTATTTCCAGCTGATCTTCCGGGCATGCCGCCCGACAGAGATATTGACTTTGCTATTGACTTGTTGCCGGGCACTCAGCCCATTTCTATTCCACCGTACCGTATGGCTCCTCCTGAGTTGAAGGATCAATTACAGGAGTTATTGGGCAAGGGTTTTATTCGACCCAGTGTTTCGCCTTGGGGTGCCCCTGTATTGTTTGTGAAGAAAAAGGACGGTTCTATGCGTATGTGTATTAACTATCGTCAGCTGAACAAGGTTACAGTGAAGAACCGGTATCCTTTGCCCCGTATTGATGATTTATTTGACCAACTACGGGGCGCACATGTGTTTTCTAAGATTGATTTGCGCTCTGGGTATCACCAGCTGAAGATTCGGGAGCCAGATATCCCGAAGACTGCCTTCAGGACCCTGTATGGTCACTATGAGTTCCTCGTGATGTCTTTTGGGCTGACTAATGCCCCAGCAGCCTTTATGCATTTGATGCACAGTGTGTTCAGGCCTTATCTGGACTCGTTCGTGATTGTCTTCATTGATGATATTCTAGTATATTCCCGGAGCCGGGAAGAGCACGAGCAGCATTTGAGGATAGTGCTTCAGATTCTGAGGGAGAAGCAGCTTTATGCCAAGTTCTCTAAATGTGAATTCTGGTTGAGTTCGGTGGCATTTTTGGGCCACGTGGTGTCGAGTGATGGTATTCGAGTAGATCCGAGGAAGGTGGAGACCGTGCAGAGTTGGCTCAGACCCTCCTCCGCTACTGAGATTCGCAGTTTCCTTGGTTTGGCGGGCTATTACCGTCGTTTCGTAGAGGGGTTCTCTTCGATTGCAGCACCTATGACCAGATTGACCCAAAAGGGTGCCCCTTTCCAGTGGACAGACGTGTGTGAGGCGAGCTTTCAGAAGCTCAAGACAGCTTTGACTTCGGCCCCTATATTGATGTTGCCTACAGGTTCGGGGTCCTATACTGTATATTGCGATGCCTCACGAGTTGGACTCGCTGCGGTACTGATGTAGGACGGTAGGGTGATTGCCTACGCGTCAAGACAGCTGAAGGTGCATGAGAAGAATTACCCTGTTCATGATTTGGAGCTAGCTGCCATCGTTCACGCCTTGAAAATTTGGCGTCATTATTTATATGGGGTTCCTTCTGAGATCTACACCGATCACCGGAGCTTGCAGCACTTGCTTAAGCAGAAGGACCTGAATATGCGTCAGAGGAGATGGTTGGAACTACTGAAGGACTATGATATTACTATTCTCTATCATCCGGGCAAGGCTAATGTGGTTGCTGATGCCTTGAGTCGTCGGGCGGAGAGTTTGGGGAGTTTAGCATATCTACCAGCTTCGGAGAGGCCTATGGCGATGGATGTTCAGGCTTTGGCCAGGCAGTTTGTTAGACTGGATCTTTCGGAGCCCAGTCGGGTTTCTCTAATGGTACTTCGATACATATCCTAGCATACTTGCCCCTAGAAGCACAGGATGTACAAGCACCGACTTTAAGTTGTCCTTCAGGATAGAGTTCGGCGTGGTGATGCTCGAGATGTTACCATCGGAGATGACGGAGTCATGAGGATGCAGGGGCGTATCTGTGTGCCCAATGTATATGATCTTCGAGAGCTGATTCTAGCAGAGGCCCATAGTTCGCGGTATTCCATCCATCCGGGTGCCGCGAAGATGTATCAGGACTTGAAACAGCATTACTGGTGGAGGCGGATGAAAAGGGATATAGTTGATTATGTTTCCAGATGCCTCAACTGCCAGCAGGTGAAGTATGAGCATCAGCGTCCGGGTGGATTGATGCAGCAGATTGAGATTCCCGAGTGGAAATGGGAGCGCATTACCATGGACTTTGTATCTGGACTTCCACGGACGGTTAGGAAGTTTGATTCCATTTGGGTCATTGTGGATCGGCTGACCAAGTCCGCCCATTTTATACCGGTGAGCACTGCTTATTCATCGGAACGACTGGCGGAGATCTATATCAGGGAGATAGTTCGGCTGCATGGTATTCCAGTTTCCATCATTTCGGATAGAGGCACTCGGTTCACTTCACGGTTCTGGAGAGCCGTACAGCAGGAGTTAGGTACTCGGGTAGAGCTGAGCACAGCCTTTCACCCCCAGACTGATGGTCAGTCCGAGCGCACTATTCAGATTTTGGAGGATATGCTCCGTGCGTGCGTGATTGAGTTTGGAGGTTCATGGGATCACTTCTTGCCGCTGGCGGAGTTTGCTTATAACAACAGCTACCGGTCTAGTATTCAGATGGCACCGTATGAGGCCCTATATGGTAGGAGGTGCAGGTCTCCCGTGGGTTGGTTTGAGCCGGGCGAGGCCAGGTTGCTAGGTACTGATATGGTTCAGGATGCAATGGACAAGGTCAAGGTGATCCAGGACAGACTTCGTGCACCCCAGTCTAGACGGAAGAGTTATGCGGACAAGAAGGTTCGCGATGTGGCTTTTATGGTTGGTGAGCGGGTTCTGCTTCGAGTCTCGCCCATGAAGGGCGTTATGAGGTTTGGGAAGAAAGGAAAGCCGAGTCCTAGATTTATTGGCCCTTTTGAGATTTTGAGGCGTGTTGGGGAGGTTGCTTATGAGTTGGCCTTACCTCCCAGCCTAGCCGGAGTTCACCCCGTATTTCATGTCTCCATGCTCCGGAGATACCATGGTGACCCGTCGCATGTGTTAGATTTCACATATGTTCAACTAGACAAGGATCTGTCTTATATTGAGGAGCTAGTAGCCATTCTAGACAGACAGGTCAGAAAGCTAAGGTCAAAGAATATCGCTTCGGTAAAGGTTCAGTGGCGGGGCCAGCCGGTCGAGGAGGCGACTTGGGAGACCGAGCAGGATATGCGCAGCCAGTACCCTCATCTTTTCACTACTCCGGGTATGTTTTCTATGCTCGTTCGAGGACGAACGAATCTTTAAGTGTGGGAAGATGTAACGACCCGACCGGTCGTTTTAGAAAATTTCGCCTCAATCCCTAATTTAACTGTTCCCCTAAGTTCATTTCTGCTATTGTGGGTTGCCGGGAGAGTCGGTTTCGAAAATTTGAGCATTTTGGGACACTTAGTCCCTAAATAAGAGCTTTGAAGCTAGAAAACGGTCCGTAGCCGGAACAGTGTTAAGACGATCTTGGAACGGAAATCCGATGGTTCCATTAGCTCCGTTAGGTGATTTCGGGGTTGGGAGCGCGTTCGGAATGTATTTTGGAGGTCCGTAGCTCAATTAGGCTTGAAATGCCGAAGGTTGAAATTTTGTCGAATCCGAACGATAGGTGAGATTTTGATCCGGGGGTCGGAATGGAATTCCGACAATTTCTGTAGCTTCGTTATGTGATTTTGGATATGTCCGCAAATTTTCAGGTCATTTGGACGTCATTTGGCCGGGTTTTGGATTGAATGTTAGTTTTGAAAGTTTTGAAGAAACTTAGGCTTGAATCGATGTGATTTATGGGTTTTGATGTTGTTAGACGTGTTTTTATGATTGGAATAAGTTCGTATCGTGTTTTGGAGTATGTTGGTGGTTTTCGTTGGGGTCCCGGAGGCCTCGGGAAGAATTCGGACCATCATCCGGCATTTTGGAACATGAAAAGTTTGCAGAAAAACTGCAGATCACTGGGCAAGATTTAAGCCATCGCGTTCGCGAGGGCCTTGTTCGCGTTCGCGTAGGCTGGGTGCTGCAGAGCATCGCGTTCGCGTCCAATCCGTCGCGTTCGCGTAGTGGAAGAAGGGGAGGCACCGCGTTCGCGATCCCTGTGTCGCGTTCGCGAAGAGCAAGGCGGGTTGGATGAGAAATAAGGTCATCGCGAACGCGTGGACTAGCGCCGCGTTCGCGAAGGTTTAGCCGGCTGTGCATCGCGGACGCGAGTGGCATCATGCGAACGTGAAGGGTAAATGGGTTAGAGCATCGCGAACGCGTGACGGGCCACGCGAACGCGATGAAGGAAAATGTCTGGCAGTGAGCTTAAGTTCAGAACATAACACCCGCGACCCCCATACACAAAAACGCCATTTTTGAGCTCCAAGAGAGGTTTTTGAAGGGGAAACGTTGGGATATCATCGGGAAATCATCGGGGGTAAGTTTCTTGACCTTAATTCGTTCATTTATCATGCAATCCGTGATTATTTCACTGAAATTGGAAGGTTAAAGGTGGGTTTGAGCCCTAGGCCTAAATGTTAGAAAATCTTTGATTTGAATGGGCAAACGGAGTCCGATTTCGATAGATTTTATATGCACGGACTCGTATTGAGATAAGGAACCCGAAAATATAATTTTCGTGATTTTTCGATAAGCGTACCGAAAGTCGGGTTTTGGCAACTTGTGGATTTTGGTGTATTTTGAGTTATTTTGATTGGGTAATGCCCAATTGGCCTATTTTGATGTGATTCTTTTGACTTTTATCAGATACTACACTTGTGGAGTCCGACATTCGCGGCAAAAGGGTTATTTCTTAGCGGTTTTGTACCGGAATTGAGGTAAGTGGCTTGTCTAACTTCGTGTGGGGGACTTTCACCCCTAGGATATTATTGTGATACTTTAAATGCCTTGTACGCGAGGTGACGGGCGTGTACATGCGCTGGTTGTTGAACACATACTTTACTCAAAATGTTCAATGAGTAATATTCCTGTTTTTAGTTGTTAAATTCGAAATTTCCTACCCGGTAGTAGTTAGAAAAGCATGGTTAGATAGAATCTAACTGTCTAGTTGCTTAATTGACTTAATTGAGTTTTTCTTGGTAATCGCTGGCGCTGTTCATCGGCGAAGTTATCGTTAAGCATATTATACTTCTCTCTGTGTATTTCCTTTACTTGTTGTGGTTATGGACTACGGGTTCGATTCCTGAGATCCTGAGATTTTTGAAATAGGGACTACGGGTTCGATTCCCGAGATCCTGAAATTATTGAAATATGGAATACGGGTTCGATTCCCGAGATCCTGAAATTATTGAAATATGGACTACGGGTCCGATTCCCGAGATCCTGAAATTATTGAAATATGAACTACGGGTTCGATTCCCGAGATCCTGAAATTATTGAAATATGGACTACGGGTTCGATTCCCGAGATCCTCAGATTATTGAAATGTGGACTATGGGTTCGATTCCCGAGATCCTGACTTATTGGTAGGGACTGCGGGTTCAATTCCCGGAGATCCTGAGTTATTGAGATATTATTGAGACATGGGCTGCGGGTTCGATTCCCGGAGACCCGGAGGTACTGAGAATGGGACTGTGGGTTCAATTCCCACAGGTCCTGGATTTGTTTTATTGAGTTGATTATTTGTTGTTAGCTTAATTGTAGACAGTTGCGGTAATCATCTTATGATTGTTATCTCGGAAAATTATTGTTATTATCTTTTAAACTGTTTATTTTGTTATCATTATATTATTATTGTTTCTCAGGTAGGGCCCTGACCTTCCTCGTCACTACTCCATCGAGGTTAGGCTTGGCACTTACCGAGTACCGCCGTGGTGTACTCATGCTACTCTTCTGCACACTTTTGTTGTGCAGATCCAGGTACATCAGAGCAGGCTCGTGCTAGGTGATTCCGCAGCTTTCGGGAGACTTCGAGGTATGATCTGCTACGTCCGCGGATCCGGAGGCTTCCTTCTATTCTAGTATTACTAGTTGACATTTTTCTTCATTTCGTTGTTAGATACTCTTTCACATAGAGCCACAGTTGTATTTCCCTTTTAGTCTGTGTTACCGTGGGATTCCGGATCTTGGTAGCGTTTTATTCATTGTGTGACGGATGTATGTGCCAAGCGGCACGGATTACATATCTTTTTATGCTATTTTCCCGCTGTTTCTTATTTAAGTGTTTATAGCTTGTATATTCCGCAACGTGTTAGGCTTACCTAGTCGTGGGGATTGGGTGCCATCACGACATGTTCACGATTGGTGAACTAGGGTCGTGACACTTACTCATCACGTGGATATCCAACCGCCATCCCCTCTAATAAGGACATTACCGAAGACATAAGTTAAAAGTACTTGCTCGCATAATCAGCACCTCGGTGCTCAAGCCGTAGACGAAGATTCGGCCTCAAGTCCTCCAGATTGGCCCAACATGAACTCACGGAGATTACATCTCGTTCCTCGTTAGGGAAATCTCCAGCCATCGATGCAGATGTATTACTGAATGCAATCATGCGCATACAGACGTGTGGAAGGAATTTCAAGAGTTATTTCTCAAGCTGAATCAAATACGGACGATAAGAATTCCAAGAAAGTGAAGTGTTTCCTAAAAGTTCTGGCCTCTCGAGGATAGATACGGACGTCTACGTACCGATCCGCGAGAGCCTACTAAACCGGCTCATGACTCGCAAGGCCTAGTAACCTAGGCTCTGATACCAACTTGTCACAACCCAACTCCGGACGTGATGGCGCCCAACACTAAAGCTAGGCCAGCCAGACCAACAATTATTTTCACAATCAAATATCAGTCCCAAATGGACAACTCAAGAAGAATATATGAGTCAATAGATACTCTAGTAATAATAGTATGAATAAATATTGAGAAGTGCAAAAACGAAATACCACTCCCAAAGATCTGGGGTCACGAGTCTAGAGCCTCTAAACAAAATTGAATAGTCATAGAAATACTGAATGAAATACTCAAGTCTGAAACATACGGTAATAACTGAATGGAAAGAGAAGCTAGGTTTTGCGAACGCCGGCAGCTACCTCAGTAACTCGAAATAACTCTGATATAAGCTAGAGTGCTCGTCTAACCCTACTGTGTACCTGAAACGGCACACAAAGGTGCAGGGAGTAGGGGTAACTACTAAGTACTCAGTGAGTAAAAAGTATATAATAATAGCTGAAAGCAGGAAATCCACAATATACCACAAAGTAAAGTTAAACTACAGCCCGATACCTACCACGAACTAAAAACAACAACAAGTCACAATTAGCACATATAATTCAATAGATAAAAATGCAATGCAATGCATATGACCGCTACGGCATGTAGCCCGATCCATTTAACATCGACGGCGCTCACTAGGGGTGTGTAAAGACTCTGGAGGGGCTCCTTCAGCCCAAGCGCAATATTACATCATCTACTGCGGCGTGTAGCCCGATCCTTACATCATCTGCTGCGGGGTGCAGCCCGATCCATCCACAGTCCACAACATGCATATGAGTCACACAACAGTTCAAATTATTTATCTTCAGGTTCCAGTTCATTAATAATGAAAATACTTTAATATCTGTTTAATTTTCCAAGAACAGGTGACTTAGCATTTCAACATGGTGATTTCAAACCAGGACTGAGATCAGTGATTAAGCAAACCAAGCTATCACATATATATCTATCCCCAAGGGATACTACAGATCGGCACAAGGCCCCAAACATGGCTTACAGGCCACAAATATATCTAACACAGTGTGTGTCTCAACCACATATAACATGTTATCATATCCGGGATGGACCAAGTCTCAATCCCCAGTCATAATCAGTTTCGCACCTGCCACGCGGTGCGAGCCACCCCTGCTAGCGTCAAAATATGCTAAGCGGGGGTTTCGAACCCTCAGGCTACCATATACACTAACTACTCACCTCTAGCCGGTCGTGGACTCGACCGCAATGCCTTTTCCCTTTGAATTTTCTGCCTCATGCATCGAATCTAGTCAAAACCACGGTAATTATATCAATATGGGTCAAAGAAACCTAACCCAATCTAATTTACTTGAAATACGCAATAATGCACCAAGTTGGTAAAACCCGGGCCCCGGGCCCGCTTCTCAAAAAATTCCAAAAATTATACCAACGGATTCCTCGTCTTGCCATGAGTCCGTGCATATAAAATTTATCGAAATCAGAGTTCGAATTGCCTTTCAAAACCCAAAAATTCGTTTTCATGATTTAGGCCTTAGTTCTTCACAAATTATACCCAATTTCAGGAATTTTGATATTGATTCTAGCATAAAATCATGTTTTTGAGTCAAGAAACTTACCTCCAGCGATTACCCATTGGTTTCTCTCTTAAAAATCTCCCCAGAAGCTTCTTCACGTTCCAAAATTGGAAAAAAACTCGACCTGCTCATTATAGGTACACTGTTCACGCGTTTTACTGCTCCCAATGGATTCCTTGTGAAATTCTAACGAATATAGGCTTTTTGCATCACTGGATTTGACCTTATAATGAAGGAGATATGTAGGTTTTAAGATTTGCAAATAGTGTAGGTTTTTAATACGCCGTCAGGGGCAGTTTCGCCATTAACCTGAAAATCTGGGCAACCTTAGTAAAATGGCCATAAAATCCTCATACGATGTCCAAATTCGATGATTCTTTTTTCTACGGGTCCATAATTACGATACGGATCTAATTCTTCATTCAAACCAGTAATAGGAGCTCATCTGTTCAATATGATATCATTTATGCTTGAAGAAATGATGTCGAAGCATAAAAAAACGAGCACAACGCAACCCAAACCTATCCGAAACTCACCCGAGCTCCTCGGGACCGCATACGAACATATTAACATGTCACATATGATCATGCAAACTTAGTTTCACTCTCAAATCACCAAAACTAACATCAAAACACCAAATTTACATCTGATTCAAGCCTAAGTTCTTTCTAAAACTTCTGAAACACGCATTTGATCACAACCCAACCAAACTCTCGGAATTCCATTCCGATCCTCGGATCAAAATCTCACCTACCATCCGGAATTCGCCAAAATCCAACCTTAGCCAATTCAAGCCTAATTCTACACCAGACTTCCAAATTCAATTCCGGTTACTCTCCTAAGTCATAAATCATCCCCCAAAACTAGTCGAATCACCAGAAATCCATTCCGAGTCTTCTAACTTATAATTCAACATTCGGTTGACTTTTCCAAACTAACCTTCTCATAAAGAGACCAATTGCCTCATTTCTAACCAAACTCTATCTGAATTAGTTCAAATTATCCAAACACATATAATGAAACATATAGATGCATAAAATGGGTAAAACAGGGTAGTAACTCCCGTAACGATGGGTCGGGTCGTTACAAGTTAGGACTTCTCTGAATTATCACTCAACATGCCTTCTCTTTCTCTTATTTTTTATTAGATTCATCAGCGCATGTCTGATGACAATACATCTGGGCTCAGCAAGTTTGATAGCAATCAATATGATGTTTTTCCTGACTTTGTCGATCAAGTCAATCCAGATAATGTGCTAGCTGACGAGGGAGTTACTGATGGTGTTGATCATGGTATTTGTTCTGCATTTTATCCTTTTTTGTCTGATTTTTCTTTTCTTCATTTTGAAAGTTTTTTATTATTTATTTTCTCTGTCTAAGGGGCCGCATGTGATGTCAAAGGTGACACATTTTGGGATGACATTGGCGATAAAGATTTTGCTACGTCACAGATGTCCTAAATTGTGCTTCACGAACCATCTAGAAAAGATGTAGAAGATGATAACATTTCTCCTAAACAGTTAGTTCAACAGAAATACCAGGAAAATATGCCAAATCTCAATATGTGCCAATTTTTGTTCGGGGGCATCGAGATCGACGCACAAGCTCATTTTTTATATCTATCATCCTTTCACGGTCGAAATTGATGATTTTGATCCATTTTTGTCCTTGGCTAAAGAGTTTTGTGCATTTGTTGATGATGGGATGGATACGAGGTGATGTTATCTTCACTTTCTTTAATCTTTCATGTTCTGATTTTATACTTTTCAATGAGTATAGTTCTGATTACTTTTTTTTGTGATTTGAAGTGCCAAAAATATATATCCCGATGAAGTAAATAAGCTTGCGGAAGCTTTTACTTTTTGCTCATGTCATGTGACCACGAAGGATTAGTTCCACTCACTTGCGTATTATGGTCGAACTATGATTGACACGGTATTTAATAAATTTCTGTTCTAATGCCTTTTTTTATTTGTTGCATATCTTTATTGTTTGAGACCCCCATAGTGTATACATAGCTTTGTATAATCACATTATAAGATTGTATAAATATGTATACCTATGTATAATAGTGTATAAATTTCTATATTTAAAAAATCTGGTAGTAATGGTTGTTCTATTTTATTACATGTCTCAGCACTTGAATGTCCTCTTTTATTATTGGAGGAAGAGGGGAAAATATGGGCTGAGTGTTGCCATGCGGTTTTCTACAACCGACTTTGACTTTGGTAACAAAATCAACTCCATGTATAAAGATTTCAAAGTGAATCAAGATCCTTCCGTGATTCCTGAAGGGCATGAGATATAAGAGTACATTAAAGGATATTATTGCGATGTAGATGTACCGCAGCACACTGTTGACCACGTCTCATTCCCCATCTATGTGAAGCGCAGAATAGCAAAATTGTGCCATTGGGTTTTGGGGTTGTTTACGTTCATAGATAGATGCATCCACATCTATGACTCTAACCATGGAGCTATTAATCATAGACTTGCTTTGGAGGCTACATTACCTTATGCAATTCTAATACCTTACTTCTTGAAGAGTTCTAATTTTTTTGTCGAGAAGAAGGGCATTGATTGAAACAATGGTGCATATACTGATAAATCTCATTCTAATAATTTGCATGTTAATCTGGTTAATAATTTGCCCCAACAGATCAAATGGTAGGTTAATCTCAATATTTTACTATTAGTGTACCTATCTGAATCTGATTTGTTTTTTTTAATTATAGTAATTGTGGTGATTTTGTTGCTGGCTTTGCTGAGTATTTCATCATTGGTAAGGAAATTCGAAAAGATAATTTTGACATTGAGACACTTTGCACCAGGTTGGGATCTCTGTTGAGGGATTATAGAAGGAAAAAATAACAGTCTAGTGCAATTAGTGGTGATGAAATCACAGGGAGACTTTTCAGGAAGAGGAAGAGGGGACGATGGAGCAAGTAGTTCTGTTTTTTCTATTTTACTGTAGTTTTTCTATGTATCAGGAGTTGTTGCCTAGTTTTGTCTAAGTACTATTCTGCTACTTTTGATATAAACTTAAAGGATATTATAGATGTTTTTATTTTTGTGTCGTTACACATTGTGGCTACGAATGAATTACATTTTAATGAATATTTTAGTTGCTTTTGTCCTCTAACAAAGTATGTATTTTCATTATGGTTGCAGTTTTGTTAATATAGCAGGGTTTTATACATACAACAACAACAACAACAACTACTCAGTATAATCCCACAAGGTGAGATCTGGGAAGGGTAATACGTACGCAGGCCTTACCCCTATCCGAAAGGGCAGAGAGGTTGTTTCCAATCGACCCACGGCTCAAGAAAAGGAAAATAAAAATAAAAGCAAAAACAAAAAAACAAAAACGAGGAGAGTATTAGTAACTATGAAAAATCACATAGACAATTATCAAAACATAAATAATAAACCATAAATAAAATGGCATGTAATAATCTCAAAACATAAACCAATACACAAATCATCTATAGAGAGCCCTACCAAACCCCAGACCGGGAAAGAAGTGCGAAAGATACAAGGGGCCCCTATCCGACAATCCTGATACTAGACCTCCAAATGCTCCTATCAAGGGTCATGTCCTCGAAAATCCGCATTCTAGTAATGTCCTGCCTGATAACCTCTCCCCAATACCTCTTGGGCCTCCCTCTGCCTCGACTCGTGCCAATCACCGCCAGCCGCTCAGAACTCCTCACCGGCGCATCGGGGCTCATCCTCCACACATGCCTGAACCACCTAAGCCTTGTTTTCCGTATTTTCTCATCTACCGGGGCCACCCCTACCTTTTCCCGAATAACTTCATTCATAATCTTGTCCAACCTGGTGAGTCCTCACATCCACCTGTGTATCTTTATCTCCACAACCTTCATTCTCTGAACATGAGAATTCTTCACCGGCCAGCACTACGCCCCATACAGCATGGCAGATCTAACCACATCTCTATAAAACTTCCCCTTAAGTTTCTGTGGCACTTTTTTGTCACACAAGAATCCTGATGCAAGCCTCCATTTTGACCATCCCGCCGCTATGCAGTGGGTGACATCCCCGTCGATCTCTCTGTCCCCCTGAATCACCGACCCAAGATATAGAAAAATGTCCCTCTTGGCGATGACCTGAGATCCAAGCTTCACGTCCATGTCCACCTGGCTCGGCTCGGCTCGCCCCTAAACTTGCACTCCAGGTATTCTGACTTAGGTCTACTTAGTTTTAAACCCTTAGACTTGAGAGTCTGTCTCCAGACCTCCAATCTCTTGTTAACACCGACCATCGTCTCGTCTATCAAGACAATGTATACAATATGTATACATAGTTATACAAACTTATACTCTCATTTATACATCTGTATACATATAATACAATTGATTGTTTGTAGTTCTGTTTTGTATTTGGACAATCTATTAATACATTTAGCACCATTAAAAATAACAAGACAATATTATTGGATAATCAAAACATGTATCACAAATTATCTCAATTGCTTGTGAAACTTAACTACTCAACATTGTAACTCTATTATTTGTGAAACTTAACTACTCAACATGACAAAAAATGTAATAGGAAGTGTTATGTTTTCATTTTGGTCGATTCCTACATATTTTTCTATTGTGACCACTTTGTCCACACATAGAACATGAAAAGGCCCTCCTAGACTCTTTCTGTGAAGCATGTTTAAGTCTTTCCTTTCTTGGTCTTCCTGCCTTCCTTCTCCCTTTAGGTGGTAGGACCACATCTTCCAGAACCTCTATTGGATTACCCATAAATTCTCATCCGGTTTTGGATTTACTGGAAATTCATAAGTTCTAAGGAGTTTATCCTTCTTGTAGTAAAAAGAGCAATACTGGCCAGGTTTCAGCTACTGGTTCTTCAAAACCGCCTAAGCATGCGGACATGGAAGTTCATCCATTTGAAATTTTCTGCAATTGCATGTTCCCTTTTCAAGGCACACTATATTTCGCCTTACCCCTTCAAACACAGTATATAACTACTCCGTAGCTGGCCTCAACCTGCAAAAGTTTTTTTTCAAAAAGTTAAAGAACATTATACATTATTATACATAGTTATACATCATTATACAAGTAGTAAAATGCAAGACAGCAGTGCCAAGCATCATTATATTTGATTCATTTTACCGTCATTTGCTCTGATGTAATCAAATTTTCCCGAAGGAGTTTGTCGTACTTTTTGCCAAGATTTGTAGATCTCTCCATTGCGCTTTTTCAATTTTGTTGTTCCACTATTGTTGCAATTTTTTTATGTACTCTAGCAATTGCATTGCCGGTAACTCTCTAACATCCTTGTTTGCTGTATTAATTGACTCTACAATATTGAAAGTCATTACCATCGACCTTTTCACTTTGGAATATGCCCTAGACCATCTTTCGTAGCCAATTTTGAATAAGTAAGGCTGCACCCTTGGATCAATTTTCCAAATCTCTATCATATGGAACTCAAACATTTCTATCGTGTAAGCTCTAGCCAAAGCAAAGAACATACCCTTCAATTGTGTGTGTTGTTTCTTGAATGTGCGCTTTACATTCTGCCACAAGTGAACATGCAAATACAATATGGTAATTCTGGGTACACACCTTTTGTTGCATTGAAGATGCTTTCATTTCTATCTGAAACTATACATACACATCCCTTCCTTAACTCCAAAAGTACTTTTTATCTGGACAAAGAACCACTCCCAAGAATTGTTATTCTCTGAATGTACAATTGCATATGCAAGTGGAAGGATATTCCTGTTCATACAAAATAGATATTAGGATTCGGACAATTATACAAATCTTATACACATAGCCCATTTGGATTGGCTTGTTTCAAGTGCTTTTAAGCAAAAAAATAGCTTTTAAGCCATTTTGTGGTGTTTGGATAAAGTAAAAAAGTGCTTTTAAGTACTTGTTATTAAGCTAAAATGACAAAAATAAGCCAAAAGCCAAAAGTTAGAATTCCTAACTTATGGTTTAAAAGCTATTTTGGCTTAAAAGTCACTTAAAACAAGCTCATCCAAACGGCCTCACAGTTATACACAATTATACAACTTCATACCAACTGCAAATTTTATAAAAATAGCAGCTGTGAAATCTTATACACTTTTATACATGAAACTACAAGACTATACAAACTGCAGAAACAAGGTAGATGCAGTCAACTCACCAACTCCATCCTGTGTGCAAGCAGTTAATATGGTACCCTTATATGCTACTTTAAGAAAACTTCCGTCAAAAACCATTATCGGTCTGCAATGCTACCAACCCTTAATAGATGCATATAGCGAAACATATGCATAAAGAAAGCATCCATCTTTTAATTTGTTTAGCTTTGTAACCGTTCCTGGATTTGTATGCTCCGACATATAAAAATACTTCAGCAACTCCTTATATAAATCACTCAGACTCCCTCTTATAATTTCCATTGTTATCTTAGCTCTCCATGCTTTCATGTAGCTTATTTCAATCCCATGTTGCTTTTGTACGTCCTCTATTATATTATTTGTGGTGTAAACGTTTTATGGATTAACATACTTGTCCTTGACTATACTAGCAATTACACCCGAAGTAGCTTGATGTTGTGGTAAGTATCTTTCACCATAGCCGTATGTGTGGTTACTATTGTAACTTCTCACTTAGAATATGTTTGCCTTGAAAAAGGCAAGGGATTTAAAACTCCAAGCACAATTGTCATCCACACACATAAGGCGATGCCTAGGATTAAAAATCATTCAACTTCTAAATACACTCGTGTAAAAAAACATAACTACATATGTACTAATTTTAATACCTATATACAAATATATACTACTTTATACATATTTATACATATATATATATAACAAAAAATACAATTATTGACATACCTTGTTGGGCTTGATCTCTTCACCTTAAATTGGAACCTCTCGCGTACAGCCAAGTTCTTTATCATATTCATAACTGTCTCTTTATCTTTATAAACTTGATCCTCCTCAACAAATTCGTTCAATATATTATCTATTATACCCGTGTTTTTACTAAGTTTCGTACTATCAATCAATTCGATTTCAGGCATAATCTTAGTGCTATCAATTGTGGATACATCTATAGAATTGGAACTCGTAGCAACCAAACAATTGGAACTTGTAGCAAAACAACTGGAACTTGGAGCAACCAAACGATTATCATAAATCTCTTTCACTATCACAAACAATGGATATTCAGTGAAATTCAAGCTTTTGTTATTTAATTCGATATACACCTTAACACGTGTATCGTTGTAAAACAGGATCGATGGCAAACCATCATTTGGTAAAAAATTAATCTTTATTGTGTTTAACTCACTAGCGATCCTAATCTGTTCCCAAATAGCTGCAACTAAATTGTTGTAGTTGAATGTCGACTCGATTATTACACAATCGCTGACGAAATTGATAAACTTATTTTTTTTCCCATTCACCACTATGAAGAACATAAACTGGAAAAAGCTCCATCGAACAAAAAATTGAAATCAAAATTGCAGCAAAAAATGATTGCATTGATTTGCAGCAAAAAAATCACTTTTCGTGTTTGATTTGCCGTTAACTCGAGATGAAGAAGAAATTCTAGGGTTTTTGGAGTTGCATTGATCACAAGATCTCGTTTTTGTACATTTGGGAAAGAAGAATGGAAATAATCACAAAACATCCCGCTGAAAGAAAGAAAATCCCGCTCCTGACTCTAAAAAATGGAAATAACGCCCCTTTTTCGGATATGGGGCCTTAATTTTTGGGCTACTCAAATGTAAATTGAAATATGAGCTATAAAGTTGAAAATGAGACAACATAATTATTTTAATATGAAATTTTCCCATGTTATTTTGGTGATTGGAGTACACGAATAAGTCTGTAGGATGTTTTTGCGGTCCAGTGTATATTTGGTTGGGAGCACCGAGGGCTCGGGTAAGTTTTGGATAGGCCACGGGGTGCATTTCGAACTTAGAAAGTTGCAGGTTTCATTGATGGTATGATCAGGTCTGCAGGCTTCACGTTTGTGATGCCTGGCTCGCAAATGCGATATCGCAAATACGAGGGCTTGGTCGCAAATACAAACTAGGCTAGGCCTGCCTTATCTCGCAAATGTGAGTTGTTCTTCGCAATTCCGACCTTGCATATGTGAGTTGTTCTTCGCAATTCCGACCTCGCAAATGCGAGGGTCCCTTTCGTAAATACGAAAGTCCAATTTTCCTGAAGGGTTCGCAAATGCGAGCCCTGTTTCACAATTTCCATAATAGCAGAGGTCGGGGTTCGCAATTCCCATATCTAAGACCTGCAACTTTTATACTTAGACGAATTTGTAACCCATATTCATATCCTCTCAAAACGTAAACACACTTAGGCAATTTTTCAAAAGGTTTGTTCTTCTCCAAATCAGTTGTAAGTTAATTTTTACTCATTTTCTTCAATCATTAACATCTTTTAACATGATTTCAACTCAGAATCAATGATTTTCACGGGGGAATTTGGGTGTTTTGGGTAGAATCTTGTGTTTTCAAAAATTGGGGATTTGGACCTCGATTTTAGGTTCGATTTCAAAACAAATTATATATTTGGGTTCTTGGAGGAATGGGTGATTGGGTTTTGGTTCGAACCTTGGGTTTTGACCATGTGGGCCCGAGGGCAATTTTTGACTTTTTGGGTAAAACTTTGAGAAATTCATTTTGATGCATTCAAATTAATTTATTAAGCGTTTATTGACATAATTAAGTAACATGTGACTAGATACGGGCGAATTGGTCGTGGAATCGAGCCGTAAAAAAGCATGCCCGTGAGTCTTGTATTATAATTGTTATAACTCCGTTGTGGTTTATTATGGCTCACATGTTACTATCATTATTGTTCCTTGCCGGGATGTTTGTTTTGATATTCTTGTTCCCTTGCCGGGAAGTTGTTATATTGCTCTTATTCCTTTGTCGGGATGTTGTTATATTACTTGTTTTCCCTTGTCGGGATTCTTTGTGGTTGTTATTGATTTGTAATGGAAGCGGATGGCACGCCTGCCACAAGATAATTGAAATGGGAGCAGGTGGCACTCCTTCCACAAGATAAATAAAATGGCAGCGGGTGACACGCCTGCCATGAGATAAAGGAAATAGAAGCGGGTAGAACGCCTGCCACGAGATATATGAAATGGGAGCCGGTGGCAAGCCTGACATAATATATGTGAAATGCTAGCCAGTGGAATGCCTGCCATGAGTTACATGAAATGGGAGCGAGTGGCACGCCTGCCACGAGATACGTGAAATGGAAGCGGGTTGCGCGCCTGCAACAAGATGTGAAATGAAAGTGAATTCTGCCTTTGTTTTCCATATCCTTATTACTATTTAGATTTTGTTTTCTTTATAATTCGCTTGATATTATGTTTTACCTATTATTTCCCCGGAGCATGTTTTCCCCCTCCCATATTCACCTGTTTATTTCTGTTTACTTTCCATTGTATATTATATAACTCCATAAGTTTATTTGGTAATCTGGTCCTAGCCTCGTCACTACCTCGCCGAGGTTAGGTAAGGCACTTACCAGCACATGGGGTCGGTTGTGCCGATACTATATTCTGCACTCTTTTTTATAGATCGTAGTGCTGTAGACTTCGGATCGTAGATTGGGTAGCTACATTCAGTCCACGCGGATATCCAAGGTAGACCTGCCCGCTTCCGAAGGCCCTGGCGTCACCTCTATCCCTATTCCCTATTTCATTTTCCTTACGTTCAGAAACTGTGTATTGTTATTTCTTCATACTTTGCGTATAGTGCATCTTAGGCCGTCTGTGACATTGTGACACCAGGTTTTGGGTGATTAAGGCTTATGTAGTTATAATAGATACATATTTTAGATATTGTATTGATTTCTTCCGCTAAATTTAATTTCCGTTGCTTATACGTTATCGCTTAATGTTTCTTGAAAGGGAATAATTGCTTAATGAAGTAATTAATTCAAATGATTGGCTTTCCTAGCTCACATTAGTCGGCGCCATCACGACTCCCAAGGGTAAAAAATTCGGATCATGACACGCGACTTGTAGACTCCCTAAGACAAAACTGCTTAGATACCATTTTTGTCACGCCCTGAACCTTGGGGCGAGACCGACACCTGCTGCCTCACTTATACTTGCGTACCAACTTCTGACTAAGGGACTCTAAATATATAATGTCATACTTTGGCCATAGGCCACATTGCAAAACAATTGCGAATGCTGACTAAATAATCAATATAAAGCTGGGGCGACAAGGCATTCATAACTACTACGGCTAGCAAACCAACAAAATATACACAAAAGGTCTACGACCAACATACTGCACTAACTAACAGGATATGTCTACAAGCCTCTACTGATGGATATAATGTGATTGGAATAGGGCTCCGACCTACTCATAACATTTAAACATATATACACAAGATGTATATAAAGCTCTAGACTCGGCAACTCCGAATGGCATGGAGCTTACCGATCAAGCTGAACTCGGGCAACACCTAATGAGGAAGTCTACCCATTTGTCGATCTAAAACTACACGCATGAAATGCAGCGCCCCTATAAAAAGGACGTCAGTACGAAATAATATACCTAGTATGTAAGGAAATATACTTAAAGATGAAACTGAATTGATTATATAATAGCTGGAAGTAACTGGGAGTTAAAGATAATCTAAAGTTATGTTCACCTATTGATACTGAATCAACTCTCTCAATATAGTAAGTAAAATAGTTATATGTCCTTATAAGGCTCAGTATATGTATAACTGCTCTACCGTAGTAGGCTCGCTCATAGGCGCTCAACCATATTAGGCTTTGTATCTTGGCCAATTGGGGTCGCTCATAGGCGCTCGACCACAACAGACTCGGTATATAACTTACTATTTGATATAAGGTTTCCCAATAGGGGCATTCCCATCGATGATAACTTTATGGTAGTGAAAATATTATAATACTCTATATATATATAGACTCTCTGCTCTCTTGACTGGAAAAAGACAATAGTCAATTGAATATGAAGCTCCAATAAGGGAAACTACTGTAACTTATAAGACTAGAAAATGTACGTAAATTCAGAATATGAATTTCTCTTTATGCCTCGTTATCAAACTCGTGTAATTATGAGATCGTGCCAAAATAAATAAAGAGCTTAGCCTTAACATACCTGAGCCGATTCTCTTGACAATCTCTCCAACACACGTTAACTACAACAAAACATGTAACAACGAATCAAAATAGAGAACAATCCATATAATATTCTTTGAGAAAGATTGCACCGTAGTCCCTTATAATCACAAAGTCCCATTGCCATAACATTACGTAGTCTCGTATGATTTTGTTGCCAAATTCACGTTGCTAACATATCAATTCTTATATGAACTTGATGAAGACTCCTTTATTACTTTTTAAAGATACGAAGTGAGTTTAGAAAGGTATTTAAGCCTTTAGGTGTGGGCCCCTTATGGCATGATGATTTGGCCACTAAATTCTCTTAAAAAGTGCCACCTTGTTATTTAATTTGAGAGTCATAATTTGGGTCTTGCTCCTTGTTCCAATTGCTGCCACATTGGCTTAATTAATATTAACCAAATATTATGATTGATTAACCATAGGAATGGCAAACAGGGCGGGGCGGGGCGGTTTTTCAGCATTCGCGGGGCAGGGCGGGTTACATTGTTTGCGGGGCGGGGTGGGGCGGGGCGGGGCATAATTTTTAAAAAAAAAAAAAATAATGCGGGGCGGTGCGGGTCACGTGTTATTAAAAACCTAAAGTCTAAAACTCTAAATCCCTAACGCTAACACTTTTATTTTTTGTTTAGGCAATATTGATGTTGATACAAACTTATAAAAATAGAAAGAAATATTGTTTATTATTTAATAATAAAAATATTTTAGAACTCCGAATTAAGCTACTCGAATCTTCATAGTGGTAACACATTATAAAGACGTGAGTAACTTCTTAGTAACTTGAATTTCTTACCAATATAAATATTAGTATTGCGTATTATATTTTGTAACATAACTAAATTATAATAAAAGAAAAAATTTAACGTAAATATTAATATTATATTTTGTAAGATAACAAATATAAACCAAAAAAACATGAATTTTATTGAGAAAAACAAAGACTTTTTCTAGTTGCCCTCAGCATTTTCAGTTTTCTCTTCCTTTTTAGTTTGTATGAATTTATAAAAGTGACTGAAAAATCATTTCCACAATAGGATTTCTTCTAATCGATATTTTGGATAGCTATCTCACGGAGAACTTCACACAATTGATACAAAAACATACCCATAGGGAGATTAAGAACATATTAGCGACCAACTAAAAAGCATATAAGGAGATCTTAGCCAATTACAAAGTCTATGATTACATATGAAATACATAAATCTAATTAAGCACAAGAACTATGATTATAGGGAGAGTGTGTGAGGGAACTCAACTGAAAAGTTCGTAAATCAACATCAATATTGCCTAAAACAATATTTCTTTCTATTACTTAGTTATCATGTGGCATATGCTATACAATCGTATATGTATTTATTTTTTGTAATGGAGATTACTAGTATATTGCAAAAATAATTACTTGGTTTACTAGATCGAATTAAAAAAATTAAAAAAATATATATGCGGGGCGGGGCGGGGCGGGGCGGGGCGGTTTTTCGCGGGGCGGGGCATGGCGGTTAAAATTAGAAAAAATTATTTTGCGGGGCGGTGCGGGGCGGGTTGGAATCTTCGCGGGTGCGCGCGGGTGTGCCCCGCAACTGCCCCGCCCCACACCGTTTGCCATCCCTAATTAACCACAAATCTCTTGATTAACTTAATAATCTCCCACTATTCAATAATTAATTAATTACCCACATAATTAAGAATTATCATAAATTACTTACAATACTACTCATTATTAGCACACATTATACTCCTCACTATCATAGTCATGTGTTACCTTGTTTGTCACTAGTCAATAAATATCAGGCATTATAACTTGTACCATATTTTATCCCAAAATGCCAAACTTTGACGAAACTCATCTTCTTCGATTTGTTTGCCCTCTCACCTTCACGAATTTACTTATCACTTGTGTAAAATAGCATAATACTTGTAATCTCAAAATAATTTCCTTCCCGAACTTATGTCGATTAACTTACAACGAAACTTTAACGTACAAAAATGCGGGATGTAACATCTCCTTTCCAAGCTTTCATAAATTTACTCATGATGTATTTTCACGCACAAATACATGGGATGTAACAATTGTCTTCCTGTTTTCCCGAATTGTTACCTTTCCATACATTTTTACTATTTTATTTACATGTCATTCCTTTTTATCATTTCGCCTTCTGCGTTATTTCTTATTTTTTTCCAGTAGGGCCCTAACCTAATCTCGTCATTACTATATTGAGGTTAAGTTTTGCACTTACTGAGTATCGTTGTGATGTACTCATACTACGCTTCTGCACATATTTTTATGCAGACTCAGATACATCCTATCAGTCCCGCTATTAGTAGAGAATTGTCGTTGTTTGAAGACTTTACGGTATATCTACCAGTGTCCGTAATGCTCGGAGTCCCCCTCTATCCCTATTATATTGTCTTTCCTTTATTCTTAGATGTTGATGTATAGAGACAATTAGTATATTTCTTTAGAGCTTGTGGCTTGTGAGTACCGGGTTTTGGGAGTTGTTCCTACTCTGATGTGTAATTTTACTTGTACATGCCGAGTGACCATATATATATAGGTGTTGAAGTTTACTCATTATTTCAGTTATTCCGCAATTGTTAGGCTTACCTAGTCTTAGAGACTAGGTGCCGTCATGACATCTTACTGAGGGAGATTTGGATTGCGACATTTATACTCCCTCCGTTTTAATTTAGATGGGGTAGTTTGACTTGGCACATAGTTTAAGAAAAAAAAGACTTTTAAAATTTGTGATCTTAAAAACTTAAGGGGTAAAAACTTTGTGGGGCCATGACATTTGTGTGGTTATAAAAGCTTCTCATTAAGCATAAAATAGGTAAAATGAAGAGTTTAAACTTAAACTATTTCAAAATTTAGAAATGTATCATTTATTTTTGCACAAATTAAAAAGAAAAGTATCTCATCCAATTTAAAACGGAGGGAGTAAGTTCTTTATGTCCAACGTATATACTTATAGCCTATTTTGCTCAAGTTTCTAAAAACAAAAGGCTTGTTTTTGTGTAATTATTTTAAAAAATAATTTTGAACAGTAATTAGTATTATTCAAGCTTTTAAAAAATATTTCTAAATGTAATCAAATGTGATTATTAAAAAAATACTTTTGGGGAGAAGCTATTTTTTTCAGGTTCTTAAACAAGCTTATGCTTCTACTCTAAAGTATTCTTTTTTCCTTCTAGAAAATTTGGTCAAACGCCTTAACTTTGAAAGAAATAAAAAATTAATAAAAAAAAGTACGTTTGGCAAAAAAACCTTGGCCAAACATACTATTTGTCACCCTCATAAAATCCTTAATCACGGACCAGTTAGAGGAACAAATAGAGAAACCCCTAGAATTGAAAGAAGAACACCAAGATATAAAATTTATTCACACGTAATATGTAACAACCTGATCGGTCGTTTTGAGCTCTTGTGTGAGTAGCTTCACTTTAGGTACATGCATGTCGAAATTGAATTTCGGGAAGTTTGAGTTGATTCGGAAAGAAAATTATCATTTCGAAAGCTTTAAGTTGGAAGAATTGACTAAAGTGTAATTTTTGAGTAAACGACCTCGGAATAGGGATTTGAAGATTCCAATAGGTTCGTATGATTATTTTGGAAGGAATATGTCCAGATCCGATTTTGAATGACTCGGGAGCATTTTAACGCCTATTATGGAAATTAGCATGTTGGAAGAATTTCATAAATTGGAGTTGAGGTGTATTTCAAAATCGATATCCGTTCGGGATTCCGACTCTAGTAATAGCTCCATATGGTAATTCTGGTATTGGGAGCATGTCCGGAAGTGGACTTGGAGGTCCGTAGGTCATTTTGGGGTCATTTGGTAAAAGTTATAAATTTAAAGGTTTTTGAGAAGTTTGATCGGAAGTACACTTTTTGATATCGGGGTTAGATTCCGATGGGAAGTTGGAGTAGGTCCGTAATATCGAATGTGACTTGTGTGCAAAATGTGATGTCAATCGGATGTGATTTGATAGGTTTCAGCATCGAATATAGAAATTAGAATTTCTTAATTTTATTAGACTCGAATTGGGGTGTTATTAGTGTTTTTAGAGTTGTTTGATGTAATTTTAGGCCTCGAATAAGTCCATGAAATATTTTGAGACTTGTTGGTATGTTTGGATGGTGCCTTGAGTGGTTCAGATGAGTTTCGGGGTGGTTTCAGATCATTTCCATGCCATATTTAGCTGCTGGATTTTGGCTACAGCAATGTGACATGCAATCGTCAGGAATTGATCGTGATCCCGATGAGTAAAATGGGAGAAATTGGCTAGTGATTTGCGATCGCGGAAGGCCTTCCGCGATCACGTAGAGGAAAGATTCTACTGCACTGACTCGACTTTGGAAGCTTGTGTCTTGCAATCTATAAGAAATTTTGAGATGATCCAAAAATGAAAGTTGTAGCCCTTTATGTCTAAGTTTCAGAAAATTAAATCATTTGACATTTGGAGTTGTGTACAAAAAATTATGAGTGGTACATTATAGTCTATCCAGAAAGAGTTTAGAAATAATAAAGAAAAAATTTGTGCTGCACAGGGTGACATTAAAAGCTAATATTTAGTAATCTCTAAGGAACCAAGAGATAAAAAAAGTATGAAAGTTGTATTCCTTGGAGTCTAGTTTTCAAAAAGTTAAACTATTCATAATTTGGAGTTTTATACAAAAAGTTATGACAATTATACTAGAGATTGTGTGGAAGAGCTGGGCGTTTGTTCTTCGGAATTGCGAAGCATTTTACGTGATCGCGAAGGGCAAATTTTTGGCTGAGAAATGTTGTGCTTCGCGATCACAAAGCATTTTCTGCGATCGCGAAAAGTAAATACCTGGGCAGAAGCTATATTTTGAGGTTTTGGCCATTTTAACATATTTCGAGCTATGGAGCTCGGATTATAGGGATTTGTACCATATAGATTGGGGTAAGTGTTCTATATCCGAAAGTAATTATACTTCATGATTCTATGGTTATATTCATTATTTATTTCGAATTTAAATAGAAAAAATCAAGATTTTTGCATAACTTTTCAAGAATGAAAATTTAAGATTTGAAGGTCAAGTTGTAACCGGAATTTGATAAAATTGGTATGATTGAACTCGTATCAGAATTGGTTGTCGTATTTTGTGAGTTTCATGGGTTTCCAAGACGTGCACCCCTATGCAAACTTTATAAATTGTTAAATTTCACATTGGAGTATATTTTTAATTAATTTGTATGTTATTTGGCTATAATTGGTATAATTTGTCAGAACTGGAAGTCCCTTTTATAATTGGTATAAATTCAGTGTTTGGGTGATCATATGTTTCAAAGGAATGAAGTGATTTAGGTTCTTAAATATGGGGAAGACATGTTATCATGCTTAATTAGAATTTCATATTATCATATTATCGGGGCATTAGTAAGTGTCGGAGTCAATCTCTCGTTACTATTTCTTCGAGGGTAGACTGGATATTTACTGGGTATGTGTTATTTCCGTACTCATACTACACTTGTTGTACATTTTGTTGTACATGCACATGTGTGTTCAGTGGCCTTATGGGCGCAGCGGTGCGGTTGATACGGGGACTTAGGTGAGCTGCATCTTGTAAGACGATCTACAGCCAGCAAAGTCTCTTTCAGAGTACATGTATATTCTTTTCTGTCCAAATTTGTATTGCGAACAGTTATTGTATTTTAAATTCCTAGTAAATGCTCACGCACTTGTGACATCGGATTCTGGGTTGATTATGGAATATTCAGTAATGAGATTTGAAAATATTATTAATTATTTAGTAAAGTTCATCTGTTTACTAGTTAAATTGAAGGAAACTTATAATTTCGAAATATTAAAATAAGAATTTAATTAACTATTTAGTATTGACTTGTCTGACAGTAATGTCCAATATCATTACAATTTTTAACGGATTTTGAATGGTGATATAATATTTACATCTAATTAATAAACAATTCTTTCTACAAATTTATATCGATGTAAAGAAATAGGAAGAAGATTATCCTCAAGAATTTCAACTCTCGAGAATATAGGTAATTTAAACTCAAAGGTGAACCAAATGGTCCCATCCTGTCTCAAATAATTCTCTATCCTCGAATACACAAAAGCTCATCAGAAAAACGAGCCCTAAATCTGTTTATACTTACAATAACAATAAACAGAATAAAATTTCACAAATAAAGTTTGGAAAAAATTAATGTATATGCGAATCTTACATCGTATCTTGTGAAAATAAAGAGGTTATTTCTGATAGATTTTCGGCCACATAGGCGGATTTAAGGGGACGGAAGAGGATTTATCTGTACCCTTTCGGCGAAAAAGTATATTGTACATATAAGATAAAAACTATTTTTTATCTCTATATATAATATTTTAAATATCTTTGATATTGTCCAAAAGCATAACTTAGTAGTCAAGGAAGATCAAGATCTTATAAGGTCATTGATTCAATTCTTACTGGCTACAATCTCATTTAATTATTTTTTGAATCCTTTAATAAATATTCTATCTCCGCCACTACTCGACCAAGGCAAATTTAGCTAAATGGAGTGTTTGGTTAGTTGGTGGGTGATTTGGGTTCACATCCTTTCCCTACTTTCTTTGATGTCAACTTTTTTCCCCATAAGTCATTATCAAGAAATTGAGCATCTTTTAACTTCTAGTAAGATATATATTAAGTGACGCCCTTTCATATTCCAATGAATTTTAAATTTCCGTTTTTCTTGTTTTTCTTTACTAAAGTAAGATATCTACCAAACGAATAGGTCACTAAAAATCCATCACAAAAATAATTATTCCATTATCCACTTGAAACATTGGAGATAATTTGAAATATATCCCTCTCTTTCCAATTGCGTGATAGTTAATGAAAAAAGAGATTCCGACGTCTTTAATAATTGGTCCCATGCTATAATATCTCCTAAGGTTCTATTCAGTTTGTCTAGAATTGATGTCATTCCTTACCCAACCTACCCTACACTCCATAATGTATTCTAGAAAATCATAATAGGCTAATAATAGATTTTAAGTTCTATTATATACTAACTAATAATGCAAAGATTATTTATGCACTTATAGCATGTTAGGCTAAATTTTCAAAATTTCTTTATTTAAATTTTTTTAAAATTAAAAGTATTTTTCAAAAAAATACTTTTATAAAATAGCGGTTTGTGTTTGCTCATCGGACCTACCGAACACTACAACATGTTAACAATCAAGTTTAAGTTGCGAGTTATATAGCAAATGACAAAATAACAATTGAGGAAAAAAAAATATTTCACTTGTGAAAAATAAATTACCCATCCTCTATTCTTTTCGTCAAATAATATCACTAATTAAACATCAAATTAAACAATTTCAAGTCATCAAAGATTATGATAGGATGGATAAAATTACGTCACATTTAATCAGAAATCTCAGAGTTGAGGCACAATACTAATCAAGATGATCACACACATCAATAAATACTATAATATTATCAGTGGTGTTGAAAATATATTTAAGTAATCAAATGTGTATTCTCTCTTATAATATAAACTTTTAGATAAAAGAAGACTCGCATGCACGGATTGTATTGAGACATAATTAAGTAAATATATCTTTTTGAAGGTCACATTAATTATTGTTTATCTTATCCATTACTAATTTCTGGTACGTGATAATTGAAAAGTGGTGACTGGTGAGTAAGCAATGCCCATTACAATAAGTGGAGAGCTATAAAAACAACATTAAAGAAAAGATAAAGGCCACTTATAAAACTACTTTAAAACAAATGTTTAAGTCATTTTAAAGCTACATTATTATTTCTTATTCTTTCAAATAATGGAAGCAGAAGAACGATATCTTAGCATTAAAATATCATAATATATCATGAGTAGTGAAGCTAAAGAAAAATCGGATTAAAGAAAACATTTTCAGTACAAGAATCCGAAATTCAAAACCATTGTATAACGATTTTTCCTGACCTTCAATTTCTTATAGCTAACGAAAAAGAAGAGGAGTTTAAGCGTTTGGACATAAAATTGTGACATTCCAAAAAAAAAAGTAAACAAAAATATAAATAAAAATTATATTTAAAACTTATAGTTGTATTTGGACATAAATATAATTTAAAATTATTTTAAATTTTTTTGAGTAATTTGAAGTGACAACAACAACAACAATAACCCAGTATATTCCCACAAGGTAAGGTCTGGGAGGTAATATGTAGACAGGCCTTACCTCTACCCGAGAGGGAAGAGAGGCTGTTTCCAATCGACCCTCGACGCAGGGAAAAGGAAAGCAAACAAAAACTAAAACCGCATTAGTTACTACAGCATACATCACATAAAAATTATTTAAACATAAGAGACATAAATACCATAAATAAGCAGGTATGTAATGATATTAAAACAGTAACTACCAGAAATGACTACCACAAGAGAACACAAACTAATCATCTACGGGCGGCCCTACCACGCCTCACCCACCCTGGAAAAGGAGTACGAAAAATCTAGAAGCCCATATCCTACAACCCTGATACTAGACATCCAGACTTTTCTATCAAGGTTCATGTCCTCGGAAATACGCATCTTGGCCATGTCCTGTCTAATTACCTCTCCCCAGTATCTCTTAGGCCTCCCTATGCCTCGCCTCACACCGACCACCGCTAGCCGCTCACAACTCCTCACCGGGGCATCAGAGCTTTTCCTACGCACATGCCCGAACCACCGAAGCCTCGCCTCTCGCATCTTCTCATCCACTGGGGCCCCCCCACCTTCTCCCGAATAACTTCGTTCCTAATCTTATCTAACCTGGTGAGCCCGCACATCCACCTAAGCATCCTCATCTCTGCAACTATCATCCTCTAAACATGAGATTTCTTCACTGGCCAACACTTCGTCTCATACAACATGGCAGGTCTAACCACAGCTCTATAAAACTTCCCCTTGAGTTTCTGTGGCACTTTCTTATCACACAAGGCTCCTGATGCAAGCCTCCACTTCGACCACCCCGCCGCTATACGGTGAGTGACATCCCCGTCTATCTCCCCGTCCCCCTGGATCACCGATCCAAGGTATCTGAAATTATCCTTCTTGACTATGGCCTGAGATCCAATCATAACGCTCCCTCCCACTTCGCTCGACTCAGCACTAAACTTGCACTTCAAATATTATGTCTTAGAGTTATAATAATTAGAACGCCCCTCGAGAGTCTGTCTCCATACCTCTAGCCTCTCGTTAACACCGACCCTCGTCTCGTCTACCAGGACTATGTCATCAACAAATAGCATACACCAAGGTACATCCCCTTGAATATGCCGCGTCAAAACATCCATTACCAAGGCAAACAAGAGGGGGCTAAGCGCAGATCCTTGATGGAGCCCCATAACCACCGGGAAATGGTCTGAGTCGCCACCCACTATCCTGACCCTGGACTTAGCTCCATCATACATGTCCTCGATTACTTTGATGTAGGCTTCCGGCACGCTCTTAGCCTCCAAGCACCTCTATAGTACCTCCTTAGGGACCTTGTCATACGCCTTCTCCATGTCGATAAACACCATGTGCAAGTCCTTCTTCATATCCCTGAACTGTTCCACCAATCTCCTGACAAGGTGAATAGTTTCTGTAGTCTACGGACCCAGCATGAAACCGAGCTGATTCACGGAAATAGATGTCGACTCCCTCACCCTGGCCTCGATCACCCGCTCTCAGACCTTCATGGCGTGGCTTATTAATTTGATGCCCCTATAATTTTTGCAACACTGGATATCCCCTTTGTTCTTATACAAGGGCACCACTATACTCCATCTCCACTCCTCCGACATCCGTTTGGACTTAAAGATCGCATTGAACAACTTAGTGAGCCACTCCACTCCTGGCTTACCCATGCATTTCCATAACTCCACCGAAATTTCATCTGGCCCGATCGCTCGTTCTCTACTCATCCTACGCAAAGCCCCCACGACTTCTTCCACCCTAATACGCCTGCGGTACCCTAAGTCTCTATTTCGCTCTAAATGCCCCAGCTCAGTTCAGATAAAATTTAAAATTTTTATGACTAAAGACTGATTCCAAAAAAGTAAATATTTTTTTGTTGTTGAAAACAGTAATAAACTTTTATTGCCAAACGGGCCCCTACTATCATTGTCCCCGGTATGTACCGTTTTCCTACTTGAAAAATAGGAGACGTTCCTTTTTCCGAAGTTATTGAATAATTTTATCGAGTTCCTTTGACATATACTTCACATTCACACATGGTCCGAAGAATATTACACCCCAAAAGCTTGATGTAAATGATCTACCTTAATATAATCACTAACAAATATTTTTACACCAATAATTTATAAGGTCGCACAAAAATATATAATTTACCATTTCATGTTCCTTCGACAAGATTCTCAATAATATTTTTTGTTTATTTTATCAATTATTTTAACCTGCTGTAACATACACAAATTAACGACTAATTAATTAATTAAGCTCGTATCTTGTACGATGTAATTAGTGGAGAGAAGAGAAAGTTCCTTGCAATAATAAAAACTATACATATTTAAGAGGAAAAAAAAAAAAAGAGAAAACCATATACTGTCCTCCATTTATCGACTCAAAACATATTGAAAAATTACAATATTTTAAGTAGATTCAACTGATTTGGGAGATATATTATTGTGCTTATTAACAGGCATGGATTTTGATCTCTTGAACCATTCATTTGTTGTGTTACCAGAAGTTGGAGTACGGTGATACCTGCACCTGATATTAAGAAATTCAATATATCTCATATTAGAAATTTCATTAGGGAAAAGTAAATTAAAAGTAAAAATAACTTGAGAGGATATTATCACTGTCTCAATAATTACTCCCTCAATTTCATTTTATAAAATCATATTTGACTAAAAAACATTTTTTTTAAGACTTCTGATTTTTATAAAACCTAATTTTTTTTTAAGATTTCTGAAAAAACGTAATGGTTATAAGATTTTTCACTACTATAGTATAAAGTATATGAATTCGCTATGGACAAATTATATAGCTAAATGAAAAATCTGTTGCTAATCATATTTAGGAACAGATTAGCGACATATTATCAAGAAATTTTGTTAGGTACAAGACAAAATTTGACTGTATTCAATTTTTTTTAGTGTTTAAAACTTATGATATTAAACATGTCACAATATAATCAAATCACTTTATAAGAAACTCGTTTGTTCCATAGTTTTTTGGCTAATACAGTAAAAATATTACTGTTATAGATAGAGATATATTATAATATAATATAAAAATTAATTTTTGAAAAAAATTAATTTTTATAGTAAATGATTGTTATATACGAAATTATTATAAAAATCTTGACTAGATAACTATAGCCTATAAATCATTAAAAGTAAGATGAGAAGTTTACAGAAAGATAATATTTTATTTTGAACGGACTAAAAATAAAATAGTGTCAGATAAACAATACCTGAACGATCCTCGATGGGTCGTCGGCGAGCACAAGCACTGACCTTTCGGCGAGTTCGCCGGCAATGAATCGCCGTTGGCGCAGTTATCAGAAGTGGAGACTGTGATACTCTTGTGGGAAGCCATATTTTCTCTGTGAGAGAAAAAGGAGAAGAAGAAAGAGGAGAAAATTAAAAGGTTCTCGTGTTGAAGAAAGACAGATGTCAAGAGTTCAGTATTTATAGGACAATAATTTGATATTTATCCTCAAGCAAGTGTGATTATCTGAGGCAGGAAAGTAATCAACATTATCGAGTAGTTATTTATGTTTAAATTAAAATAATAATAACATATACAGTTTAATTTTATGAGTGGAATGTGGAAAAATTAATATGCATATAGACTTTATTTCAACCTTGTACATATCATATGGGTGAAGTTATATGTGACCAAAGGTAGTTAACCGAAAAATTATACTTTATATATATGATAAAATATTACTAACTTGTTGTTGGAGCAAAAAATAGACTTGAATACCGTTGCATAATATAACCCACGGGCAAAGGTATTCAATTATTCAATTTTTTTATTTCGCTGCTACTTGAAAAGATAGAAAAGTTATTTTTGATATACCCCCAATTTCAAAAAAAAACATAATTATACAATTTAGAAAAAGAAGTACGATTTTAAAGAAGCTGTGAAAGAAAAAGTAATAAGAAAATCAAAACAAAATAAACATTATATAGATAGTAATAAAAAATATAAGAAAATGAAAATATAATAATAATACTAACTACTAACTACTGATAATAATAAAAAAAAATACGCTCAATTACCTATTAATCTTTTATAATAATTTTCGTCTTTCGTACCTTCTTATCCAAAGTTATATACCTTAACTATAGTTTGACTTATATACTTTAAAATTAATTGTGGAAAAAAATATTGTATACAGTGAGTGTAAATTTATTTTGTTTTAGGTTAACTATCTCATTGTTTAGATTGCAAATTTCACAAACCATGAGTAGTTTTCTATATTTATTCTTAGACAACTTGACTATATAAGAGTTAGGCACTTCATTTAATTTTTGTATCTTTTTTCTTTTGCCTTTATGATACGAGTACGATTTCTATTTTCTTTCTGCACTTTTTTGTCATCACTAGTTTTTAGACCAATAATCAAAATAAGTGAAACATGCCGTCCCCACTTTCAGATACTTTGAATATAATACAAGGCATGGAATTAATCATTACAAACGTTTCATAGTTGTATTATATTTTTTTAGGTTTGGTTTTTGGCATGGTTTTAAGTTTACATAGGTTTGTATCTCCATCATTATTTGATTTGATTCTAAATAAAAGGTGTAACATAATTATTTCAATAAAAAAAAATGGTCCTACAAGAACTTCACCATTTATACATTATCAATATAATTTTACGTAGTTGATGTTTAGCTTAAAGTATATATATTTTTATATATATCGTCTCATATTATATTTTGGTTTTGTAAATTTGAGATGGTAAATGTGATGATTTATATTAATTTAAAGTGTTCTTATGTGTACGAATTATTCGAAAGCAATTGGGGGCGAAACCTGTAAAATTAGAGCTAAAACGAACGAAACCAGGAAACTTGTGAATTTGGGCGCCACAGGTAGCACCTTGGGCCACCTGTGGCGCTGGAGGAATTAGCTGAATTTTGAGCAGCGCCCTGGTGGGCGCCTGACGCTGAGCAGAGTGCCAGTGACGTGAAATTTGTCCAACTTTACCCGGAATAAGGTTATTTCGGCCCTAAATCTTCCCAACACGTATAAAAGCAAGACTAAACATACTTTTGAAGGGGAGATGCCACTTTGGAGAGGCTAACATATTTTGAGGGAGAATTCACATGGGAGAACACAAACCTCGTTCGGATGAGATTTCTAACTAGTTTTTCTTTCTCTTCTCTTCCTTTAATTTCATAGTTTATTATATTCTAGAGTTTTAGGTGCTAAATGAAAGTTGAAGTTTGAAGCTTGAATTGCTCTTATTATTTTATCATATTGGTTTATTTATTCAATCTTGCGCTTGATTATTTGATTGTTTGATCTCCAATTGAATACTATCTATGAATCTAGGCTTGAACTCGGGAAAGAGAATTCTAGATTGCATATAAGATTGAGTAGAGCAAGATCGAGCGAATTTGCAGTTAGGACAGGAATATACCTAATCGCCTCAATGCGTTTGTGACGACCCAAAGGGTCATCACTTATTTTATTAATAATTTCGAGCTTCTGAGGCCTTGAAAACCTCATTCTATGTTGCCTCGATTTGCGTGCACGATCCGAGCATGTAGCGGAAAGATTTTGTGATAGAAAATATGAATTCTATGAGAAATTTGGATAAAAATGATATTAATATTGATATGGTTGACTTCGGTCAACATTTTTGGTAAACGGATCGGGACCCGAGATTGGATGGTCCCGAGAGGTCCGTAGGAAAATATGGGACTTGGACATGTGTCCGGAGTTGAATTCTGAGGCCTAGAGCCCAAGTTATGAATTTTTATGTGAAATTGTTTTTGATGTAATTATTAAAGGAAATAAATTAATTGACCTTGGTATCGGGCTCGTATTTTGGTTCCGACGCCCGGTACAAGTCTTAAATATTATATATGTGATTTCTGTAAAGTTTGGTGACATTTGGATGTCGTTTGAGATGTTTTGGACCTTGAGTTCCAAGTTAAGAAGTTTTAAAAATCAAAAGTATGAAAATCATGAGTTTGAGGCTTGATTTGATGAAAACGAGGTGATATTGGCGATGTGATCGCACGAACAAGTTCATAATGTGTTTTTGAGGTTATGTGCATATTTGGTTTGGAGCCACGAGGGCTCGGGTGAACTTTGGATAGGCCACGAGGTCAATTTTTCATGTTAGAAGTTGCTGTCTGCAACTGGTCTGCAGAGTTCGCAAATGCGAACAATAGTTCGCAAATGCGAACTCCCCGCTATTCTGCAGAGTTCGCAAATGCGAACAATAGTTCGCAAATGCGAACTCCCCCCTATTGTGTCTGTGTTCGCAAATGCGAACAATAGTTCGCAAATGCGAACTTGACCTTTCTGTGCCTGTGCTCGCAAATGCGAGATATAGTTCGCAAATGCGAACTGGCCACTATTCCGCATGGGTTCGCAAATGCGAACAATAGTTCGCAAATGCGAACCTCCCCATATTTAGCCTGTGTTCGCAATTGCGAACAATAGTTCGCAAATGCGAACTTCCCAGATTTGCCTTGGCTTCGCAAATGCGAAGAAAAGTTCGCAAATGCGAACTTCCCACCCTTAGCTTATTTTTCAAACTCCAGAAATTGGTCGGGGTTCGCAATTGCGAACCCATGTTCGCAAATGCGAACACAGAGACCTGAAAAACACGAATTTCGGTCATTTCTTCATTTTTCACAAAACCAAAACACCCATTTGCGACTCTTCAAGGATTTCTTCTTCATCAAAACGATTGTAAGTCACTTTTTACTTAATTCTTTCAATTCCTAACATCATTAAACATGTTTTTCATAAGAAATCAAAGATTTTCATGGTAAAATTCTTGTTTTTGTTAGAAAATAGGGTTTTTCATAAATTGGGGAATTGGACCTCGAATTGAGGTCCGATTTTGAAACAAATCATATACATGAACTCGTGGGGGGATGGGTAGCCGGATTTTGGTCCTAACCCCGAATTCCGACCATGTGGGCCCGGGGTTGAAATTCACTATTCATGGCAGAATGTTGTAAAAGTGGTATTTGGTCTTAAGAATTAGTTTGTTGAGTAGAATTGATGATATTAAATCAATTGTGTATAGATACAATTGGATTGGAGTCAAATTCGAAAGGAAAGGGCATTGCTACGGATTAAATCATTCGTAAACTTTCGAGGTAAGTGTTTGTTCTATCCTAGTTTGTAGGGATATGAATTTAATTATAAATATTGTTGACATAGAGATTATTGGCTAAATGCCGGTAACATATATACTTTATATTTGGGATCGGCGAGATATAATTATTGATATATTTGGGAGCGGGTGGTACGCCTACCACGAGATATAATTATTGATATATTTGGGAGCGGGTGGTACGCCTACCACGAGATATAATTATTGATATATTTGGGAGCGGGTGGTACGCCTACCACGAGATATAATTATTGATATATTTGGGAGCGGGTGGTACGCCTACCACGAGATATAATTATTGATATAATTGGGAGCGGGTGGTACGCCTACCACGAGATATAATTATTGATATATTTGGGAGCGGGTGGTACGCCTACCACGAGATATAATTATTGATATAATTGGGAGCGGGTGGTACGCCTACCACGAGATATAATTATTGATATATTTGGGAGCGGGTGGTACGCCTACCACGAGATATAATTATTGATATCATTGGGAGCGGGTGGTACGCCTACCACGATATATAATTATTGACAATTGGGAGCGGGTGGTACGCCTACCACAAGAGATAATTAATGTGATAGTTGGGAGCGGGTGGTACGCCTACCACGAGACATGAAATGAAAGAGGAAATTGAGACAAGAAAGTAAGGTTTATTATGTTGATTTGATTATTCTGGATAACTTGAGTTATTGACTGTTATTTTAGAGCAGAGTATTTCTTTATAAATGTATCGTATATATACATATATATATCTATATTGCAACTGTACAGGTTTAGGTGGGTGACTGGCCTTAGCCTTGTCACTAGTTCGCTGGGATAGGCCAGGCACTTACCAGCACATGGGGTCGGTTGTGCTGATACTACACTCTGCGCTCTTTTGGTTACGGACAGCAGCAGCGGCAGTAGCGATTTGTGGATTTTCCGACTACTGAGACTACGAGGTAGCCTTCCAGGCGTCCGCAGGACCCGTTGTCTCTTCTATCTATGCTTTTCATTCTGTTATCTCATGTATTCGAGATAAACAGCTTATATTTTCTTTCAAACAATTGTGTGTATTATTCTTAGAAGTTCGTGAGTATTGTGACACCAGTCTTGGGTAGTGTATCATGTTTGGGTTTTCTTTATCATATTTGATAAGATTGACTAAGTCTTCCGCTAAGTTTAATTATTCCGCTGTAATTTATATGTTTTTAATTTTAAAGTCTTAATAAGAATTTGGTAATTAATGGAGGTGTATGTAATATTTGGCTTGCCTAGCTTCCACTAGTAGGCGCCATCATGACCCACGATGGTGGGAAATCCGGGTCGTGACAAGTTGGTATCGAGTTTGGTTGGAATTGAGACAAATAGTCTCTTACAGGAAGGAATAGTTAGGAAAAGTGTAGGTACGGAGACGTCTGTACTTGTCCTTCGGAGTCTATTGAGTTAGGAAAAAGTCTCTCATTTGTTCTTTCTTGTCGTGCTACTTGATCCTCGATTACTGATTGAATTCCTATTATGTCCTTTCGAGATGGTAAGGACACGCGCCTTCGTCCGTCGACCGGCGGCCGGGCCCGGAGACGGCTCGCGCGGGGGCGGGGGGTCGGGGCGTATCGGAGGCCGTGGTAGGGGTAGAGCTCGGCCTCAGGCAGCTACCCCGAGAGGTGGAGCCTCGTATTGAGATGGAAGAGGAGGTTCCGGTTCCAGCGGCCCGGTGGGCCCAGCTCGGGTCCCGGGAGAGGCTTTGATTACCCGGATCTCCGGGATGCTTTGGTGAGAATAGCGGGATTTATGGATAGCATTGCCGGAGCGGGTTTATTATCGGTTGCCCCGACCAGCTTCTCGGTCGGAGGAGGGGCCCGGACTCACTGTGCTCGTACTCCGGAGCCGGTGGCTCCTCGGCCTCGGGCACCGGTAGTTCGGCCGGTCGTGGCCGCTCGGTCGGGTACCGCGGCTCGTGCGGCGATGGAGCGGCCATGACTTCGATTCGTTATGGAGGCTTGATCGGTTCTCCGAGCTATTTACCACTACGTTCGGTGGAGCCGCATCAGAGGATCCTCGGGACTTCTTATTCGGTTGCCGTGAGATTCTCAAGACTATGGACATTGTGGAGACTAATGGTGTGGATTTTGCTACTTTTCGATTATCTGGTTCTGCCAAGACTTGGTGGAGGGATTATTGTCTATCCAGGCTAACAGGATCAACATCTTTAACTTGGGGGCAATTTGCAGATTTGTTCTTGGAAAAGTTCCTTCCAGTAACTCAGCGGGAGGCTCTGCGCAGGCAATTTGAGCATTTTCATCAGGGTTCTATGTCTGTCACATAGTACGAGACTAGGTTCGTAGACATGGCTTGTCATGCTATTGTCATACTTGCCACAGATCGGGAAAGGGTGAGAAGGTTTATTGATGGCTTGAATCAGTCAATTCGACTACAGATGGCTTTGGGGGCAGGAACTTAAATCACTTTTCAGGAGGCGGCTAATGTAGTCCGTCGGATCGAGATGGCTCTGTCACAGGGAGCTGGTCATGGATCAGATAAGAGGCCTCATAATTCGGGTAGATTCAGTGGTACCTCGTCGGGAGGTAGAGATTCTCATGATAGAGGCCATCCTCCTAAGCCTTATCAGTCAGCTCTTCAGGTTTCTCATGATGCTTCTGATGATCATAATTCTCAGCCACGCCACTCTGATCAACAGCCTATCAGTGCACCACCACTTCGCTATTTTCAGCAGCCGAGGGCTTGTTTCACATGCGGTGATCTTAAGCACATTGCAAAGTATTGCCCTCAAGCTTCTGACAGATCTCAGCAGCAGGGTTCTCGTGCCATGGTTCAGGCCCCAGTTCCCCCACAGCCTGCCCAGCCAGCTTGAGGCGGGGGTAGAGGACATAGAGGTGGAGGCAAAGGTCATAGAGGTGGATCTCAGACCTATAGAGGTAGAGATCAGCCAGCAGCTGATCGTCCTAGAGATACTGCTCAGAGTGGTGGGGCATAACCCCGATGTTATGCACTTCCCGCCAGACCAGAGGCTGAGTCTTTTGATGCCGTCATTACAGGTATTATTTTGGTTTGTGATAGAAAGGCATCAGCATTAATTGACCCTGGGTCTACATATTCGTATGTGTCTTCCTATTTTGCACCGTACTTGATTCGGCCCAGTGATCCACTGAGTGTTCCTGTTCATGTATCTACACCAGTAGGCGATTCTATTGTGGTTGATCAAGTTCATCGGTCATGTATTATAGTAATTGAGGGTCTTGAGACCCGTGTTGATTTATTACTCCTAAATATGGTGGACTTCGATATTATACTAGGCATGGATTGGCTATCTCCGTATCATGCTATTTTAGATTGCCATGCCAAGACTGTGACTTTAGCCCTGCCAAATTCGCCTCGTATAGAGTGGAAAGGAATTTCAGGTCATACTAGCCGTAATGTTATTTCTTATGTTAAAGCTCGGCGTATGGTTGGAAAGGGATGCTTGGCTTATTTGGCCTATGTCCGTGATTCTAGTGCTGAGGTTCCTTCTGACTTTGTGCCTGTGGTTCGCGAATTTCCTGAAGTATTTTCTTCAGACTTGCCAGGTATGCCGCCCGATAGGGACATTGATTTTTGCATTGATTTGGCTCGGCACTCAGCCCATTTCCATTCCCCCACACCATATGGCTCCGCCAGAGTTAAAAGAATTGAAGGAACAGTTGCAGGATTTACTTGAAAAGGGTTTCATTAGGCCCAGTGTTTCGCCGTGGGGTACACCTGTATTATTTGTAAAGAAGAAAGATGGTTCGATGAGAATGTGCATTGACTATCGACAGTTAAACAAGGTGACTATCAAAAATAAATATCCACTTCCGCGAATTGATGATTTATTTGACCAGCTTCAGGTGCCAAGGTATTTTCAAAGATAGATTTGAGATCTGGCTATCATCAGCTGAAGATTAGGGCATCTGATGTCCCTAAGACCGCGTTCCGCACTCGGTATGGACATTATGAATTTCTGGTCATGTCTTTTGGGTTGACAAATGCTCCAGCAGCTTTTTTGGAATTAATGAATCGGGTGTTCTGGCCTTATTTAGACTTGTTTGTAATAGTCTTCATTGATGACATATTAATATATTCCGGCAGTCAGGAGGAGCATGCGCAACATCTCAGAGTGGCCTTACAGACTCTGAGAGATAGCCGGCTATATGCAAAATTTTCAAAGTGTGAATTTTGGCTAAGTTCAGTTGCATTCCTGGGTCATATTGTGACGGCAGCAGGTATTCAGGTTGATCCAAAGAAAATTGAGGCAGTCAAGAGCTGGCCTAGACCGACATCAGCCACGGATATTCGGAGTTTCTTGGGGTTAGCGGGTTATTACCGCCGATTCGTAGAAGGATTTTCTTCTATTGCAACCCCACTGACCAGATTGACCCAGAAGGGTGTTCAATTTGAATGGTCCGATGAATGTGAGGCGAGCTTTCAAAAGCTCAAGACAACCTTGACCACAGCACCGGTATTGATTTTACCCACAGGTACGGGACCTTATACTATTTATTGTGATGCTTCCCGTATTGGGCTTGGTGCAGTGTTAATGCGGGATGGCAAGGTTATTGCCTATGCTTCGAGGCAGTTGAAGATTCATGAAAAGAACTATCCAGTGCATGATCTAGAATTGGCGGTGATTATTCACGCATTGAAGATCTGGAGGCATTATTTGTATGGTGTAGCATGTGAAGTATACACCGATCATAAGAGTCTTCAGTATTTGTTTAAGCAGAAAGAGTTGAATTTGAGACATAGGAGGTGGTTAGAGTTGCTGAAGGACTATGATGTTACTATCCTATATCACCCAGGTAAGGCCAATATGGTGGCCGATGCATTGAGTAGAAAGTCTGCCAGCATGGGTAGTCTCGCGTACATTCCGGTCAGTCAGAGACCACTTGCTCTAGATGCCCAGGCCTTAGCCAACAAGTTCATGAGACTAGAAATTTCTGAGCCTAGCAGGTTGTTAGCCTGCACGGTCGCTCATTCGTCTCTATTAGAGCGTATCCGTGAGAGGAAATTTGATGATCCTCATTTGCGTGACTTGAGGGATACTGTACAGCGGGGAGGTGCCATGAAGGTAACTCTAGATGATTACAGAGTATTGATATTGCAGGGGCAAGTTTGTGTGCCCAATGTTGAGGGGATTCGGGAGTTGATCTTAGCGGAGGCCCAAAGTTCGCGGTATTCTATTCACCCGGGCACCGCAAAAATGTATCAGGATTTACGGCAGCACTATTGGTGGTGCAGGATGAATAAGGACATCGTTGCGTATGTCGCTCAGTGTCTAAATTGTCAGCAGGTGAAATATGAGCACCAGAGGCCTGGTGGTGTATTCTAGAGAATTGAAATTCCGAGTGGAAATGGGAGCGGATCACAATGGACTTCATTATTGGACTTCCTTTGACTCGGGGGAAATTTGATGCTATTTGGGTCATGGTTGATAGGCTGACCAAGTCAGCACACTTCATTCCAGTATCTGTCTCTTACTCATCGGAGATGTTAGCAGAGATTTACATCAGGGAGATTGTTCGTCTTCATGGGGTGCCGGTGTCTATTATCTTAGATCGGGGTACGCATTTTACCTTGCATTTTTTGGAGAGCGGTCCAGCAGGAGTTAGGCACCCAGGTCCAGTTGAGTACATCTTTCCATCCTCAGACGGACGGTCAGTCGGAGAGGACTATTCGGATTGCGAGGACATGCTTCGAGCCTGTGCTATTGATTTCGGAGGCTCGTAGGACCAGTTTCTTCCATTAGCAGAGTTCGCCTACAATAACAGTTACCAATCTAGCATCCAGATGGCTCCGTATGAGGCATTGTATGGTAGGCGATGTCGATCACCAGTTGGATGGTTTGAACTGGGAGAGGCTCCGTTGTTGGGTACGGACTTAGTTCAGGAGGCCTTGGATAAGGTCAAGACTATTCAGAAGAGATTGCGTTCAGCTCAATCCAGGCAGAAGACTTATGCGGACCGTAAGGTTCGAGATGTAGATTTCATGGTTGGTGAACGAGTATTGCTCCGAGTGTCGCCTATGAAGGGCGTGATGAGGTTCGGAAAGAAGGGCAAGCTCGGCCCTAGGTATATTGGTCCATTTGAGATTCTAGACAGAGTGGGAGGGGTGGCTTACAGATTAGCTTTGCCGCCTAGCTTATCGGCCGTGCATCCAGTTTTTCATGTATCTATGCTTCGGAGATACCACGGCGATCCCACACATGTGTTAGACTTCAGTACTGTCCAATTGGACAATGATCTATCTTACGAGGAGGAGCGGTACCCATCCTAGACCGGCAGGTTCGACAGTTGAGGTCGAAGAGTTATCCTTCTGTGCGTGTTCAGTGGAGAGGTCAGCCTCCTGAGGCATCGACCTGGGAGTCCGAGTCTGATATGCGGAGTCGTTACCCACACTTGTTTCCTGACTCAGGTACTTCTTTCTTTTGTCCGTTCGAGGACGAACGGTTGTTTTAGAGGTGGAGATTGTGACGACCCGAAGGGTCATCACTTATTTTATTAATAATTTCGAGCTTCTGAGGCCTTGAAAACCTCGTTCTATGTTGCCTCGATTTACGTGCACGATCCGAGCATGTAGCCGGAAAGATTTTGTGATAGAAAATATGAATTCTATGAGAAATTTGGATAAAAATGATATTAATATTGATATGGTTGACTTCGGTCAACATTTTTGGTAAACGGATCCGGACCGAGATTGGATGGTCCCGAGAGGTCCGTAGGAAAATATGGGACTTGGACATGCGTCCGGAGTCGAATTCCGAGGCCTAGAGCCCAAGTTATGAATTTTTATGTGAAATTGTTTTTGATGTAATTATTAAAGGAAATAAATTAATTGACCTTGGTATCGGGCTCATATTTTGGTTCCGACGCTCGGTACAAGTCTTAAATATTATATATGTGATTTCTGTAAAGTTTGGTGACATTTGGATGTCGTTTGAGATGTTTTGGACCTTGAGTTCCAAGTTAAGAAGTTTTAAAAATCAAAAGTATGAAAATCATGAGTTTGAGGCTTGATTTGATGAAAACGAGGTGATATTGGCGATGTGATCGCACGAACAAGTTCATAATGTGTTTTTGAGGTTATGTGCATATTTGGTTTGGAGCCCCGAGGGCTCGGGTGAACTTTGGATAGGCCACGAGATCAATTTTTCATGTTAGAAGTTGCTGTCAGCAACTGGTCTGCAGAGTTCGCAAATGCGAACAATAGTTCGCAAATGCGAACTCCCCACTATTCTGCAGAGTTCGCAAATGCGAACAATAGTTCGCAAATGCGAACTCCCCCCTATTGTGTCTGTGTTCGCAAATGCGAACAATAGTTCGCAAATGCGAACTTGACCTTTCTGTGCCTGTGCTCGCAAATGCGAGATATAGTTCGCAAATGCGAACTGGCCACTATTCCGCATGGGTTCGCAAATGCGAACAATAGTTCGCAAATGCGAACCTCCCCATATCTAGCATGTGTTCGCAATTGCGAACAATAGTTCGCAAATGCGAACTTCCCAGTTTTGCCTTGGCTTCGCAAATGCGAGGAAAAGTTCGCAAATGCGAACTTCCCACCCTTAGCTTATTTTTCAAACTCCAGAAATTGGTCGGGGTTCGCAATTGCGAACCCATGTTCGCAAATGCGAACACAGAGACCTGAAAAACACGAATTTCGGTCATTTCTTCATTTTTCACAAAACCAAAACACCCATTTGCGACTCTTCAAGGATTTCTTCTTCATCAAAACGATTGTAAGTCACTTTTTACTTAATTCTTTCAATTCCTAACATCATTAAACATGTTTTTCATAAGAAATCAAAGATTTTCATGGTAAAATTCTTGTTTTTGTTAGAAAATAGGGTTTTTCATAAATTGGGGAATTGGACCTCGAATTGAGGTCCGATTTTGAAACAAATCATATACATGAACTCGTGGGGGGATGGGTAACCGGATTTTGGTACTAACCCCGAATTCCGACCATGTGGGCCCGGGGTTGAAATTCACTATTCATGGCAGAATGTTGTAAAAGTGGTATTTGGTCTTAAGAATTAGTTTGTTGAGTAGAATTGATGATATTAAATCAATTGTGTATAGATACGATTGGATTGGAGTCAAATTCGAAAGGAAAGGGCATTGCTACGGATTAAATCATTCGTAAACTTTCGAGGTAAGTGTTTGTTCTATCCTAGTTTGTAGGGATATGAATTTAATTATAAATATTGTTGACATAGAGATTATTGGCTAAATGCCGGTAACATATATACTTTATATTTGGGATCGGGTGGTACGCCTACCACGAGATATAATTATTGATATATTTGGGAGCGAGTGGTACGCCTACCACAAGATATAATTATTGATATATTTGGGAGCGGGTGGTACGCCTACCACGAGATATAATTATTGATATATTTGGGAGCGGGTGGTACGCCTACCACGAGATATAATTATTGATATATTTGGGAGCGGGTGGTACGCCTACCACGAGATATAATTATTGATATATTTGGGAGCGGGTGGTACGCCTACCACGAGATATAATTATTGATATATTTGGGAGCGGGTGGTACGCCTACCACGAGATATAATTATTGATATAATTGGGAGCGGGTGGTACGCCTACCACGAGATATAATTATTGATATATTTGGGAGCGGGTGGTACGCCTACCACAAGATATAATTATTGATATCATTGGGAGCGGGTGGTACGCCTACCACGATATATAATTATTGATAATTGGGAGCGGGTGGTACGCCTACCACGAGAGATAATTAATGTGATAGTTGGGAGCGGGTGGTACGCCTACCACGAGACATGAAATGAAAGAGGAAATTGAGACAAGAAAGTAAGGTTTATTATGTTGATTTGATTATTCTGGATAACTTGAGTTATTGACTGTTATTTTAGAGCAGAGTATTTCTTTATAAATGTATCGTATATATACATATATATATCTATATTACAACTGTACAGGTTTAGGTGGGTGACTGGCCTTAGCCTTGTCACTAGTTCGCTGGGATAGGCCAGGCACTTACCAGCACATGGGGTCGGTTGTGTTGATACTACACTCTGCGCTCTTTTTGCGCAGATACAGGTTACGGACAGCAGCAGCGACGGTAGTGACTTGTGGATTTTCTGACTATTGAGATTACGAGGTAGCCTGCCAGGCGTCCGCAGGACCCGTTGTCTCTTCTATCAATGCTTTTCATTCTGTTATCTCATGTAATCGAGATAAACAGCTTGTATTTTCTTTCAGACAGTTATGTGTATTATTCTTAGAAGTTCGTGAGTATTGTGACACCAATCTTGGGTAGTATATCAGATTTGGATTTTCTTTATCACATTTGACTAAGTCTTCCGCTGTAATTTTTATGTTGTTAATAAGAAATTAGTAATTAATGGAGATGTAATTAATATTTGGCTTGCCTAGCTTCCATTTAGTAGGCGCCATCATGACCCCGATGGTGGGAAATCCGGGTCGTGACAGCGTTCCTGTTAATTCTAATTCCATAGGAATATAGGCGTTATGTTAGGTTGAATAGTCGAGTAGTACTTCAGGAGAAGGCTGAGTGATATTAACCTTGTCAATAAATAAAACTAGATAAACTAATTAGACAATTTAAGTAAAAAAAGCTCAACACGATTGTTAATTAACCCATAACTCTAGAATATCGTCTCTCATTGAATTCGTGACAAATTTTGCTAACTTATTTTCTTTAATATCTTAATTCGTTACTCTGGATTAATTTCAGTTAAATATTCATACTTTAGGATTCATTTGAATAGATTAATCGTTTGGTTTGATTTAGTTGATAGTTAATCACAAGTCCTTGTGTGTACAATATATGGACTTACAGTTCTATATTACTTATCGACCACGTATACTTGCGTGTGTGTTCGGAAGCAACAATAATAAACTAGTTTATAAATTTAAAAAAAAAAATTATAATGAGCCGTAAAACCAACGAATTCGTTTGAAATCAAATCAATAAACTGGACAAGGATGCACATTGTACTCGAGGTGTTCGAGTTCAAAAAAGGAATTACTATATACATATATTCTCTTTAAATTAATTTTGACAAATTGATTTGATATGGTGTTAGAATAACTGGGGTTGAAATCTTAATCTCGCTTGTTATACAAAATAATCCTCGTGAAAAGAATTTAAAATACATAAATAAACCGTGACATAATAAAATAAAATAAAAAACAGTCTCAAAATATTAGTAAATCATAGAAATGGACAGATGGCAGAGGGTCTTTTATCTGGACAATTTATGGACTCGCTTTCCAATGAAGAATATGGACGATTGGGCCAAAGGCCCATAACTCATCCACTGTTGGCACGTCCTGCAACTCTGCTACTCCAAAAAAGTAAAAGACAATTTAATGTCTTATCCAAATCAATCAACTAAGCTTATCCTCACAAAGGTTCAAATATACAAAAAGTAAATATAAAATAAGTTAATTTAATATGTATATTTATATAAAAAGATATGTTTTCTCAAGTATTATTATTTAAAGTGATTATACAATATAATTTTCCCTTACTCAATTATACGAAGAAAGTTAAATCAATAAAGTCAACAAACTTAGATTTAGAAATTAGCACACTTTGGAAAAAGCACATTAGACGTACCTTTTTGCAAAACCTTAATTATGATACTCGCCTTTTAAGAAATGTACATAATAGTTTAAAGGAACTTTCTCATATAACCATAAGGTGTCGTTTGGTACACAGAATAAAGTAGGATAAGGTGTGAGATTAAATTTATATCGGATTTCGTTGATGGTATCAACCAAATATGATATTTAATCTCAATTTTAATACAGGATAAACCACCTTATCCCCTTATCCCATTAAACTTGAATTTTATTATCCCACCTCTCAGTTGGGATGAATTAGTCCATGGATTATAACCCCTGGATTATAACCCGGGATAACTTGGTCCACGTACCAAATGACCCCTAAGAAGTTGCTTGGACATACGTCCCTTTTATACTGATGCCCCAACCCTTATTTAAGCGATATTAGTGTATGAGTTAAAATCTATCTCTAGAATAGATTAAGTCGAAATGACATTAGTAAAACATTCGTAGGCCGCCACATATCGAAGTGATCTAATTAACAACGAAGGTCGTGGTCGAAGAATCAACAGAGATTGAAGACTAGGAGTTGTCAAAGATCGAGGTTGAGGTTGAATATCCTTGATAGAATTGTAATGGATTAGCTTCAAAATAGGACATCAAAGAGAATATTCTTTGCACTTACTATTAGGCATTTAGGAACATGTTCCCTATAAATAGAAAGAGGCACAATGATATGGGGGGGATTGGTCATTCATTGGTAAAATATACTTTGACTTTAAAGGGACACTCTAATCTTATTGCAAGCGTCCAAAATAAGCTTTCACTAAGATTCTTGTCCTTAATTTTTTACTAATTCGAGAATAACTCAGATATTCAAAGGCTTGTCCATCATTCATCATTGTCGGAAAGAACATCCACTGATTTTATTCCTTTCTCGGGTGACTCGTTGTGTTCTATTTACATAAATGTCATTTCTTGTTGCCCGTCACTACTTAATTCTATATTGCTTCTGTTTGGGTTCTTAAATATTAACTATTGTACACTGTCATAGCTTTTGGAACAGATCTACACGCTATTTATCATAACACCGAGAATTTCGTCTTTAGGATATTATTATTAACTAAAATTATCCCTCATTTGTATAGAATATAATTAGTTGAACCAAGATCAATATTTTTAGTCAAACAACTTGGCACCGTTTGTGGGAATTTCTTAGTTAGAATTTTAGTTTCCTCTAGATCTACAGCGAATGCAAGTCCCTAATCTTACAAACAAGATCTTTTTTTTTTTTGTACATACAAAAACCTACATGGCACGTAACCAAGAAGAACGAACAAAATAACAAGTGATTTCCCTAGTAACCTCATGAACCCTATCAACGAGAGCTGCGAGACAGTAAGCAA